>CM038792.1:313752906-314226077 GCA_021764765.1 Vicia sativa
TACACTACTATAAACTTCAAATGGCGCATATCAGTTCAATCACCTTTTTCTGGAATTAAGGAGATGACATAGTCAAAACATATGAGCAATAGCAGAGTTGAAACTCTACGATATTGTTTCCACATAGATTTTATTATTTTCTAAATGTTTCCGAAAATTTCCTCTGACTAGGGTATTTGTCTCTCTGTATACGAACTTCCTGTCTATAGGCCCCTTTTCAAACTATTTACTTTTATCTATTTTGTTTGCATAAGTCCAATGATCACTTTGAATGATTATATGCATCTGACAATAAATATCTATTAAAAAATATACGAAAAACGAACAAAAACAACAATTACTACAAGCTCTAGAAATTGAGATGACAACCAAAATCACCAACACATCCCCACAGAGTCATTCCCATAGAATAATCTCTATAATTCCCACAGAGCCATCACTCCCTTGACAGAGACAGATCTCTCCAACAAAATTACTACTCTACCATTCCCTTTAAAGCAAGATCCATATCTCTTCTTGTTACATTAATCCCCGAGCAGTAGCAAGACAATTTATGTTCATCATATTAGTCCTCGAGCAGTGATCCTATCAACTCATCACGTTATCCCCCGAGCAGTGATCGTACCAACTCATCATGTTACTCCCCGAGAAGTGATCGTCTCAAATTCTCCACGTTAGTCCCCGAGCAATGATCATCAACATCATCACATTAGTCCCCGAGAAGTGATCCTATCAACTCATTACGTTAGTCCCCGAGCAATGATCCTATCAACTCATCACATTAGTCCCCGAGAAGTGATCCTATCAAACTCATCACGTTAGTCCCCGAGAATTGATCCTATCAACTCATCACATTAGTCCCCGAGCAGTGATCATATAAACTCATCACATTAGTCCCCAAACAGTGATCATATTAACTCATCACGTTAGTCCCTGAGCAGTGATCCTATCAACTCATCGCATTGGTTCCTGAGTGTGATCCTATCAACTCAAGACATTGGTCCCCGTGCAGTGATCATCTACATTGTCACGTCATTCCCCGCACAGTGAACGCCATCCTTGTTACATTGGTCCCCGAGCAGTAACCAATCATCAACCAAGTTATTATATCAGTCTCCAAGCAGTAATAGGTTATACAAGATCACATCATTCCCCAGCAAGATTCGTACACGAGATGTTCATCCCCAGCTGATTATCTGTCAAGGATTATCATCCTCCAACAACATCAATATTCACACTTGAAACTTGGTCAGATAGTGCATCAAAGGAATTCACGTGTCTCTTGTTCCCCAGTCAGGGTCTCCAACAACTATATCTCCAAGCAGAAATCAAAGATCCCCGACAGAACATTTCCATATTCTTCAAGATGAATATGTTTTAACTACCACAACATCTACATTCATACATCATTCATAAAAAATCATAACATTTGCATATATCATTCATGAGCATCATTACGTACTTGCATGCATCATAATATGCATAGAACTAATATCGTTCTCTCAGTTTAATTCCCCAAACAGGTGAAAATTATCCGCGAACTCCTAGACAGAAGGTCATAAATTAATGCCCAAAACAAGAATGGAAAACTATCTGAATGACCAGACGAGCATACCAACAGACAGAAGGATACAAATTAATACCCGGAACAAGACGAGAAAACTATCTACATCCTGGCGAATACTCATTTCAGATAAGGCCAAGATGAAGAATGTTGCATATCCGGTTAAAAATCAATAGATACTAGTAACCTCATTCAAAGACGAGCATGGAGTCTAACGTACGACTCGCTCCCTAACATCATCTTCTCCAAATGGTATTTGTAAGCCTATTCCAATACATCGTCAACTGACAATCTCCTTCCATACACCAGTGAGTGCAAATTTTCAGGTATACTCGAGTGTTCAATCATCTTCTACCTTCAGGTCACGAAAGGAAAGCATACCAATTTAACCCTACAGGTATAAGAAGATTGAATAGGGGAAAATGTTATACCCCAAAATTTTCCCTCCTATTTTTCAAGTCAATCCACATCTCCATACTTAAGAATTTCTCAAGGGTTGACCAATTGAACCCTCTCCTAAGTAATCAACCCACAAACTACGGTTTTGATTCTCTAGTCAAAGATGGTTTCTATTTCCTCAAGTGATCATCATACCTCCTCATGTGTCTCAAAGTATCACCATGTCAATTTTCAAGCCTCACAACTCTAGTTTTCTCAGTCAATTGCTTAGATGGTTGAAAATCAATTGTATTAGATAAAAAGTCAATTATGGTCAACCTACAGTCAAACTTCATCATTTTTGGTCAAAATAAAGATTTTGAAGTCACATCCATCGTTTTATCAAGGGTTGATCATGATTCATCAAGAAAACTCAAGATTTGATCAAAAGTCAAAGTTTCTAAATTAGGGTTTCTTGATAAAAAGTCAACAAAACTTTGACCAGGCCTAACTTTCACATACTTTTTCAGAAAGTTTTCCACTAAAAGCTCATTTTTAAGAGAATTCAATTCTCTACAACTTTGGGTCTCACAAGCTTTGGCCAAAAATGCTTCATTTGAGAGTTATGCATCAAGACATTATAGGTCCTTCTAAAAGTCAACAAAAAGTCATCTTTTTCAAAAGAAGTGTTCATGAGCATGGAAACTTCAACGAAGATGAAACTAAAAGGAGTGTTTAGAGGACATCTTGAGCTTTCTAAAAATTCCAAGAACATTTCAACATGTTTAAAATTGAGCAAGATACAACTTGTGCAAGTTTGGGAAATTAGAAGAAGTGCATGAAGAGAAATACCAAGCAAATTCAATTTTTTTTTCCAAAATGGGCCCAAGTTTTTGTGATCTAAACTTGTTTCTAAGATGGCCCATGACCTACAAGCTCAGTTACACTCCCTCCTTTCATTTATTTAATTTATTTTTGAATTAAATCATTTTAATTCAATTTAAATAAAATAAAATGCAAAGAATGAAGTCATGGTGTGTTGGGCTTATTTTCCGAGTTCCTTGAGGTCCAAATATGAAAGGTTTTGATAAGAGACTTCAATAAAATATTTTGCATTGAAGAGAATATATTTTCCTCTCAATATTTGACCTAATCTCATGTCCTATAAATACACAAGATATTCAGCCCAAAAGAGGACGAGATTTGGTAGCCAAGAGACTAGGGTTTATGTTCAAAAATATTCAAGCAAACTTGCATTTTCAAAACCCTAGTTGCAGCCTCTTTCAAAGGATTCTAAGCATTCCATCGTTCTCCTGGGTTATAGTAGGGTAAGAATGGATCATTATCCATGGTTAAAATACACTAAATCATGCCATACATGAATCTTCGTTTGCATATTTTTCATTAATTCGTATTCTGTTTTTTATTGTGTTTTGATTGAAACTAACAATTCTAATGTGTTCCTGGGATTGATTAGAGCAAGTTATAACCATCGTTTGCAAGTTTTAGTGGATGAAACCTAAAATACCATTGTTAGGATTTTGAAACTAAGAAGCTTCGTATCTCGGTTTCCAGACACTTTCAGGCCAAACCAAGGCCACCACTGAATTTGCATCCCTCGAATTAGGGGGGGTAGGGTCCCTTTTTTGCATTTGTAATGGTTATTTTGAAGGTTTGATGTTGATGGTGATCAGAGAAGACGATCGGAGTTAACTCCGGCGTCCGTGGCTTCCTTTGACCGGCGAAGACTAGGGCAAGGCGTGTGTGGCTCGTTTTAATTGGACGATTCAAACTCTAGGGTCCCACGCGCGTGTTTGCTTAAAAATCAGAAATCATGAACTTAATTTCCTTTATATATTTATGATTGTGCATATATTAATGGATGTATCACCATCCTAGTGGTTAAACATGCGTGCGCTAAGTCTCTTCCTCTCTAAGGGTGTGGGTTCGATCCATGGCTTTTGCTCAAATTTTTCATATTTTTTGAATTTACACAGGTTTCACTTATTTTGTTTTGGAGGCAGCAAATGGACAACACATGCAAATGGCGTAGTGGCCAACTTTTGAACCTGTGACCTCAAGATCACGAGTTCAAGCCCTGGAGGGACCATTCCCTATTTTTTTTAACATTAATCTCCTACATATATTTTCTATTTTTATTTTTATTTTTAATTTATTTTCACAAAGTATTTTCTAATACTTAAAAAAAAACCAAAAAAATATTTTCCTTTTAGAATTAGGTTAATAAAACTTTTAATTAATTTTTGACATAAAAATAATTTATTTTTCTCAAGATTTAAATTATTTTTTATAATTAATTGTTAGTTAACTTAGAATTAGGTTTTTCTAAATTAAAATCAATCCAAAAATACCCAAAATATTTTTCTTTCTTTTAAATAGGTTCACTAACCCTAAAAACATTTTTACTAATCTTAAAACCTTTTTTTACTAACATTTTCTTTTATTTATTCTATTATTTCGCATTTAAATCCTAGAAATCATTGTGTAGGTCGCAAAGATTTTGTAATAGTGTAGATTTACTTTTTGTCTTTACGTTTCACACCTCTATTATATAACTATCCCGAAGCCTTATAATAGCATAGGTTTATTTTCTGCCTTTACTTTTTGCACCTCTATTATGTAACTGCCCCAAAGCCTTGTAATAGCGTAGCTTTATTTTCTGCCTTTACTTTCCGCACTATTATAAACTGTATATAACTGCTTAAATGTATGCTAATTAGGGTTTGCATGACAAGAACTAAAATCAACCATTAGATCACTCTAATAATCAAGATAAATATCCGAATCAAATACACTCTATCACACTTGCACCCCCCTTAGGGTATCCTCTCTTGTTGCCTTACGAATAAACAATGGTCATGTCCCTCGAACGTAGGGATACCATTAGCAAAGTCCCTCAGTTAAATCATCACAAAGATCATAGTCCCTCAATGACCCTCCGATGTTGCCTACGAATATTTGATCTCGTCCTTCGATTGTTGCCTACGTATAAGTAATGATCGTCCCTTCGAATTACTAAGGTATCCTTACAATGTTGTCTTCAATGACCCTACAATGACCCTACGATTGTCCCTTCACATCCAACGGATAGAGTTACCTACCAAATAATGGTATTGATAACATTATCCTAAAGGAGGTGGAAAATAACAAGAAACGACTATCTGAGTAGGTAATAAGACTCTAAATTGCTTGCTCAATCCAAATAAAAAATGATTTTCACACCTCACACTTCTTTTCAAAAATACTTTCAAACAAACATTTCGTATACACTCTTGAGAACTGATACAAAAATCATTACGAAGTCAAAGCGAAATACTTTTCAAAATACTTTTCAAGCAAGAGCCCGTAGATAACTACGGATGGAAAGGGTGCTAATACCTTCCCTTTTCATAATTACCTCGCTTAATCAGAATCTAACAATGGTCTTTCCTGTTATTTTCACCTTTCCTTTATTGGATAAAAGAAAAGTCGGTGGCGACTCTAGCTACCCGCAACATTTGTGATAAAATGCAAATCAAACAAGTCAGTTCTCCCACCGTGTTACACAACTCACCAAAACAAGTAAGCTGAACTACGGCGCTCTAACTCCCCCATTGCACGAGGGAATACATAGGCATCTTGTCACGGGGCCCGACCGAGCAAACTTTGTAAATACTTCCTTTTTTCCCCCTTGTTTCTTTATTTTATTTCTTTCACATGCATTGTATCTATTAAGCGATAGATAGATGTAACACACCCATCAGATAGAAAGTAGAAGTGTATACCGTAGAGTACTCAGGCGTGTGGGGTGCTAATACCTTCCCCTCGCGTAACAGACTCCCTTACCCGATCTCTTGGTCATAACACCATGATTTCTACCTCTCAGGTTTACTCGATGTTTTCCTTTCCTCTCGCGGGATAAAAACGTTTAATGACGACTTCATTGATACAACTATCCGATGATGTTCAGCCGGTTGTTTCAGCTGGCGAATTCACTGGGGATAGTCGACCTATTGCTGGTCCGTCCAGGAGTCGATCCTAGCTTCCTTTTTCCTTTCTATTGGGTGTTTATTTATTTACTCGCTTTATCTCATCATCCTTTGTATGTTTGCATTGCTTCCTATGTGACATTTTATTGCTTCCATACATTGGTTGCTGTTGTGCTGTGATCTGTATCTGGATTGGGTGGGTGTCACAAGAGGTAAAAGGCCCCATACCCAGGCCAGAGAGACATATAGGAACACATAGGACTAGAGTGGAATATGACGACTACACATGTAGATCTAGTAGTGCGGTCATGTCGTCCATGCTCAGGGGAGGTTTCAAAAAGGGTGTTATCATCATCACATAGGTGTTACGATGGTAGTATTCTTGGGCATACCTGATCATGGAGTTACCTTGACCTTACCCAAACCTTAGTCTTACCCGTGAGCAGGGCGAGGTCATCATGATTATTACAGGTACCGATGGTGACTGTTGGTGACTTGATACTGATGGTGACTTGGTATTTTCTGATGGTGACTATGGTTCTTATTATGTGGTATTTTCTGGCCGTTACTCTGCCCGTGATCTCTGTTTTCTTCGACCAGATCAGAAACAACACAGTAGAAAGAGCAATGTCATGGAAGTCGTAAACCCCTGACCAATGCATAATGTACTTGCATCATAACATGTTTATTTTCCTAAAAGAAATGTCAGAAAAATGCGTTATTTTTCTAACCCTGCATGCATATCATTTCTAGGATTTTCTATGATCATTATCAGCATCGGGATAGATAGTAACAACTAGACCAACACCGAGGTTCTCAAGAAGTCTTCAGTGTATTCTTTCTGTTCATTTGAAATTTTGGGAGTGAGAGCCAGAGACGCTCTTTTGGACGGACCAATTGAGAAGAATTTCATAGATACTTATGGCAACATATTGCCTTTGTTGATGGAGGATTACGAGTTCTTTGCCATGCAATCTCTGATACAGGTTTTTGATCGTGAACTAAGATGCTTCACTTTTCAAGATTATCAGCTAGTGCCTACTCTTGAAGAGTACTCTTATCTCTTGGGTCTCAATATCACAAGAAATATTCCTTTTGTCTGAGTGCCTGATACTCCTAATTTCGAAGCCATCGCTAAAGCGCTTTATTTGCGCGTTAGCGATGTGAGAGATAATTGGATTCCTAAAGACTGCACGTGTGGACTCCCATTGAGTTTCCTTTTGTCTAAAGCCGATGAGTTTGCTAAAGATGGTAATTGGTTGAGCTTCAATGTTGTATTGGCTGCCATGGTCTATGGCACCATGATTTTTCCTGTTGTTGAAAAGTTTGTGGATCTTGTTGCCATATCCGTATTCATGAGCAACAACCTGGTTCCCACTATCCTGGTTGACACATATTTTGCTATACACTCAAGTCATGGCAAGAATGGGTGTGTCATCTGTTACATACCTTTGCTTTATCAGTGGTTCAATACGCACTTGCCAAATAAGGGTGCATTTGTTGATCGCGTCAAGTCCATGAAATGGTCCAGCCGGATCGTTGCACTCACATCCTATGATATAGTTTCCATACCCCAATTTTTGACCTAATATATCACCTCACATTTGCATCATTGCATAACTAACAGTTCAGAACAGAATTAATCGGGTGTAGCATTCACAGGTCAAAATTAGGGTTTCATCAAATTTTCATCTGATTCAAGAGGCAACCAACTAGGGTTTGAGTTTTACTCACTTCATTTGACCTATCTTGATCAAAACATCAACCTTTAATCCTCAGATATCCAACTTTTCTCATTGATCAATCGAGGATCGACCAATTAGGGTTTTGATCGAGGATGAGTATTCTCTGATTTTTTGAGCAAGGAATGACTTTTTTGGTTAGAGATTGGTCATTATATCTTAGATACAACATGTTGACCTAATTTTTGGATTCAAAACATCACAAAAGTTCACAGACTTCATCAGTCAATTTCTGAAACATCTGATGAAATTTCATCTGGACAGAAAAGTCAAACTTTGACTTTTGGTCAACTTTTTCAAGACAAAACCTTTTCCAACATCAAAATACTTCAAATGGTCCATCATGATCATAAAAAATCAAAGAATTTGGAAAAGTCAACAAAAAGTCAAAATTTTCAACACTTAGAAAAATTTTCAAGTGTTAAAATTTTGTACTTTTTCCAAACTTCATGGCAATTTTTCACATAGTTCCACTTTGATTTGGACAAAACTCAAAACATGAAAGTTTTAGCCCTTGAAACAAGCTTTCCAAAATGTCCAAGAACTCACAAATCCATGGAGTCTAGCTATACTTTTGAAATTGAAACATAAGGCTCCATAAACATGATTTTCAAGTTCAAAACTTCAAGATTATAGGTCATTTTGCAATTTCTTCTTCTAGAAACAATGACACCTTGCCAAATTGAAGATTAGAACTGATAAATATCAGCTAGAGTAATAATTGAAGGATAGGATCAAAGTTGGATTTTAACACATGGTGAAAAAGGAAGTTTCCTTTTAAGGCAAAATGTCTTTCTTGCCTCTAAGGCAAGTTTGAATTACCAATGCCAAAACTTTGTGCTAACATTTCAGAACTCATGGCCTATAAATAGAGGTATCCTTTTCAAGTTCAAACACACCAAAGCCATGCAAGTACATGCTTTCCTTCCACTTTCTCCAAATTCATGAATTATAGTTCAAAGTGAGGATAACTTGCAATTTTGAAAATCATTGAAAACCATGAAGAGTTTTGGTGTCTAAACTATCTCATAATCAATATCTAACATGTTTGAAACTTAAAAACAACATAGGCAAGGCTAGAACTCAGAATCACAAACCATGTTCATCATGCTTGCAAAAGCGCCTTATCACTCGAATTCATGGTTTGGCTTGAGTAGTTTGAGTTACGATCATCCAAACACCATCCACAAACATCATAGACATGATCACGGATCATCAACAACTAACAATAACAACTTTAACATAGAATTCGAGCTTCCATTTTAGCTTATGCTGGTGGACTTGGTTGGATTGATCCGGTGATTCAAAACAGCGGACCACTCATACACCTTCCCAGACTAGTTGAAGCTCAAACAATCATTAGAACACGATTGGAAACACTCCTTCATCAAATTCGATTCCAGCTTCAACAGGTAAGAACACGAAACTCAATCTCATGATTCTTTGATTCATTTTGAAAAAACTCTTGGCCGTTTTGTTTCTGCACCTTACACGATCATTAACCCTCAATCAATTGGAAAAATCATCAACCATACACGATTACAATTAAGATTTTCAGTTCTAGGGTTCTTCGTGTTTTCTGAGAATTTAATCATGATTAACTGAAAATAAATGAAATTAATGAGCACCATCGTGTTCCTTGTTAAAATTCAGTCAAGTTTCATGTTTACTTCATCCAATTTCATCAAGAAATGAGGATTCCATGGCTGATGAAGGATCGAGGGAGAAGATGAAGGTCTGCGCGCGTTTTTTTTTTTGAATTTAAAATTTCCAATATAATATAAACACGTGGTTTGGATTCAATACACGAATGCATTCTTGCCCCAGCGGTTGCCAGCTCGCTCGTAAGAGTTTGTGTCACGTATGCCACCAACAGGTCCTGGGTTCAAACCTCCCATGGACCATTTTTTTCAAACTTTTCATTTTTTCTTCATATTTTTTACAAACTTTGACATTTTTTTTAACCAATCAAAACTCCTCATTTTGAGGTGATTTTTTGTACACTTGTCAATAAATGAATTTTACATTTCAAAAACACTTTCAATAAATGAATATTACATTTCAAAACTTTTCATAAATGAATTTTACATTTCAAAAACACTTTCAAAACCATTTCTTCAAAACTTTTTTCATCAAACTTACATCTTTTTACCATGATCGATCCGATTTAAACGATAAAACCGATTCGTTTTCTCTCGAATTTCTTAATCGATCATGGGCCTCCCTCACAGTGTAAGTCCCAAAACATTCTTTTATGTACATATATTTCTTTGTACATATCCCTTTCTTTATGTACACATCTTTTTACACGTACATAATACAGACAAACTTCTTCGTTTGTTTTAGGTTTACAACTGAATACCATTGGTATTGAAGAGCATTATTCACTGGCCTTTCAAACCAGGGGCCTCTTACAGTGTAAGTCCCAAACCAACATTCTTTTATGTACATAATTATTTCTTTGTACATATCAAATTCTTTCTCATATACATACAAATCTTTATAATACATAATATAGATACTTTTTACTCAAACACGGATAAACTTCGATCGTTTGTTTTCCGTTTAAATATATATACTTTGAATACCATTGGTATTGAAAGAGCATTATTCGGTGAAACTGCTTTTAAACCAATGGGCCACCTTATGGTGTAAGTCCCAACATCCGTACATAAATACGTTCGTGTACATACTTCCTTGTACACAATTCAAACTTGTAAATAATCAAGCTACGCTCGTTTTAAACGTTCGTTTCACAGACACTTGTTTATATTTCCTTCATAAACTCTTGTAAAATAAACATCATGCATTGTTTATATTTCCTTCATAAACTCCTGTGAATACATATCACACACACACTTGTTTATACAACTGTCTAGTTATAACATAACAACTAGTCTAACCAATAGGTTACCCACAATTAGCCTTCTCTTGGGCTTTATACAAGATAACTCTCCCCACAGAGTTAGCCTCCTCTTAGGCTTCATATAATAAAACTCATTCATCTGAGTTTAGCCTCCTCTTAGGCTTCATATAAGAAAACTCATTCATCGAGTTTAGCCTCAAAAGCAGCTTCATAAAGACAACTCTGTTGAGTCGACCTCCTCTTGGGCTTCGTTCAAAGAACTCCTTATTGAGTTTAGCCTTCTCTTGGGCATCATACAATGAAAGAGACCGGAAATCTCTTACAGACCTCCTATTAGGCTTCAATACAAAGAATCACCAGCTAGGATAGAACCACGAGTATAATTTCCCGGTGAAATTGCTCTTAATTCCAAAAGGATGGTTTCCCGGTAAAATCCCTTTTAAGACAAAACCATCCATACCCTATAGCTTCCTCTTGAGCTTCATACAAGGACCCTCGATAACCCTCGATGACCCTCGGAATGCCTTCTCTTGGGCTTACAATACAAGGACCCATGGGCTTCTTAAAAGCATCCTTTAATCCATCAATTTCTCCTCGAGATTTAGACGTTTATCATCTCTATGGAAGAAGTATCTCATCTATCACATCACATACAATCAAAAAAATTTCAAACTCTTTTCAAACAAAAACATCTCTTAATCGTAAGTGGTAACGCTTGTACACTCAAGCAAAACACCTAATGCTTACAGTTAAAAGATTCATTTTTAAATAAAAACATCTTTCTTAAACATGTAAGTGGTAATAGCTTACACTCGAGCAAAACACGATAACTTACGTGAAAGATTCAATCAATAAACTTTTCAAAATGTATGTGATGAAATAGGTTAGATACATTTTCATTAAGATGACATTTATACATCTCTTACTAACATCCGTTGCTTCCACTAGCAAAGTGGAACTCGATTGCTACGACTTTCTCAACATCCTTTTGAGAATACGTAGGCACAAGGTCTCATCCTTGGCGAGCAAATTTCTTTCTCTCTCAGACCAAACAAACCATAGATCCCTGTAGATCCGAGCTACAAATGCTCTGATTCCCACTAAGGGATATATGCGAGAAGATCCAAAGATCTTTGCGAGCACAATAATAACAAACACTAGGATCCCACATAATCTATCCTTCTTAAAATCCCAAAGGAGAAACTTTCCCAATCATAGAAATAGCAATTAAAACACACAAACATATCAAACATATTCATATATAAAGCTATAGATAACTATATATATTTAGGGTGCTCCATCTATTCCCTTTATATAACAAACCCCCTTACTCAGAATCTCCCCGATGCGTTGCGTCTAGTTTGCGCTAGTTAATTCGCATATCAAAATCAATTGAGGGTATTAACAGCTTTCCCCTTTTTCATAATCATTAAATCATCTTTTCTTGTGTTGAAAATAATAAAGCTTGATGCTCGCGGCATCTTTATAAACAAATCAAAAGAGTAAATCGTTTCGAGCCAGTGAATTTAAATTCATATTCGATTCGCTAGCGCGACGCTTTTTAACGCGAACAGGAAAAATGGCGACTCTGCTGGGGAGTACGCTGAAATTTTGATTTTTCAAAAAAAAATGTGACTCCGCTCGAGAGCACCAAGCTTTTTTTTGTTTTCAAAAAGGAAAAAAAGGGTTAAGCTTTCATATTGTGCATATGTTTGTTTTTCTTTATTGTGTGTTTCATGATTCATCGATGGAAAAAATCTAACCGGTTTAGAAACATTTTAAGATCTAGGTGGGGTATAGTCCTATTAACTTGTGAGAAGTCTCGGTACTTACGGGTTAATTTGAGATCCTCTCTCGTGGAGGTTGTCTTGGGGTATTTGTGTTTAGCAAGTATTTGCGAAGACATTTTGCTTTCAAGGAACTTGCAAAGGTGAGGTGGTGTAGAACACATAACCCATCGGCCATTTAGGATGTAGGTGCATGATTGTTCGGGCGTAAGCCTAGAATAGTGTCATGCGAGACTATGATCGAGGCGAGTTTCTCTTGAAAAATATTATTGGACCATCGGTATTCAACAAATCCGATAATATTTCAAAGAGAAGTGTTGAGCCTATATTATCGATAGAACCCGTTTCACGGATGAATAAGCCCTTAGAACTTAACCACGTTGATTCTTATCGTTGGCCTCATGCTCGTGACTTGAGCAGCTTGGCCGTGTGTATAACTACTAACCATGTTTGCGCATTCATGCATTCATTCAAAAACTTCATTTCTCTTCTCATTTCCAAAGAATTTAGAGATTTTCTTTGTAAAATATTTTAGGTTAGAGTGATGGACGTCAGAGGAAGATTCACCAAGAGATACAGTTTTAGAATTCCTGACGTAGGGAAGTTAAAAGAGTTAGCATCCTTGGTAGAAGATCCCTCGGATTTCAGAAAATGCTATGGAACTCTTTTAACTATTCTGAACACTAACGTTGATGAAGGACTTCTCAAAACTTTCGTTCAGTTTTACAATCCAGTTTATCGCTGTTTCACTTTCCCTGACTATCAGTTGATGCCTACTTTGGAAGAGTACGCGCATATCCTAGGTATCTCAGTATTGGACAACGTGCCTTTCAATGGTTTGGAAGCCATTCCTAAGTCACCGATCATTACAGCGATGACTCATTTAAAGAAATACGAGATAGACAAAAACCTAACTACAGAGGAAAACTCTGGGGTGACTTCAAAGTTCCTAATGGAAGGCTCTTAAATTCTAAAAGCGGTAGTATGGTAGCCTTTGAAGCTATTTAGCTTTACTCCTCTATGGATTGGTGTTGTCCCAACATCCCAATTTCGTTGATATCAGCGCCATAAGGATCTTTACGATTGGATCCGTTCCCACTACCTTGACACGTACTTCTCCATTCATCATAGGAATCGTCAAGGGGATGGAACTCTCGTGTGTTGTGTACCTCTGTTTTCAAATGGATTACCTCACACTTACCTAAATCTCCTATCTTCCGCGAAAACAAAGATGAATGGCATTGGTCTCGAAGACTCATGTATCTTCAAGCAGCGATATCCATTGGTATACCTTAGCGAGCAATGAGATGGAAATCATTGAAAGTTTGTGGAATTGCCAATGTACCTCTCATTGGTACAAAAGGAGGAATCAACTACAACCCGTTCTGGCGAGCGTCAACTCGGATATGCAAACTCTAGTAAACCTCTTGGATTCTGGTGAGAGCTACTTCTATCATGAGGAGAGGATTCCCAAGGATTGAAGGCTAGGATGATTAGAGCTTGGCATCACATCCGAGAAAAAAGAAAAGGAAGGCAAAGAATTGTGTAGCCTTGGAAACCTACACTTCTTGGGTAGAGAAAAGAGCTAAGGAATTTCGAATGCCTTACGCTTATGAAGAACCCATGTTCTCAACCGCTTCCAAATCAACCATTTTTCCCGTCGAAACTATGGGAGAATACCAAGAAGCTTTGGCCAAGATGAGGTTTGAGAAAGAGGCCTTGGAAAACAAGTTTCTTAAGACTGATCTCGAGAACGAAAAGCTCAAGAAGCAGGTCAAAGATCATGAAAAGACGCTTTACTTCCAGGATGAATGGCTCATGGAGAAAGATGAGAAGATTCGCCAGAAAGATAACGTGATCAAGAGATACATCAAAGAAAGGAAAAGAAAGCTTGAGGAAATGACAACCAGCGATCCTGCTCCCGACAAGTGGAAGAAAGTCATTATCAAGCTAAAAGCCGAGAAAGCTGGCTGGCTCACTATGGAAAGGAAATCCTGAAGTTGAAGCTACATCAAGCCTTTGGATCTTCATCCGACGAGGGCGATTAATTAGTTTAGTTTGTAATATTTTATCATTTATTTTATCATTTGTGTGAGCAATGCTCAAAAACAATATTGTTGTAATCTTCTTTCAATAATCAATAAAATGTGTTTTCTATCCAAATATTTGCCAGAAATTTCTCTTTTAACGTAAATTCTTTGGAAATATTTCTTTACAATCATAATCATGCATCATACTTTGCATTTAAGTCTATTGTCTAGAGTCTGATCTTTCAACAGTTTCAACAGATAAGAAAAGATCGTCAAGCTGTCGCGTCTTAGAGTTTCTCGACCGCGTCCACAACCAACTCGAACATACGATACACGTTCAAAAAGAAGAAAAGTAATGGAAGGATTTGAACAAGAGAATGTTGAACTTCGTAGCACGGTAAGAACATTGCAAGAAGAAGTGGAGAGACTCACGTCTTTGGTCAACTCATTGGCCGCAGCGCAAAGTCAACAAGCAGCATCGAGCAATCAAAACCAAGCAGCGATTTCAGAAGACACTACTACTCCAGTTTCAGCTGTCGCAGTCAGTAGTTCACCTTTCAGTATGCCAGAAGGCTATCCATGGGGCATGCCTTTCAACTTTGGCATCGGATTTCGCCAACCAACTTCTCAAGTGCAAACAACCACGCTTGAAATACCTACTTTGCAGCAAAACTCTACATTTACTCCATAGCGGGTAACTCTTCCACAAGTAACAATGTCGGTTTCTCACGACCATGGCGATCACAACCGAACTTCGGCTTCACCATACTGAAAAACACTTCCCATGGAAACAACTCCAATTGCTCTAGTTCCTCGCGTAAAACATCATCAAAGTCGACTTTGAAAATACAAAGGAAACTGTCCACAAAGTCATCTCACGATGTATGCCGGAAAATGTCCACCTACAATCACCAATTGTTAATCCACTACTTCCAAGATAGTCTCATCCGGTGCACTTGAAGTGGTACATGGGATTAGGCGTAAGTATCAAACATTCAATGACTTAGGTGAAGCCTTTGTACAACAATATAAGTTCAACTTGGATATGGCTCGATAGGGATTAACTCCGCTCCATGTCTCAAAAGGAAGAGAGACATTCAAAGAATATCTTGTGACGATGGAGGAAATTGCGCAAGTCAACCCACCATTAGAAGAGAGAGAGATGACTAAAGTATTCTTAAACACTCTTGGCTCATTCTACTACGAGCGAATGATCGCTAGCGCTCACGGAGATTTCAGAGATGGTAAGCATGGGAATGCGATTAGAAGAGGAGTTCGAACGGACGCCTAACCAAGGAAGCGAGATCTTCTAGTGGAACTAGAAAGGTTGGATCGATTTCCCAAAGAAAAAGGAACATGACATAGGAATGGTATCCCGAGGGAAACCACGAAAGAATGTCAGTCAACAACGACAGGTAGCTGCCATAGCACCCATCGTTAACATAAATCAAACACGAATTGCTCGCGGTTCCAACAAACTCAACAAACTCAAGACCTCGTCAGCGGGCTCAGGTTCGACAATCAAACCGTGCGCCTCGGGTCTCGCAATTCGACCCAATTCTAATGACGTACACAGAACTATACCCTGCGTTAATAGAAAGAAATCTAGTACAAACAAGGTCACCACCTCCGGTTCCTGAAAAATTGCCGTGGTGGTACAAAGCAGACGTATCTTGCCCTTTTCACCAAGGGGCACCAGACCATGACCTTGAGCATTGCATAGCATTAAAAGCAGAAGTACAGAGATTAGTGAGATCTAATCTTCTTTCCTTTAGAAATACAAATCCGAACATGCAAGCAAATCCACTTCCCAGTCACAGTGGACATTCAGTAAGTTTGATACTGAGAAATACAGACAGGTATCTCGTCACGGACGTGAACCTAATCAAAGGAAACTTAGTACATCTCCATGATGCATATAGCGCAATGGGTGCCTTTACTAAACACGATTACTCAGCTTGCAACATCTGCTTCAAGGATCTTCAAGGGTGTCCCACCATAAGAGCAGACATTCAGCGATTTTTAGATATCGGTGACCTACGGATCTCTGACGGAGAGATGATCATAGCGTAAATACGGTAGGGCATTTTCCGCATGAGCTTTTAGTCTCAGATATCAACTCGGAAGATCCCAAAGTAAACGTTATCATCCCTTGTTTCAATGTACCCAAGCATGTGGAGATTAAGTACAACAGTTCCAACATTCCAGGGTCTCCTTTGGTGATTTGCCTACCCGGTCCTGTTTCATACAGTTCTACCAAAGCAATTCCTTACCAATACAATGCAACTCTGATAGAGGATGGGAAGGAGAAACCTATGCCAATTCTTCCAGCTAATGTCAATATAACAAAAATCGGACGAGTAACACGAAGTGGACGAGTGCACACTCCGTTGCCACCAAGACCGCCTGTTGTTCCTGTTGTTAGACAAAACCCAGTTAACATATCTCCCGAGAATCCTGCAACGATTCCCGTTGTTGATCCAAACACGAGTGTTGGTCCTCCTGATAGAACCAACGTCAACACAGATTTTGATGAGATACTGAAGTTAATCAAGAAGAGTGAATACCGAGTCGTGGATCGGTGATGCGGACTCCTCCAGATTTCAATCTTGTCTATTATTGAACTACGAAGCTCATAGAAGCTTTAATGAAGGTATTAGACCAAGCCTATGTAGACCATGATGTGACTACAGACCGGTTTGGAGGTATTATCGCCAACATAACGACTTGTAATAATCTAAGTTTGGTGATGAGGAACTTCGAGAAGAAGGAAAGATCCAACTTGGCCTTGCACATCTTGATGATTTGTCAATCAGATTCCCTATCCAACGTATTGGTAGATACCGGTTCATCTCTGAACGTAATCCTAAAAACAACACTCGCTCGTTTGGCTTACAAAGGGGCACCAATGAAGTTCAATGACATAGTAGTGAGAGCCTTTGATGGATCACGGAGTACATTATTGGGAAGTCGATCTCCGATGACCATTGGTCGCATACTTTCAAATCACTTTCCAGTCATGGATGTGCCGGTACTTCTGATTGTCTACTAGGAAGACCATGGATACACGGCGGGGCGATGACCTCTACTCTCCACGTGAAATTCACGATGGCAAAAGCTAGTAACCATCCTCGGTGAACAAGCTTTACTAATAAGCCATTTGTCCAGTTTCTCTTTCATCACGGCTAATGACGTTGAAGGGACACATCTCCCCGGACATCCGTTAGAAGATGAATGCCAAAAGCGGATCATCATCTCTTCTTATAAAGCGGCACGAGATAGTAAAAGATGGCAATCTTTGAAGGATGGGGACAAGTAATCAAACACATCAAGAACGAGGCAAAGCGGACTCGGGTTCACACCGTATTCTCCAAAGGCAAGCAAAGGATGAAGCACTTCGTCCAATTAAAGAAATATTCAACGATGGGGTTTCTTAAACCCTGTTCTCCAAGAGGTTAGCGTTGTCACCATTGAAGATGATGAAGATGATCTCTCTGGATCTGAAGAGTGGAGCACTTATTTAAACAGCCCTGAATATGTGTCTCAAGAAGAATCATACGCACCGTACTATCCTCCGACTGATCAGTTCAAAGGTATATCCCTGCAGCAAAATGAAAATCTGCCCGTCCCTTCTGAAGTTTGGGATACCTTGGGAGAACCAAGTGGCAAATTTGACTACATGGTGAAATATACTGCGCCAGAAAACTCGAGAATCAGAATTAAAGATATCCAGCCCACTGGATGGGATGATTCTTTTGAGTACCCTAGTCAATCAGAAGAAGAATATGCGTCTTCTCAATCTAATCAGCCAATCGAGATCCCAAATGAAGATCTCTGCTTTAACACGCCTGTGGAATTCACTAAACCAGATCTGGATTATCACTACACCAACATGATCACTGAAGATCAAGGATACGACTCGGGATACGAACTAGAAAGTGTCGCCAACAATGAGTCTCTTCACTCTGAAGATTGGAGGGTACATCCTCAGAATTCAACACAGAGGTCAACAGGAAGTACATATGCTGCATCTCATACTTCTCGATCTATTCATCAAGCGGAAGAAGACTGCTTTAGCAGCACGAAAGGCAAAGACCGTCGTCCAGATTCTTCAAAACCTGCTCGACCAACGACCAAAGTCTACTCAAGGGTTAAACCAAGCGGAAAATTACCCGAGTACCTCGACTTCCAAGGAGTTCGCCACTACTGGAAACCTGTTGAAGTTCGGACTAACGCTCCTAGTTCTAAGTAGTTTATCTTTGCTTTTGTTTTGAACTCTCACTTCGCCCAAAGTGAAGAGATGTTTTATAGGGCTTAGCTTTTAATAAATTTCTCTTTGTCTTGCCCAAGACAAATGAGTTTGTATTTTAGGGCCCTGTTTCATATTGTGAATCATAAATAAAATGCGTTGTTTTGATTCCACACTTTGTGTTTATTTTTCATTTTACCCTTTCTTGGAAATTATAATCCTAAAAAACACAATAAATAAATAAAAAAACAAATCTTCAAAAAAATAATAAAAAAATTAATCTGCATACACTTTCACATTGACTTTTTCAAAAAAAAAAAAAAGATGAAAAAATGATTAATTAATCAAACATAAATCAAATATGCAAATTAAACAGATGGACAAATCCATTGAAAGAAATAACTCTATGCTCTCTCCCAACTTTGAAATCCCTTGTGAAGTTACTGAGGAAGAAGTTGAAGAAGAGATCCCAGACGAGATTTCTCGACTACTTAAGCATGAGGAAAGGATCATTCAGCCTCACAAAGAGCCTTTGAAAGCAATCAACTTGGGTTCTGAAGAAGATAAAAAAAGAAGTAAATATCGGAGCTTCACTCGACAGCAACGTCAAGAGCAAACTGATAGATCTTCTCAAAGAATATGTTGATGTGTTCGCTTGGTCCTACCGAGACATGCGAGTTTAGATACCGACATCGTGGAGCATCACTTGCCGTTAAAACGAGTGCCGCCGATTAAGCGAGCGAGAAAAGTTCACCACGAGATGGCCAATAAAATCAAAAGGAAGTTCAAAAACAGCTCGGCGAGTTTCCTCGCCACGAATATCCTCGATGGCTAGCCAACATAGTTTGTTTCCAAAAAGATGGAAAGGTCGAATGTGTGTTGACTACGAGACTTGAACAAAGCAAGTCAAAAGACGATTTCCACTTCCGCATATCGACATGCTAGTGGATAGCTGCAAAATTCAACGTCTTTTCCTTCATGGACGGTTTCTCTGGTTATAATCGGATCGAGAATGGCTCGAAGACATGGAGAGACATCCTTCATACGCCATTGGGCACTTTTGCTACAAAGTAATGCGTTTGGATTAAAGAATGCAGGTGCAACTTATCAAAGGGCAATGACTACTCTCTTTCATGACATGATGCACAAAGAGATCGAAGTCTACGTGGACGACATGATAGCAAAGTCTAACACTGAAGAAGAGCATATAAAATATCTCTTGAAGTTGTTTCAACGACTAAGGAAATTTCAGCTTCGCCTGAATCCTAACAAATGCACCTTTGGGGTAAGATCTGGAAAACTCCTAGGTTTCATCGTCAGTCAAAGAGGTATTGAAGTGTACCTGACAAAGTCAAGGCTATTCAAGAAATGCCTACGCCACAGACAGAGAAGCAAGTAAGAGGATTTCTCAGACGGTTGAATTACATCTCCAGATTCATCTCTCAGATGACTGCTACCTGTGGGCCAATATTCAAGCTTCTCCGCAAAAATCAAGAGGTTGTGTGGATAGAAGATTGCCAAAAAGCGTTTGACAGTATCAAGGAATACCTGTCAGAACCACCAATATTGATTCCTCCAGTCGAAGGAAGACCGTTAATCATGTACCTTACCGTACTAGAAGAGTCCATGGGTTGCGTACTTGGACAACAAGATGAAACCGGTAAGAAGGAGCATGCCATTTACTACTTGAGTAAAAAGTTCACAGACTGTGAAACTCGTTACTCCATGCTCGAGAAAACATGTTGCACTTTGGTGTGGACTTCAAAGCGTCTCCGCGATACATGATCAATCCACAACTTGGTTAATCTCAAAATGGATCCGATCAGTATGTATTTGAAAAGCACATTAGGGAAGAATTGCTCGATGGCGGATCTTTGTTATCGAATATAACATCGATGCCGCGCTCAGCGGTCAAAGGAAGCATTCTCGCGATCACTTGGCTTATCGGCGCGAATACCAATCTCTCAAATTTGACTTCCAGACGAGGGCGTTATGTACTTAAAGATGAGCGATTGTGACGAACCCGCCCGAAGGGTCACGATCGAGAATCTAGATGGGGCTTAATTTTTATGGAAGCGATTAATGTCTTGGCAATGGAATTGGGCGATCATCATCACTCCGAGGGTTCTCATATCCGTTTTCCATGATTGCTATTTGATTGCACCAACAACATCGCGAGAATATGAAGCATGCATCATGGGTATCGAAGAAGCCATCGACTTGAGGATCAAGATCCTTGACATATATGGAGACTCGACCCTTGATCAATCAAATCAAAGACAAGTATGAAACTCATCACCTTGGTCTAATTCCTTACGAGATTATGCAAGGCGTTTGTTGACTTTCTTGACAAAGTAGAGCTGCATCATATCCCTCGAGATCAGAATCGAATGACAGACGCCTTGGCAACTCTATCTTCCATGTTCAAAGTCAATGATTAGAATGATATGCCTAAGATCCGCATCAGACGCCTTGAAAGACCTACATATGTGTTACTTGGTGAGCGGTCTTGACGATAAACCGTGGTTTCACGACATCAAACGTTTCCTTCAAACACGAGAGTACCCGCTCGGGGCATCGTACAAAGATAGGAAAACTCTAAGGAGGATTTCTAGAAATTTCTTCTTAAATGAGGATGTGCTATACAAAAGAAACTTCGACATGGTTCTGCTCAGATGCGTCGACAGGCAAGAAGCAGACACGATCATCCATGAAGTACATGAAGGGCCCTTTAGAACTCATTCAAATGGGCATGCAATGTCCAGAAAAATCTTGAGAGCGGGATACTATTGGATAACGATGGAATCTGATTGCTGTAAACACGTCAAAAGATGTCACAAGTGCCAGATCTACGCAGATAAGATCCATGTGCCACCGACTCTACTCAATGTTCTTTCCTCTCCGTGGACTTTCTCCATGTGGGGCATTGACATGATCGGGATGATCGAACCAAAAGCGTCCAACGGACATCGCTTCATTTTAGTAGCTATTGATTACTTCACCAAATGGGTCGAAGCAGCGTCTTACGCCAATGTTACAAGAGAAGTGGTTGTGAGGTTCATCAAGAACAACCTTATTTGCCGATATGGAACTCCAAGCAAGATCATTACAGACAATGGATCAAACTTGAACAACAAAATGATGAAAGAACTGTGTGAGGAATTCAGGATCGAGCGTCATAACTCATCTCCTTACCGGCCAAAGATGAGCAGGCGCCGTTGAAGGCCAACAAGAACATCAAAAGATCGTCCGGAAGATGGTCATCACCTACAAAGGCACGAAATCTGCCATTTGCTCTGCTGGTATCGTGCTTGATCGCTTGAGGCAACCCCTTTTCTCTAGTATCGGCATGGGCAGTGCTCCCGTAGAAGTTGAGATTCCGTCAATGAGAGTTCTCATGGAAACTAGGTTATCGATGCTAAATGGTGTCAAAGCGGATCGACCGGTGAACTTAATTGAAGAAAAGCGCGCTCGTGTCATGGACAACTATATCAAAGAAGGATGAAAGCATTCGACAAAAGGTCCGACCTCGTGAATTTCGAGAAGGCGACCTCGTGCTTAAAAGATTACATCTTTTCAACGATTCTAGGGGCAAATGGACTCCTAATTACGAAGGCCATACATTGTCAAAAAAGCTTTTAGCGGTGCTATGACTCTCACAACCATGGACGGTGATGAACTCCGCATCTGTGAATCTTGATGATCAAAAATATTTTGTCTAAAAAAACAAAAGAACAGCTCGGTAAGTCGAAAACCGAAAAGGCGGCTTAGTCAAAAAGCGTCTCGGTGGATTGAAAACCTGAAAAGGCGATCCAGGCAAAAACTAGAGACAATAAACAGAAAATATCCTGATAGGTTGAAAACCTGAAAGGGCAATCTAAGCAAAAAATAAGGATACAAAAATGATGACAAAGTAACTGCAATCAGTCCGTACTTCGTCAATCTGAAGAATCTTCCATCAACGGATCTTCAATCAAATCTTCTGAAGCAACAAGCACAGTTGGAATTCAAATTTGTTAGGGATAATAGCGGTTATTTGCTTTCAATGTAGCCTTTTCCCAATAAATTATCATTTCCAACTCTTGTAAATAGCTCATGGAATCACGCCTTTGGCTGATTACCATTCTATCAATGAAATTTGAGCGTTGTGCCTTTTTGTTTGCAATCCTTGCTTTATTCTGTTTTGCAAAATAACATTTTTATTGTGAAAATCACTTTTTGAAACTAAAAAGGTTTTAAATGAATTTTTACTTCAAAATTTTGAAAAAAAAAGCGAAATTTTTCTTTGAACTCTGAACGCAGAAAGAACTTCAACAGTTTTCTCCATAAGTGTTTCGATCTCCGAAGGATGGAATGTCTGCTACAGAAGTCTTCTCCTCAGCGGAGATCATCAAAGGATGGTATTCTTATTCAAAAAAGAATTCCCAACAAAGTTTCCATGGAAGTGTCTTTTTCAGGAAGATGAAAACATGCAACTCAAATTCTTCATCAGTGAACGTCTACGCCATTACCGCAGATTTCACTGAATATTTGTTCGAACTGTGACGTGGTCCTTTTCTAAAATACCTCTTTATTGTCTTGTCAAGTATTGTTAGCATACATATAACATTCATGACATTCATACATAATAGCATCATTCATGCATTTTTGCATTTCTCGAAATGTTTGCTTCCATATCACTGGTTTAAATCACACTTACTCATGTAGGTACAATTCCATCCCCAGTAGATTATCCCCAAGCAGAGAAATACATCTTTTCTCTACCATATTCCCCAGCTGAGATCATTCCTCATTTGGGACAATATCTTGATTGACCTTTTCTTTCCAGTTCATTCCTGGATAGAACCCTGTCTATAATCAACAAAGCAATAAGCAATAGCCTCATCATATTGAGCCGCTTATTTTTCTTTTCATTCCTAAACTTGTCATGAAAGTTTGTTCTTCTCAACAAGGTCAAAATCACATGCAGAAATTCCCAGCGATTTGTCTTTGTCTAAAGAAAACACATGTCTTCAATCAAAATGCCGCGTCTTCTCAAAGAGATTCTCGGCAAGATTGTATCCAGAAAATAGAAACTCATTCGAGATCTATTTCCATTATTATACATTATTCACAAAGTGAATACTCAATGATATGTCTCAAGATTTACCTTGTTATAATTGTCACTTTGCTGATAATTGGTAATATCTTCAGAACTCGTTTGAAATCCGTTTCCATCTTTGTCTGATATTCACAAGGCTGAATACTCAGAAAACTTTTCAAAGATTTACCTTGTTATAGTTATCACTTGACGATAATTGGTAATATCTTTATAATTCATTACCACAAACCATCACAAGGCTGATAATTGGTAATATCATTTTCACTCACCTTAAACATTGTCACAAGGCTGACAGAAGGTAATCTCTTTGTTTCCCAAAATAAAATAGATATTCACATGTTTTGTGAATCTCTTTTTCCCCAGCGAGACATATTGCTTGTTTCCCAACAAACAGGATCCTCTTTTCTTAAACAGATCGAGTCATCCTCACAAATTTTTCCCCACCATGTCATTTCTTTGATATCATCTGGGTGAAACTTTTTACAATCATTTTAAAACACTCGCATCTTTTGGTATCTTAGGTCCAAAATTTGCGTATTCTAATATTTAAGTCTCTTCACACCTATCAAAATGAAGATATTCATCTTCATATCTCAGGTTAAAGAAACTTAAATAGGGGCATTTGTCATACCCCTATTTTTGACCTAATATACCACCTCACATTTGCATCATTGCATAACTAACAGTTCAGAACAGAATTAATCGGGTGTAGCATTCACAGGTCAAAATTAGGGTTTCATCAAATTTTCATCTGATTCAAGAGGCAACCAACTAGGGTTTGAGTTTTACTCACTTCATTTGACCTATCTTGATCAAAACATCAACCTTTAATCCTCAGATATCCAACTTTTCTCATTGATCAATCGAGGATCGACCAATTAGGGTTTTGATCGAGATGAGTATTCTCTGATTTTTTGAGCAAGGAATGACTTTTTTGGTTAGAGATTGGTCATTATATCTTAGATACAACATGTTGACCTAATTTCTGGATTCAAAACATCACAAAAGTTCACAGACTTCATCAGTCAATTTCTGAAACATCTGATGAAATTTCATCTGCACAGAAAAGTCAAACTTTGACTTTTGGTCAACTTTTTCAAGACAAAACCTTTTCCAACATCAAAATACTTCAAATGTTCCATCATGATCATAAAAAATCAAAGAATTTGAAAAAGTCAACAAAAAGTCAAAATTTTCAACACTTAGAAAAATTTTCAAGTGTTAAAATTTTGTACTTTTTCCAAACTTCATGGCAATTTTTCACATAGTTCCACTTTGATTTGGACAAAACTCAAAACATGAAAGTTGTAGCCCTTGAAACAAGCTTTCCAAAATTTCCAAGAACTCACAAATCCATGGAGTCTAGCTATACTTTTGAAATTGAAACATAAGGCTCCATAAACATGATTTTCAAGTTCAAAACTTCAAGATTATAGGTCATTTTGCAATTTCTTCTTCTAGAAGCAATGACACCTTGCCAAATTGAAGATTAGAACTGATAAATATCAGCTAGAAGTAATAATTGAAGGATAGGATCAAAGTTGGATTTTTAACACATGGTGAAAAAAGGAAGTTTCCTTTTAAGGCAAAATGTCTTTCTTGCCCTCTAAGGCAAGTTTGAATTACCAATGCCAAAACTTTGTGCCTAACATTTCAGAACTCATGGCCTATAAATAGAGGTATCCTTTTCAAGTTCAAACACACCAAAGCCATGCAAGTACATGCTTTCCTTCCACTTTCTCCAAATTCATGAATTATAGTTCAAAGTGAGGATACCTTGCAATTTTGAAAATCATTGAAAACCATGAAGAGTTTTGGTGTCTAAACTATCTCATAATCAATATCTAACATGTTTGAAACTTAAAAACAACATAGGCAAGGCTAGAACTCAGAATCACAAACCATGTTCATCATGCTTGCCAAAATTGCCTTATCACTCGAATTCATGGTTTGGCTTGAGTAGTTTGAGTTCTGATCATCCAAACACCATCCACAAACATCATAGACATGATGCAGATCATCAACAACTAACTGTAACAACTTTAACATAGGATTCGAGCTTCCATTTTTAGCTTCCACTTTCATTTTTTCTTCATATTTTTTACAAACTTTGACATTTTTTTTAACCAATCAAAACTCCTCATTTTGAGGTGATTTTTTGTACACTTGTCAATAAATATATCTATTTTATGATAGTGCAAAAATTTTCAAAAAAAAACTTTCATCTGATTATATTTTAATCGAGCCGAAAACGCCACTTTGAGCACTTTTCAAAACCACTTTAAAAGGTGAATTTTTCAAACTATCGAATCCCGATTCTTTTCAAAAATTTTCATAAATGAATTTTACATTTCAAAAACACTTTCAAAACCATTTCTTCAAAACTTTTTTCATCAAACTTACATCTTTTTACCATGATCGATCCGATTTAAACGATAAAATCGATTCGTTTTCTCTCGAATTTCTTAATCGATCATGGGCCTCCCTCACGGTGTAAGTCCCAAAAACATTCTTTTTATGTACATATATTTCTTTGTACATATCCCTTTGTTTTATGTACACATCTTTTTACCTGTACATAATACAGACAAACTTCTTCCGTTTGTTTTCAGTTTACACTGAATACCATTGGTATTGAAAGGAGCATTATTCCCTGTGAAACTGCTTTCAAACCAATGGGCCTCCCTTACGGTGTAAGTCCCAAACCAACATTCTTTTATGTACATAATTATTTCTTTGTACATATCAAATTATTTCTCATATACATACAAATCTTTATCTGTACATAATATAGATACTTTTTACTCAAACACAGATAAACTTCGATCGTTTGTTTTTCGTTTCGTCTGTATATACACTGAATACCATTGGTATTGAAAGGAGCATTATTCTCGATGAAACTGCTTTTAAACCAATGGGCCACCCTTATGGTGTAAGTCCCAAACCCTCCTATGTACATCCACACATCTCTGTACATAAATACACGTTCGTGTACATATTTACTTCCTTGTACACAATTCAAACTTGTAAATAATCAAGTTACGCTCGTTTTAAACGTTCGTTTCACAGACACTTGTTTATATTTCCTTCATAAACTCTTGTAAAATAAACATCATGCATTGTTTATATTCCTTCATAAACTCCTGTGAATACATATCACACACACACTTGTTTATACAACTGTCTAGTTATAACATAACAACTAGTCTAACCAATAGGTTCCCCACAGTTAGCCTTCTCTTGGGCTTTATACAAGATAACTCTCCCCACAGAGTTAGCCTCCTCTTAGGCTTCATATAAGAAAACTCATTCATCTGAGTGTAGCCTCCTCTTAGGCTTCATATAAGAAAACTCATTCATCTGAGTTTAGCCTCCGCTTAGGCTTCATATAAGACAACACTCCCCTGTTGAGTCAGCCTCCTCTTGGGCTTCGTTCAAAAGAACTCCTTATTGAGTTTAGCCTTCTCTTGGGCATCATACAATGAAAGAGACCAGGAAATCTTTTAACAGCCTCCTATTGGGCTTCCAATACAAAGAATCACTCTGTAACACGGTGAACTGACTTTGTAGGTTTTTGTATCGCAAATGTGCGGGTAGCAAGAGTCGCCACCGACTTTTATTTTTATCCAATTAAGGGAAGGTAAAAGTACAGAAAAAGACCTTCGTTTAGATTCTGAGTTCGGGAGAATGGTTATGAAAATGGAAGGTATTAGCACCCCTTTCCATCCGCAGTTTATTCTACGGGCTCTTAGTTGCTCTAGATCTTTTAAAATTGCTTTCTCTGTGTTTGACAAAAATGTTTTGGAAAAGGGAATTTCGCTTTGACTTCGTAATGACTAATGTAGGAGTGTATACAAAGTGTTCGGAAATGTTTCGTTTTGAAAAGAGTTTGAACTTTGAAAAAGAGTGTGTGGTGTGAAGAGCATTTGGTAGAGCGAGCAACTAAAAGACTTATTACCCACTCAGAATTGGTCGTTCTCGTACTTTTACATTCCTTTAGAATAGCGCTAGTCGTACCATTAGTTGATAGGTAGCTCCATTCGTTGGATGTAAGCGGGACATTCGAAGGGACATCGGATGGTCATTGAAGGCAACTTGTAGGAAGTATCCTAGCACATTCGAAGGGACTATCATCATTTTTCGTAGGCGACAATCGAGGGTCAAGATCATGTATTCGGAGGCGACATCGTGGGTCTTATGATCTTTGTATCGAAGGGACTATGATGATTTATTTGTAGGCAACGGTGCTAGGATACCTCTACGTTCGAGGGACATGACCGTTTGAATTCGAAAGGCATCGAGAGAGAATTACCCTAAGGGGTGCGTGTGTGAAAGAAGTGTGTTAATTTCGGATATTTTATCTTGAAAATTAGTGGGCTAAGTTCATTATTATCTTGCCATACATGCCTAGTTACTAGCAATTGATAGAGTGCGGAAAGTAAAATCACGGAATGTAAAGATGCGGAAAGGTAAATCCTCGCTATTACAAGGCTTTAGGCGAGATACATAATTTAAAATACGGAAAATAAAAGACCTAATTTTAAACTATTACATCCCATATCTGATTACATTATTGAAAAATAAAGCTGAAAGAAAAAGCGAAGCGGAATAACACGTGAAGCGATGAGAAATTGGAAAATATGATGAAATCGAAATAAGAAAAATGTTAGAAAAAATGCAAAATGAAGTGAGTGGGATCAAAACACGCGTCGTCCCTTCCTCCGCTCGCGCCATCCATCGTCTTGACCTTTTGAATTTTTGAAAGATAGCGTCGGCTTTTGCTCGGCCTACGAATCCAACAAAATCAAAAACATACATAATATAAATGACATCTAAGGCCATGGTTCGATTCCTTGAAGCATTCGAACACGATGGTATAGGTCTCATGGTCCAATTTTCCATTTAAACAAAGCCCTAATTCGAACTCGAAACCCAGCTATGGTATATCACGATTCGAGCCATGGAAACACGATTGGCTTACCGGATAAGCTTGCAAACTTGATTCTAAACATGAACAAACAATCAAAACAGGTTAATGCATGAATGATGAAAATCGATTTTGAAAGAAACTTGACAAACCGAAATTGTGTTTGATGAATTCTTGATGGTTTTGAATGATGTAAGAGTCAGGATCGACTCTAAAGACCTCAAGTAATGCAATGGAATCCTCAAAAACGATTGAAAATGGCTGGTAGTATGATTGACACTTGCTTGTTTGCCACGGTTTTTTTGCTTTTAGGTTAGGGTTCTTAGAGCAATCTTTCTCTCTTCTTTCGTGTGGTATGCATCAGATATAAGTACTGGAAGGATTTGGCATTGTTTTTGGTAAGAATCAATCATCATTCAATGAAAATCAAATTTGATTTTTGTATAAAATCAAATTTTCAAAACTTGATTAATTTCCAATCCAATCTTGCCATATTTGATCTAATTTCGAAAATTGCTGGCCTTGGTGAGTTACTTGAGTCTCAAGGAAAGAATAAAATCAATCTTGCAATTAATTTTTAATTTTATACTTTATTTTAAAATTTAATTTGTATTTAAATGAATAAATTCCAAATTAAATAGAAAAATAAAATAAAAATTCATGGCATTGGGCTTGGATATTCCTAATTGTATGAGGAATGAGTTTGGATGAAGAAAAAGCAAGCCCATTTGCAAAAAAAATTGATTTTTAGAAGTATCTCTCTTTGTGCATTCTTTCAAAATTGCCCAACTTATGAATGGTGTATCTTGCTCAATTTTCCACATTATTTAGTGTTCTTGGACTTTTTAGAAAGCTCTAAGAGTCCTCTAACCAGCCTTTTTGGTCTCATCTCAATTGGAGTTACCATACTCAATATATCTTCAAAACAAAAAGTTGGCTTTTTGTTGACTTTGAAAAGGACCTGTAATGTTTTGAGCTATACCTCTCAAATGAAGCATTTTTTGGACATTCTTGTGAGACATGAAGTTGTAGAGAATTGAATTTCCTTCAAAATGAGCTTTGGTGGGGAAATTTCTGAGAAAGTATGAGAAAGTTATGATCAGTCAAAGTTCAGTTGACTTTTCACCTAGAAACCCTAATTTAGAAAGTTTTACTTTTGAGCAAATCTTGAGTTTTCTTGATGAATCATGATCAACCCTTGATCAAATGATGAATGTAACTTCAAAATGAGGATGTTGACCAAAAATTATGAAGTTTGACTATATGTTGACCACAGTTGACTTTTTGTCCAATACAACTGATTTTCAACCATCTGAGCAATTGTCTGAGGAAACTTGACTTGTGAGGCTTGAAACTTGACATGGAGAATCTTTGAAGCATATGAGGAGGCATGAAGATCATTGGAGATGTTGGAAATTCATCTTGACTTGAGAGATACCAAACCCTAGTTTGGGTTGATTGCCTAGGAGAGAGTTTGTCTGGTCCACTCTTGAGGAATCCTTGAGTAGGGATGTATGAAATTTCTTGAGTAGATGGAGGGAAAATTTTGGGGTATGACAGCTGCCCCTGTTCAATCTTCTTGTACTGGAGGGTTAGATTGACATGCTTGTCTTTCGTGGCCTGGAGGTAGAAGATGATTGAACACTCGAGTACACCTGAAAATTTGCACTCGCGGTTGGCTGATGATGCGGGAATGGGCTTACAGATGCCATTTGGAGAAGCTGGGGAATGAGTCGTACGCTAGACTCAAGATCACTGATAGGAGGACTGCTGGAAAGTGAGCCGTACGCTAGGCTCCGTGGGCGTTCCTGGAAAGGAGAGGAGATGGGCTTAAGATGCCATCCGGAGGGAGTCGTATGTTAGACTTCGTGTTCATTTTTTTTTTTTTTTGAATGAAGTTGTTGGTTTGCATTGATTTTTAACCATATATGCAGCATTCTGAAAGTGAAGCACTGTTGACAAATAGTCGGAGATGGGCTTAAGATGCCATCAAAGCAAGCGGTCGTCGCTAGACTCTGTAGTCGCTGTTGATAATAAGGGATCAGAATAAATCTTCGTGCTGATTACTCTGAGGGAAATAGTAGTTGGCAAAAATGTGGATAGCTTCCCTGTTGTGCATCGGTGTTGATCCATTGCATTATCGGAGGATAACGGGCGGTCTTCGGATAGTTTTCCGTCGATTCGGGGCTTAATCTGGACCGATCGTCGGAGGACAACCAAGGCGGTCTTCGGATAGTTTTCCGTCGATTCGGGGCTTAATCTGGACTGTTTGCGTCGAGTGGTATTACTTTTGGAGAAACAAGAGAAACTTTGATAGAACATTTGTTAGTTTTATGCAAAGTATGATGCATGATAGTGTATATGAATGACATATGCATGAATTATGACTTTATGAGTAATGTATGAATGATAAATGTCGTGATATTTCAAAACATATCCATCTTGAAGAAGATGCGGACGTTCTGTTTGAGGATTTCTGACTTCTGCTTGGGGAATTGTGTAGGTGAGAACTCCGCTTTTGAAAGAGAAGAAAGATATCCTGGATTCCTCCGATGCACTATCTGACCAAGTCCTGGGCCTAGATATTGTTGAGGAGGGTAGATATTGAGAAACTCGTTGTTGGAGATCTCATATATAGACCCTGCTGAGGAGAATCTGGGAGGCGATCCGTTGGGGACCTTGTATGTAGATCCTGCTGAGGAAATTTAGGAGGCGCTCTACTGGGGATTCTGAGTGTAGATCTCGCTAGAGAGAAATTGGTAGTTACCGGGAGGCCGGGTTGGAAGAGCCAGGAACACGTTGCAATCTTTGGCTGGGGGATGAAGATGTAGTTTCCTCCGATGCACTATCTGACCAAGTCTCGAGTCTGATCTCATTTGGGGAAAAGGAAAGGACTGAGAGATATCCACTGAGGGGATAAATATCTTGATTGGAGATGAGGTGTTTACATTGCTTGGAGATCAATGTAACATTGCTTGGTCAGTGGAATTCTTTGCTCGTGGATTCCCTTTTGCTCTGCTGGGGAAGTTGTGTTGGTGACTTTTGTCGTCATCTCAATTCCTGGAGCCTGTAGTAAGTACTTTTGGTATGCTCACTTTTCATATGTTTGCGATTAGATTCTTATTGTCAAGTCGTATAATCATTCAAAGCAAGCGTTGGACTTATTGCAAGCGACAACGATGAAAATTGTAAAGAAAGAACTTGCATTTATTTGAAATGTGGCGTATGGCCAAATAGTTTATACACAAGAAAGGTAAAAGCTATGCGGAAACAATCTCGTTAAGTTCCAACTATGCTAGTAGTCATATATTTCAACTATCTCATCTCCTTCTTTGTCGGTGAAAGTGAGTGAATTGATCTTACGCCATTTGAATCTTGAATGTTGATAGTAGTCGGAAGTAGGTGATCGGGAAGAGACATAGTAAATGCGCTTAAATCCTAACTTTTGCCTAGACCGCCCTTTCGGGTTTTAGGTCTCGGGATACCCTTTTGCCCAAGCCGCCTTTTGATTTTCGACTTGCGGGTGTACATGTTTTGTATATATCCTTAACTTTTGCGAACCTTTTGGTTCGCCGGGATCTTATTTTGCCTAGGTCGATCGACCTAGCGGGTCTCTTCATCGTAGTATTTTTTGACTATATCTGCGTTCACGGTGTGGGAAGTCTTCACCATCCATGGTGTTAAGTATCATAGCTCCTTGAAATCTTATCTTGACTACAAATGGTCCCTCATAGGTGGGAGTCCATTTTCCCAGGATCACCTTGGGAAGAATGATGCGCTTGACTACTAGATCACCGACTTGGTAGTCTCGGCGTTTGACATTCTTGTTAAATGCTCGATCATTAAACCGATAGATCTGTCCATGGCGGATGGGCGCGAGTCGTTCTCATCAATCAAGTTAATCGGTCAAGGCGATGCGGACCCAATCGTCTTCGTCTAACTCGCCTCTGGAGGATTACGGTTGAGGTATCCGAACCTCGATGGGTAAGGCGGCTTCCATACCGTATCACGAGAGAAGGGTTGCCCTGTTGATGTTCGTCTTGTAGTGCGATAACCATGAAGAGCGAATGGTAACATCTCATGCCAATCTTTGTAAGTCCTTTGTCATCTTACGTATAATCTTTTTAATGTTCTTGTTGGCGGCTTCCACGCGCCATTCATCTTAGGACGATACGGAGAAGAATTGTGATGTTTGATCTTGAGCTGCGTGCGAGTTCGGTGGTCATCTTGTTGTTGAGATTAGAGCCGTTATACGTGATAATCCTTTCGGAGTGCCATCAAGACGAGATAAGATTATGCTTGATGAATCGAGCCACAACATTCTTGTAACAGATGCATACGGCTTCTACCCACTTGGTAAAGTAATCAATTGCCACAAGGATGAAGCGATGTCCATTGGGCGTGGGCTTAATTTCTCCAATCATGTCAATGCCCCATTGCAAAAGGCCAAGGAGAAGTTAAAACATTCAGTCTTGGAGTGCGTGTACTTTGTTGGCATAAATCGGCACTTGTGACAAGACCGAGCATAAGCGGTGACAATCGACTTCCATGGTGGACCAATAGTAACTTTGTTCTCAAAATCTTCTTAGCCATGGTGTGTCCTTTGGAGTGGGTACCAAATGCCTTCGTGTAACTCTTCCATGATCTGCATTTTCTGGTCTACAGTAGATAAGCACAAGTCATGGTTGCGCTTGTATAGGATGCCATTACTGAGGAAAAATTTGGATGCAAATCTTCTCATGAACTTCTTATCATTAGCAGATGCCCCTGCGGGATATTCCTGAGTCTCAAGATACCTCTTCACATCATAATACCAAGGTTTCTCTTCTGCGTCAAGCTCATAACAATACGCTGGTTCGTCAAACTTCTCAATGATGATCTGGGGAGCCTCGTTGTCCCATCTAACCTTGAACATAGATGAAATAGTAGCCAATGCGTCTGCCAACTGATTCTCTTCTCGTGGAATATGATGGAAAGTAATCTCTCCGAAGTAGGGGATCAAACTCAGAACATGCTCTCGATATGGAATGAGATTCGGATGCATTGTATCCCTCGCCTTTATCGTGATCACTAAATGAGTCTCCATATACTTGCAAAACTTGATTCTTAAGTCAATAGCGGCTTTGAGACCCATGATGCAGCCGTACTCGGCCATGTTGTTAGTGCAAGCTGAAACATAATCTGGCGGTGAAAGGAGTATGTCCCTTGTGGGGATGTAATGATGGCGCCAATGCCATTGCCAAGTGCGTTTGAGGCTCCATCAAAGACCATAGTCCATCGGGATCCTTGTTCGGGTCCTTAAATGCAGGCACAGTTTTCTAATCTGTAACTAGTAAAACATCTTCATCGGAAATTGATGCATAGGCGATAGTCATCTATGGCTTGATGAGCCAAATGATTGGCTACTACACTTCCTTTGATCGCTTTACGAGAGGTGTCTTGGATGTCGTATTCGGTCAAGATCATTTGCCATCTTGCTATTCTTCGGAGTGGTTTCTCAAATATGTATTTTATCGGATCCATCTTGAAATCAACAAGGTAGTGTGAGTCAACATATCTTGTCTTAGTCGTGACATTAAAAGCGTTGCAAGTTTTCTCATTGTGAGTATCTTGTTTCACGATCGGTAAACTTTTGCTAAGGTAGTATATTGCATGCTCTTTCGACCAGACTCGTCATGTTGCCCCAACACACCCCATCGAGTTCTCTAACACTTCAAGTACATGATAAGAGGTCTCCCTTGGTAGGCGGCATCGGGATAGGAGGATTACGTGGTACTCCTTGATTTTGTCAAAAGCAATCGGCAATCGTCATTCCATTCTACCACTTGATCTTTCTTAAGTAACGAAGATTGGCTCACAGTAGTAGTTAGGTGTGCAATGAATCGGCAATGTAGTTCAATGGCCAAAAACCTCGACTTCCTTCTCGGTCTGGTGGCATCTCTTGAATGGCTCTAACTTTGGCGGGGTCAACCTCAATACCTTTACCGCGACAACAAACCCTAGGAGTTTTCGGATCGACTCAAAGGTGCACTTGTTAGGATTAAGTCTCGATCTACTTCTTCAATCATCAAGCAGTTTCGGATGATCAAGATGTTCTTCTTGATCGTGATCGAGCTATCATGTTGTCGATGTAGACCTCATCTCGTGATGAATCATGTCATGAAATAATGTCACCATAGCGCGATAAGTGGCGCTGCGTTCTTCAACCGAGCGGCATAACCTTGTAGCGAAAGTGCTTGTGTGTAACAAAGTAGTCTTCTCCATGTCTTGAGGCCATTTTGATCGATTATAGGAGAAACCATCCATGAAGGAGAAACCTTATCTTTGGCGGTGTTGTCAACGAACATCGATGTGAGGAAGCGGAAAATCGTCTTTCGGACTCGCTTTATTCAGATCTCGTAATCCACACACATTCGTACCTTACCATCCTTCTTAGATACGGGTACCACATTTGCAACCAGGGATAAGAGGTGAGCTAAGAAACCGGCATTGAGCTGTTTCATAACCCGGCTTTGATTTTCTCGACATCTCGGGACGCGCAGACCTTCTATTTCACGGAAGAAAACCTTCTTTTCGGCAATCGGTGTACCACAATATCAATGTCTAAACCGGCATGTCTTCGTATGACCAAGCAAAAACCTCAACATTGTCTCGTAGCATCTAAATCAACCTTTCTTTAACACTTCTCAAGACCGCTCTATCTTGATCTCTTTCTTGTCTTCGTTAGTACCAAAATTCACAACCTCAACTGCTCCTCGTGTGGCTGTATAACTTCTTCTTTGTAGCGATCAGCAAGTTCTCCGGCACTTCACAATCTTCCTCACTTTCGTCTTGGCTTGGTAGATCGGATTATCGAAGTCATATTTAGCACTATCATATTGTTATGAGATTCGGAGTGATTCTGCGGTATATCACGTGGGTGTGTGTAAGAAACACATAGCTTTTTGAAGGGGTGATAAAGTAAAAGAAAGAAAACACAATTGAATGCAAAAAGTCCAACAATTTATTGAATGAAAATACGCAAACAACAAATAATAACCCTCGCAAACGAGCCATGATGCCCCGGGCAAGGCATTAGGCTTTCAAAGTTTATTGTTCAAAACATAAAGAAATACGAAAAGCAAAATAAAACAAGAGAAATTACTCCTGGCTAAAGGAGATTGGTATGACGTCTTCAGCCTTCCAATTGTTGAGCCCATTGTCTGGAGTTGGGAAGATCCACTTGCTGATGTCGAAGCCGTTGTCGCCGTCTTCTATAGCATGGATTCCACTCTGGCGAATGTGGAAATGAAGTTGGTCGGCACGTTCGCGGCGTACCATCTTCTGACCTTTGATGGTGAATCCTAAACCAGTCTTGTCAAATTTGAACGGAAGATCGGGGAGCCGTCCCCAAATAGAACTACCTTCTTCAACAGCAGCTTGAGCATCTTTCAATGAGGCCATCCTAGGCGGAGCTTGTGTAACCGGGAGTAGCAGGGAGAGTCAAAAGGCATGACTCGGGAATTGTTTCAAAATCTTGACGAAGTCTCAAAATTCACCTTCCATCTCGAGGTAGCAGACATTGCGGATAGTGACCATATACTCTTCTTCACCACTTGTGACAACCTTTCCTTTCACCGGGTATTTGGTTTCGATGTAAGGTAGAAGTAACCTTGCCCCATGTATCCAAGGCGTCCAAGTAGGCAAGAGTAAGTGGACGAATGTCCATGACAAAGAAAGTAGAGTCAAAAGTCAGGGAACCGACTTTATGAGATCGACTCTCAAGCACTATTCGCTTAGAACCATCAAAAGCTCTCACAATAATGTCACTGGGTCTCGAACCAACCCTTCGACATCAAGCCGATCAAAAGCGGTCTTGGAAGGATATTGAGGCGAGAACGGTATCCACCAAGACATGAGACAATGTAGTGCCCTTGCATTCAGAGAGATGTGCAAGGCTTTGTTGTGTTTCTTTCGTGAAGTCAAATCGACATCGAGAAGCCTAGGCCGTTGTTGGCAGCCAGGCTAGCAATACAAACTTCAAATTGATCAGTAGTAGTGTCTTGCGGCACATGAGCATTCTTCAGAAATTTCACCAAGGCGTTAGCATGAGCCTCGAAACAAAAGCGAGCAAGCATGGAGATCTTGGGCGAGTCATCCCATTGTTCCACAACATTGTAGTCACTCTTCTTGATAATCTTCAGAATTTCCTCCATTTCTTGTTTGGAGGTGTCTTCAGTAACTTCCTTTGGTACTTTTGGTTGAGCAGGATGAGTCACTGGTTCTTTCCCTCTAGCTTGGGGAATGGGTTGAATATTTGGAATCTGTGGAGTCATGATGTCTTTTGGAGGAGAGATATCTGGGGAGAAAACTCTTCCGGTTCTGGTCACCTTACTGGATCCGGTGATGTTGTCAATGTCAAGAATGGTAGCTTCAATGGTAAGGTCTTCAATAGTCAGTGGGTCTTGTTTGACGCCATGATAGTAAACATCAGACCCATAATTCCAAGGGATGGCTTTGTCAGAGGAATATGGAATTGGTCTTGGAGAAGTGATGATGAGAGGTGCTACTCTTGGCACAGGATCAGCAGAGGAAATCCTTATGGTGTTAACATCAGCATAGTCTTCTGGGAAATCGTCACCCCATCCGGTCGCCTTAACATCTTCAATAGGAATTTTGTAACTATCAGGGACAGTGTACTTCACCATGTAATCATATTTTCCGCTTGGCTGCCCCAAGGTATCCCATACAGATGGTGCAGTTTTATTCACATCTTGATCTTGATTTAGACATTTCTTTGCACGACACGCACGGTGGTTTCAGAATAGTATCTCATGGTTATCCATCATGCCTTGAACACGTCTTCTCAACCAAGCACAACCATCGGTAGCGGATGGGCACCAATGATTCTGGGCATCACAGGTTGACACCGACTTGCAACAAATTCTTCTTAAGGTCATCGGAGGAATGGTCAAGTCATCTATGTTGAAAACATAAGTATCGTCACCAACAGCATTGGAACCCTTGTCATGATTAGGCATTGGCGCGTTGATCACATTCGGAGTATCAACAGGAGGATCAAATTCAATCTGCTTAGCTTCAATCATATCTTGAATCTTGTTCTTGAGCCCAACAATCATCGATTACTATGTCAGGCTATTGGAATGGTAAGCACACTTAGCATTAGGATTGTATTTGGAGGAGGTGTTGACATTCGAGGAGGATCCTCAAAATCACTCGCTTTCAACATGTGTTGCAAGGCTTGCGACAATGGCATGTTGATCTTAAATGTCTTCGTTGCGTTACGGCTACGGCGTTGTCTCGAGGTTGTCTTGATGTAGGATTGGAAATCACAACGCCCCCAGATTGAGCACGGTCGGTCTTGGCTCGGCTTTTCGACAATACGGCATTGGCTTCTTTCTTACCACCAAAGATCTCTTGTTTGAAGATGTCTCTACAGAATCTTTCCACTCTTGATATCGACGATCGCTCTTTGTCAATATCATTTCGGTGAATCCGGTGAAGAATTTCAATCGGATGATTGAAGAAAGGGCTGTCGGTGTTCCCATGAACATATCAACCAACTCCCTATTGGACAAGGGTGGTTGAACTCGCTGCTAGATCTCTCCACTTACGAGCATACTCCTTGAACTTCTCGTCACGACCCATAGACATGCTTTGTAGTTGCATGCGAGTGGGTGTCAATTGACATTGTACTCATTACATGCAGAAAGCATCGCTAAGTCACTCCAAATACGGATACGGTCATTCTCTAGCGATAGTACCATTCCAAGCGGGTTCGGACAAACTCTCTTGAAAATAGTGTATCCACAACTTTACATCATCGGTGTGAGGATTGATCTTACGAACATAAGACTTCAAATGCGACTTAGGGCAAGACATGCCGTCATACTTAGCAAAAGTTGGAACTTTGAACTTGGGAGGAATCACAACATCGAGGACAAGACTCGATTATCAAAATTCAACGGACATCTTGAGTTTTCCACAGCATTGAGACGGTCTTCAAGTTGCTTGTACTTGTCATCCTCATCAGTATTGGCCATCATCATAGTTCTTCTCGGACTCATCTTGGTGCCTTCGTCATCACCCTTGTTACTTTGCTCATCTTCCTTCTTGAAACTTCCTTGAGAGCTCTATTCGGTGACCCTCTTAGGACCACCTTTGTAGCGTCGCCCATGTTGAGAGACCAACAACCTTCTTCTTTCATTGATGAGCTTCTTGGATCTTCTTGGCCTTGGACCAAGGTGAACATCTCTGGCCGAGCATTCGAGCTTGGAGATCTTTGTGTTGTTCAAGAGCCATTTACGCTAAAATAAATAGCGAGCAAATGAGAAAACCAATCTCCAATGTACTGTGATGCAATGTTATGCTATGCTATCACGATGTCTATCACGAATGCAATGCAATGTTTTCAAGGACCTTAGAGATTTAAATTTGTTAAACAAGCAATGAGCAAACATTTATTAGTACTCTTCTTATTATTCTTTTTTTCTTTTTAAGTACAAGAGATAGTTCAAAACAATAAAAGAAAACATAAACATCCTAAAGCTCTAAGTCTCCCATGGGCGCTTCCTCTTGGTGCCGATGTAGGCGTTGATGTTTCGCTCCTCGTGAAGTAGCTTGGTCAACTCTAGCACTTTCTTCTCACTTGCATAGCACTGAGCTTCAAAGGTGTCCCTCTCTTCTTTTAGTTGAATCCAGGATCTCTTCAAGTCTTCAAAATCAGTAGGCATGTCAGGATGGAGAACCGTATAGGTCGTCACCTATAGCGAGTTCCATAATTCTTGGTAGAACAGCGTAAATGGCATCATGAGGTTTTGAGCTCGAGCTCGCACCCATTTGAGGTAAGGTTCCCAAGGAATGGGATTTTGGTGCCCCAAAGTCTTGGTATCGATCTTCTTTACCATGCCCCAGCGTGTATAAACCTTAAATCGGTAATGCGGATCGTGATTGTAATCGAACACAATATCTTGGAGAAGCATATCATGTGGACCATCTTTTGAGCAAAACCAAACGGACGTAGAGCTAGAGAGGGTTGTAAGTAATACCTCCCCTTATACCAAGTAGTGGTACATTGAAATTCTCCACAACTCAATGAATGTGAAATCCTTTTGAGAGAAAAGATTCCAACGAATATCTGAATGAGAGAGTGACATTAATCTTTGAGACCATCTCAACCTTTGTTCATTCTTCAAAACTGATGGAGGAAGGGGCAAAATAAACCACCTTGATAGTAACGGTATACAACACATGAGAGTTCCTTGTCTCTTAGTAGTACGAGTGTGGAGAGAATGTAGGATGTCTCCAAGTAAGGTAGGCACAGGATTGCGGGTAAGAAACAATTTGATGGTATTGATATCTATGAATTGATCCGAGTTAGGAAATAGAACCAAACCATAAATTAGCAAGGCCACAATGTTTTCAAATGCATGGAAACTCATAACTTTGAGGAATTCTCGGGCTTTCTTAATTAGAAACTTGGAAAGTAAACCCTTAACTCCGCTTCTTGTTTCCCAATTGGCTTCAATATCTGAACGCTTAAGATGTAAGGCTGATGCAATGTCTTCGTACTTAGGAACCTTTTCTAGACCGGTGAATGGCATTTGATCAAGAATAGGTATCCCAAGTAGCTTAGAGAACTCTTCCAAGGTAGGAACCAACTGATAATCTGGGAATGTAAAGCAATGGTGTTTCGGATCAAAGAAGGAATAGGACATGCATCATATCTTCTTCAAAACCGAGATAACCAAGTCGAGTAGATAACCATGTCTTTTGATGAGGCGAGCATGGTGGGAATTTCAAACCAATTCTTTGAGTGAGAAGGTATACCCAGAAGTTGATTCGGATAGTCTTTCTAGAAGCCATAATTCCTACAAAGCAGCAAAGATAAATCCCTAGGTCCTTGAAATAGTTAGAAATGATATGCAATGCAAATGATGTCATGATGTCATGTTTAGCACACACAAACAATTCACACAATGAGCCTAGGGTTAAGGCTTGCATGAGGTATAGGTGATTACCCACCAAAAGTTTGAGTTGGTTCATCTGTCCTATAATAGTAACCGGGTTCTAGGAATCTCATATCATAGATCTTTCTCGTAGGAGTTTATTTCTGACGGCCAAGTGGTCGATCGAAAATATCCCAAAGTCGATCTCAATGAGCGTAGCATCGGTATCAACCAACCTTAGCGCACCAAAGCCGGTCATCTCACTACCTTCTAATGGCCAAGATGGGTCAATTAAGGTTCTAAAAGTTTAGTTAGCGCTTGATGACACCACGCAGAAGCCAAATACTATCTTCAACTTGGGAATGAAGAGTATCGGGACAACCAAAGTGTCACGCTAACGTAGCCATCATGTTGACCGTTTAGTTATACGTCTAGCGGTCACGATGATCTAATGCTACTTACCTAAAAGGAAACCCGGATCCGGGTGTAGGATCCCCCACAAATATAATACCCAAGCAACCCTTAAAGATAAAGCATACAAGTCAAACAAAAAGCAATAAAAGTTATCTAGAAATCCCTAAGGCAATTCTCTCTTTTAGGGCTTATCCCCAGCAGAGTCGCCAGTTCTGTAACACGGTGAACTGACTTTGTAGGTTTTTGTATCGCAAATGTGCGGATAGCAAGAGTCGCCACCGACTTTTATTTTTATCCAATTAAGGGAAGGTAAAAGTACAGAAAAAGACCTTCGTTTAGATTCTGAGTTCGGGAGAATGGTTATGAAAATGGAAGGTATTAGCACCCCTTTCCATCCGCAGTTTATTCTACGGGCTCTTAGTTGCTCTAGATCTTTTAAAATTGCTTTCTCTGTGTTTGACAAAAATGTTTTGGAAAAGGGAATTTCGCTTTGACTTCGTAATGACTAATGTAGGAGTGTATACAAAGTGTTCGGAAATGTTTCGTTTTGAAAAGAGTTTGAACTTTGAAAAAGAGTGTGTGGTGTGAAGAGCATTTGGTAGAGCGAGCAACTAAAAGACTTATTACCCACTCAGAATTGGTCGTTCTCGTACTTTTACATTCCTTTAGAATAGCGCTAGCCGTACCATTAGTTGATAGGTAGCTCCATTCGTTGGATGTAAGCGGGACATTCGAAGGGACATCGGATGGTCATTGAAGGCAACTTGTAGGAAGTATCCTAGCACATTCGAAGGGACTATCATCATTTTTCGTAGGCGACAATCGCGGGTCAAGATCATGTATTCGGAGGCGACATCGTGGGTCTTATGATCTTTGTATCGAAGGGACTATGATGATTTATTTGTAGGCAACGGTGCTAGGATACCTCTACGTTCGAGGGACATGACCGTTTGAATTCGAAAGGCATCGAGAGAGAATTACCCTAAGGGGTGCGTGTGTGAAAGAAGTGTGTTGATTTCAGATATTTTATGGGAGAGGATCCAGGAACAGTGAGCGCTCAAACCACTAGGCCACGTTGCGTCTGATGTTTGAAAATGAAGTGAGTGGGATCAAAACACGTGTCGTCCCCTGGCTTCCTCCCGCTCGCGCCATCCATCGTCTTCAACCTTTTGAATTTTTGAAAGATAACGTCGGCTTTTGCTCGACGCTACAGGCCCTGGCAAAATCAAAAACACAGCATACATAATATAAATGACATCTAAGGCCATGGTTCGATTCCTTGAAGCATTCCGAACACGATGGTATAGGTCTCATGGTCCAATTTTTCCATTTAAACAAAGCCCTAATTCGAACTCAGAAACCCTAGCTATGGTATATCACGATTCAGGCCATGGAAACACGATTGGCTTACCCAGATCGCTTGAAAACTTGATTCTAAACATGAACAAACAATCAAAACAGGTTAATAATGCATGAATGATGAAAATCGATTTTGAAAGAAACTTGACAAACCGAAATCGTGTTTGATGAATTCTTGATGGTTTTGAATGATGTAAGAGTCAGGATCGACTCTAAAGACCTCAAGTAATGCAATGGAATCCTCAAAAACGATTGAAAATGGCTGGTAGTATGATTGACACTTGCTTGTTTGCCACGGTTTTTTTGCTTTTAGGTTAGGGTTCTTAGAGCAATCTTTCTCTCTTCTTTCGTGTGGTATGCATCAGATATAAGTACTGGAAGGATTTGGCATTGTTTTTGGTAAGAATCAATCACCATTCAATGAAAATCAAATTTGATTTTTGTATAAAATCAAATTTTCAAAACTTGATTAATTTCCAATCCAATCTTGCCATATTTGATCTAATTTCGAAAATTGCTGGCCTTGGTGAGTTACTTGAGTCTCAAGGAAAGAATAAAATCAATCTTGCAATTAATTTTTAATTTTATACTTTATTTTAAAATTTAATTTGTATTTAAATGAATAAATTCCAAATTAAATAGAAAAATAAAATAAAAATTCATGGCATTGGGCTTGGATATTCCTAATTGTATGAGGAATGAGTTTGGATGAAGAAAAAGCAAGCCCATTTGCAAAAAAAATTGATTTTTAGAAGTATCTCTCTTTGTGCATTCTTTCAAAATTGCCCAACTTATGAATGGTGTATCTTGCTCAATTTTCCACATTATTTAGTGTTCTTGGACTTTTTAGAAAGCTCTAAGAGTCCTCTAACCAGCCTTTTTGGTCTCATCTCAATTGGAGTTACCATACTCAATATATCTTCAAAACAAAAAGTTGGCTTTTTGTTGACTTTGAAAAGGACCTGTAATGTTTTGAGCTATACCTCTCAAATGAAGCATTTTTTGGACATTCTTGTGAGACATGAAGTTGTAGAGAATTGAATTTCCTTCAAAATGAGCTTTGGTGGGGAAATTTCTGAGAAAGTATGAGAAAGTTATGATCAGTCAAAGTTCAGTTGACTTTTCACCTAGAAACCCTAATTTAGAAAGTTTTACTTTTGAGCAAATCTTGAGTTTTCTTGATGAATCATGATCAACCCTTGATCAAATGATGAATGTAACTTCAAAATGAGGATGTTGACCAAAAATTATGAAGTTTGACTATATGTTGACCACAGTTGACTTTTTGTCCAATAGATTTTCAACCATCTGAGCAATTGTCTGAGGAAACTTGACTTGTGAGGCTTGAAACTTGACATGGAGAATCTTTGAAGCATATGAGGAGGCATGAAGATCATTGGAGATGTTGGAAATTCATCTTGACTTGAGAGATACCAAACCCTAGTTTGGGTTGATTGCCTAGGAGAGAGTTTGTCTGGTCCACTCTTGAGGAATCCTTGAGTAGGGATGTATGAAATTTCTTGAGTAGATGGAGGGCAAATTTTGGGGTATGACACACTCGCGCTAGGATAGAACCCTGAGAGTATAATTTCCCGGTGAAATTGCTCTTAATTCCAAAAGGATGGTTTCCCGGTAAAATCCCTTTAAGACAAAGCCAGCCATACCCTATAGCTTCCTCTTGAGCTTTATACAAGGACCCTCGATGACCCTCGGAATACCTTCTCTTGGGCTTACAATACAAGGACCCATGGGCTTCTTAAAAGCATCCCTTTAATCCAATCAATTTCTCCTCGAGATTTAGACGTTTATCATCTCTATGGAAGAAGTATCTCATCTATCACATCACATACAATCAAAAAAATTTCAAACTCTTTTCAAACAAAAACATCTCTTAATCGTAAGTGGTAACGCTTGTACACTCAAGCAAAACACCTAATGCTTACAGTTAAAAGATTCATTTTTTTAAAAAAAAACATCTTTCTTAAACATGTAAGTGGTAACGCTTGTACACTCGAGCAAAACACCGATAACTTACGACGAAAGATTCAATCAATCAACTTTTCAAAATGTATGTGATGAAATAGGTTAGATACATTTTTCATTAAGATGACATTTGTCTGTATCTTACTAACATCCCGTTGCTTCCACTAGCATAAGTGGGAACTACGATTGCTCGACTTTCTCAACATCCTTTTGAGAATACGTGAGGCCTGAGGTCTCATCCTTGGCGAGCAAATTTCTTTCTCTCTCGGACCAAACAAACCATAGATCCAGATCCGAGCTACAAATGCTCGATTCCCACTAAGGGATATGTATGCAGAAGATCCAAAGATCTTTGCGAGCATAATAATAACAAACACTAGGATCCCACATAATCTATCCTTCTTAAAATCCCAAAGGAGAAACTTTCCCAATCATAGAAATAGCAATTAAAACACACAAACATATCAAACATATTCATATATAAAGCTATAGATAACTATATATATTTAGGGTGCTCCATCTATTCCCTTTATATAACAAACCCCTTACTCGAAATCTCCCCAATCGTTGTTTCTAGTTTGCGCTAGTCGTTCGCATATCAAAATCAATTGAGGGTATTAACTTTCCCTTTTCATAATCATTAAATCATCTTTTCTTGTGTTGAAAATAATAAAGCTTGATGCTCGCGGCATCTTTATAAACAAATCAAAAGAGTAAATCGTTTCGAGCCAGAGAATTTGAATTCATATTCGATTCGCACGCTAGCGCGACGCTTTTTAACACGAACAATAGTCTGGAACACGATGTCAAGCGGAGCCGAGATCATTGTCAGTTGCAGAGAGTTTCTGAACATGCTCTTGATGGGAACTAAAGGATGTATCAGCTATAATCCAATGTTGGCTCATTGTCAGTTGGGATATCCTTTGACAGAAGTGTCTACTTCTCGTCAGGTAATAGAAAGTGTTTTCTTTGCAAGGGGTGAAGATATGGTTATGCTAGACATGATTGTTTTCGCATGGCGCCTACTTCATAAAAGGGGCACAATTTTCTTCGGTCAGAAAGTAAACTACACACTTGATCCTTATGTGAATTGGTTGAAAGATCGAGTCTCAAAGGTTTTGTTACCCTTTAAAAGGGAAACACCATTGATTCCTCGACCTGATGATATAATCAACGATTTTGTACCAGACGTCGTCTCTTCTTCATCATCATCTGTTACTTCTATACCAGGTTATATGTGTGCTAAACTCTACAACCAACTCCAATCATAGAATTAAGATTTGAAGGCACAACTGCAAGCTCAAGCCATGGTTCTAGAATTTTCTCTACATGGCAAGAAAAAGTTATCCATTAAGATCGAGCTGAAGGACCAAGTTTTGAGTGCCTATGGCTTACTCGAAAAGGCCAAGAGGGCTAGAAGCGGCAGTTCCTCCTCTTCCGACCAGTTTTCCAAGGAGCTTGAGAAGACCAAAGAAACATTGGAGAACTTTCAAGTGGATAATGGGAAACTGGAAGAAAAGCATGGTGAAGATATCAGAGTCTTGAAGAAGCAACTCTGTAAGGAAGGGTCTAATTCCAAAGAGTCACTTAAGCAAAAGAAAGAACTTGAAGTTGAAGTTCAATGTTGACAAAAGTAGATGATTATCCTTTCCAAAGAGGTTCACGAGTTTAAGAATCAATTGAAAACATCCAGAGTTGAAGGATATGCAGTGAATGTTATGCTCAGAGGTCGAGATATTCATATGTCAAGATTGATTGCTGAGACCTAGGAGCTTAAAGCACGATTGGCTTATTATCGAACTGATGCAAGCATTCTCTAATATTATTTGTATTTTGATTTGCTACGAATCACCTCCAGGATTGTTGGATGGGATTCGTTTGACATTATGTTTGTATTAATACTTTCTGATTGTGGGTTCTCATAAATTTTTCACTTCATATATGGAATGAGAAGTTAATTTTCCATCTGATTGTGTGATTGGCTTTGATGATTATTGTTGTCATTTATCCTATCAATATTTGATGCTTGGTAAGAAATTGCAGGAACATCCTGGAAATGATCATTTCATGCATCATGCATTACATTCATTCATGTGTATATCATGCATAACAGGTTCTGATCAGAATAGGTAAGCTTACTACGATTCATTAGATAATTCACGAATACACCCCCCAGTTTCATGCTTCCATAACTTCAACACATAGTCAATTTAGCTTTCGATTTCGATTCCACCGACTCATAAAAAATACAAATGAATAATGTTTTGACATTTTGACATATTAGGATATTTTTATATTTTTTGTGAATTTTTAACAATTAATTTTCATTAGTTTTTAATTGACTTTTGATAATATGTTTAGAAACGATTTTTTCTATGACATTTCAAATTTATTTTTGCATGCGATACCTAATAATTATTCTAACCCTCAACTAACTTTTTTATTAGTAGGTTGACATGTTTAGGTAGTTGACACCTTGATTGGTGACCCATAATTGAGTCATATGATTAGCGTACCAGTACAACTAATCCTTAGAGCGACGATTGATCGTTTTAACTTAATTTTGCGCATAATTTTGCTTTAACCACGATTTTTCTTGTACATTTTGTTTGAGACCAACCATTAGGTGTTATATAATGACTTGTAAAGTTATACATATAATTGAATTTATTACTTACTCAATTTCCAAGTTTCAATTATGTTGCGTTGTATAAAAGCATGTTTCTCCTTTGTCACTTGAATTGACTAATTGTAGGAGTATAATACCATGTGTTTCTTAGAAACTTTAGGACTTTAAAACCTCTTCTTAGGGCTTTAAATAGAACTTCAAAGCTAACTCTTAGCGATGCAATTCTTAGGAACTAGTTTAATACTTGTATAGTTCATCTAGGTTCCTCTTACATGATTAGTTTTCAATCTTCTTCTCTATCTTTAGAGATGTTTAGGTCATCCCTAGCATGTGTAGTTGCTTCCCCCATTAGGAAGTTATACTCCGTGCCCCAATTCTTGTGAATAATCGCTTTTGAGCTTTGTATTTCCGATAAGCACTCCACCTTGTTATTTCTAACACTTTGTTACTTGTGCAAGGTACTTTGAGCTTTATTTTGATTGATTAGGATATGCAGGACGCATATCTTAATCTTGCACACATGTGTGTGCATTCTATTGTATACACTATTAGCATTCTCCTTTCGTGCAGGTGTTCCTTTTGATTTAGATGCGCATGACACGTATCTTCTTGCTTGCACACATGTGTGTTCATTCTATTGCCTGCATTGTTAGCATTCTCCTTTCACGCAGGTTTTATGATTGATATAGATGTGCATGATGCGTATCTTCTGTCTTGCAGATGTGTATGCATTCTATTGTCTGCATTGTTAGCGTTCTTCTTTTATCCAGGTGTTTTGACTCATGATATGTATGATATGTATCTTTCTTCCACAAATGTATGTGCATTCCATTGTCTGCATTGTTAGCATTCTCCTTTCATGCAGGTTTATTATCGTCTTGATTGCTCACATGTGTGTGCATTTTATTGTTTGCATTGTTAGCATTCTCCTTTCATGCAGGTTTACTACTTCTTTCTTTCACACATGCGTGTGCATTCTATTATCTAGATTGCAATTTTATGCAGGCTTATTTGCCTCAGATATGTGCGACCTACACATTCCGATCATCCTTTCATGCCTCCATGCATTACTCACCGGTTTCTTTTATTGCTTATCGGCAGTACTTGAAGTTTACCGGAGTATTTCTTAGCTTGCTTTGCTTTACGGATTCTTATTTTTTCGGTATTTTCTATACCTTTTTATCGCATTCTTTTACCGCTTTTCTAGAGAGCATGAGAAGTAGAGTGTTACCGCTTTCTTTTGCCGTGAGGCGTAGGAATAAAGATGCATGATGGGGCGTTCGTGGTTGGAGCATGTCCAAGAACCCCTCTAGTTTATTCAAAGACCTGTTTAGGGCAATTCTGTTTGGTACTTTTTATTTAGTTTGTTTAAAAATCCCCTTCCGTGCATAAGGAGGTTATTTCGGTCGTGTTTTACTTTTGTGCTTGCATAGGTCATGAGTGGTTAGGCAAACCGCTAAGCGGCACCACCAAGCAAAGTCTCGCTTTGATGAGATCTACAGGTGTTGTATGCGATTATGATATGATGGCCACGTGAAAAGGGTTCACAATCGACCCCGCATAGTTCTATTCTGTGTCAGCTCAACACACGCGAATCGTGTTGCTTCCTTTATCGTGTCAATAATAAAAAGTGGCAAGAGTCCCTTATTCTGACTCTCCACGCCTTATCTTGGGGTTCACACTTGTTGCTTTGATACCCGCACTCATTGCTCTTCACGCTTGATAATCCATATCATGTTGTGATACTTTTCTCGGGAATCGAATGGTCGGCTCCTGGTTGACTCCAGTATACTCGTTACCATCGCTGACTAGGGGACTTATTTCTTCTCCTGTGCATGTGTGAATCATTTGTTTATGCATTGCCTTTTATGTGTGCTTCTGCCAAAGCACTTGTTTGCTTAATTCCTTTGCATCTCTTGGTCATCCAACCGAGGTGGATGTTAGGATAGTTTCCCCTAGGTTTGCTCGATTAGGATAGTCTCCGAGCTTAGACTTTTATCCTTAACCATAGGTCCATCATTGCATGATTACATTAGGGATAATGCTAGTTAGTTTCCCTTTCTTGTTTCCTAGTTTCTTTTGCATCTTTGCATGTAATAAAACTAAAACTTGTTTTCTTTCCTTTTGAAAATCAAAACACTTAATAATGGTTCAAAACTCCTTTTCAAAGGTAAAAGCAACCAACCTCACTTCAAAACTTTTTGTCTTCGGACTTCTTCTCTTTGAAAACCTTTTCAAGAAAGGTGTTCCCTTTCAAGTCCGAGCAATTTTCTAAGTGTGCGAGTGGTCGAGCAAAAGACTTCTTATATCTGCAACGCGAAGCAAGAGTTGCAATTGTTAGGATGTGGAATCGAAATTCCCATAAAAGACATTGCAACCCACCAAAACATGTGAGCCGAACTACGACGCTCTGACTTTCCTATTGCACGACGGAATACGTAAGCATCTTGTCACGGGGCTCGATCGAGCAAAACTTTGTAAATACTTCCTTCTTTTCCCCGTGTTTTCTTTCTTTTACATGAATTATAGAGATTAAGCAATAGATAGATATAACACACCCATTAGATAGAAAATATAAGTGGATACCATAGAGTACTACGGACGTGTGGGGTGCTAATACCTTCCCCTCGCGTAACAGGCTCCCTTACCCGATCTCTTGGTCGTGAGACTGTGATTTCTCCCCTCTCAGGTTTACTCGATGTTTTCCTTTCCTCTCGTGGGATAAAAAAGTTCGATGGAGACTTCATTGATATAGTTATCTGATGATGTTCAGCTGGTTGTTTCATAACTCTCCTAATTCAATTCATCAAGAATATACAATCTAACTCATGAGTAGATGCATAAACCTACACCTCAACAAACTTTACGGTTCACAAAATCAAGCCATAGCATGCAATTTCGATTCAATTATTCGACAAAAACATTAATCAATGAATGAACATGTTATTTGCAATTAAAAAATATCACAAGTGCCTTGTGTGCAAAGAAATCAATTCATGAATGCTCTATGTTCAACAATTATACACCTCGACATAATTGAGTTCAAGAATCATGTCCTAATCAAACAATTTCAACTCAGTTAATCAATATATGGATTGATTAATGTATGTGCAAGTAATTCCTCAATTCAATTTCAAGAATAAGCAATTTCAAAAAAATCACTTAAAATAAGCACTTACTTGATTTGAAGCTTTGGAGGAGAAGAATTGAAAGAGATTGGCCAAAATTTGCTTGAGGAAGAAGAAGTAGGTTAGTTGAGAGTGAGAAGAGAGAAGAGTGATCGGTGCAAGATGGAGGGAATAAGAGGAGTGCCGGTGAGGAATAGAAGAAGACCGGACACAGAACGGTAATGTGAAGGACAGTGGCGGAGATGTAGACCGCGCAAAGAGGTGGCCGGAGTAGGATCACGTCGGAAGACCGGCCGGAACGGAGGCAGGAGGGTGTCGCGCGCGTGAGAAGGAGACCAGGAGGTCGGTTAGGTGAGTGACTGGTCGATTATGGTGGAGGTCGACCGAAGCTGTGGTGGTCCGGTCAGTGGTTGGCCTTGGAAGGTGGTGGCTCGGTGCCCTTGCTTGGAGAGGAAGACTTGACTTTTCTTTATTTTGATTTGTGAAATAAGAGAAAAAGCGAGAGCAAAAGTGAATTGTTTTTAGTGCAAATTTAACAAATGAATATTCCTCCCCCAATTGTTTTTAGTGCAAATTTAACAAATGAATATTCCTCCCTCAATTGGACGAACGGTTAAGGAGATATGAATTTTTGAAGTTTCAGCACACATTTCGGGCATCTGACACATGCAAAACTTTAATTGCACAACTTGGGGAAAACGCTTCGAACAGAGATCTTCTGATCAAAATCCAAAATTAAGGTGTGAATGAACATCGAAGACAATGGAATTTGTAAAATTTTGAACCAGTCCCATCTCTTTTCGATAAAAATTGAGCAATATATGATTTTTTGAACATTGCGCGTCAGATGAGATAATGCTCGGTTCGGCTCAAATACTCCTTCAAAGAATAAAATTCTGGTATTAATCCATAAGGAATTATCTCTCGGCTTGTGAACGAAAGTTGAAGAGGACGTCGAGATGGAATTTTAGACACCAGTACCGCTCAATTCTGACATTCCATCTAGGATATACGAATTTTTTAGTGTACGGCAAACACGGTTCAGCCATAAAACTTAGTTTATTCCAATTGAAAGATCAATTTTTCCGGACCCTTTCTTCAAATAATTAGCTTCTGACCTGAAAATGAAAGTTGGAGATAATATCGAGAGGGTGGAGAGTTATGAATTCTGGAGTGTCTGAAACACAAAAGAAACCGAATTCCACTTTGTTAAGAAATGAACCATCAGAGTCCTTCCTTGACGAAATGGCTCTAGAGTCTATACATTTTCAGGTTTTAAGACAATTGCCAATCAAATATTTCCACACTCAAGGCCAAAGATTTGATCCATATTTGTTGACCTAAAAAACTCTTGTATAAGTACACAACAACACCACAAGCTACATACATGCAGGCTACCTTTCACAAACCCTAAAATTCTCCAAAAAAATATAAATACTTGCTCAAAATTTTCGAGCAGATGAGGCATAACGGGTATGGTCTTTAGCGAGATAAGTTGTTGATCTACTTGATGTGTGTCGACCTGCCCGGGATGGAGCGACCTTCCCGGCAGGCATTCAGGCAGTCTAGAACAATAACTGTATAGTAATTAGGCGTGTATGACAAGACTAAAATCAACTTAGACAGCCCTAATTTCAAAGATAATATAACTGAATCAATCACTCTCACACTTGCACCCTTAGGGTATCCTCTCTTGTTGCCTTATAAACATGGTCATTTCTCTCGAACGTAGGGATACCATTAGCAAAGACCCTCGGTTAAAATCATCATAAGGATCATAGTCCCGCGATGTCCCTCGAAGTTTCCTACGAATATATGATCTCGTCCCTCGATTATTGCCTACGAATAAATGATGATAGTTCCTTCTATACAATTGCTAAGGTATCCTTACATGTTGCTTTCAATAACCATACGAAGACCCTACATTTGTCCCTTCACATCCAATGGATGGGGATACCTACCAACTAATGGTTTGGATAACACTATCCCTAATGGAGAAAGAAAAGAATAATGAATGACCTTTGAGTGGGTAAATAGTTCTTAATTGCTTGCTCGCAACAACATTTTCAAAACACAATATATTTTACACCTCATATTTTCGAACAGATATTTTCAAACACTTCGTATACATTCTTGAGGACTGATACAAGAATCATTACAAGGTTAAAGTCAAAATATTTTCAAACAAAGCAAGTTTTCAAAAGTGAACTAAGAAATTAAGAGCCCGTAGATAACTATAGATGAAAAGGGTGCTAACATCTTCCCTTTTCATAAATTATCCCCGGAACTCAGAATTTATCAAAGGTATTTCCTGTTCTTTTCACCTTTCCTTAATGGATAAAAGAAAAGTCAATGGCGATAAAACGCAAAACAACTAAGTCAGTTCTCCCACCATATTACAAAATGCCTCAACATTTGGAACAACATGTCGAAGAAGATGTCGTGACATCAGGCATTTAACATCACTCCCACTGAACTGATAAATAAGTTCCAATTCTATTTTAAATTATGCAGAATATCTAGGGAATGTTATGCAATCTATATGGCGTATACTTGAAGGCATATGTGAAGGTCCATAAAATTCAATCAGAAGTTACGGAGAAAAATCAAGAAACTAAGGATTGAAGACCTTGCTTGTAGAAGAAGTTTTCTGCAGTTTGTTTTCTGCAGTATATTGTTGTTTGAATGCCCAAGTCCAGTTTGGGATCAGGTTATAAATAAGGAGTTCGTAACCTAGTTTAGGTAGCTATCCAAATTTAGTAAGGATCTAATCATTAGGGTTAGCTCTGTGTGAACCACCTAGTCTGTGGGATGGTCACTAAGTTTACCTCAAAGCCCGTAGGCAAGAGGAGTGTTGTTCTTGGAGGAAGTTGTGAAGTAACTCCAAGGTGTGTTCAATGTTAGAAGAAATTTTCTTTAAGTCTTAGATAGTATGTGACAAAATTATTTCTTCTAATCATGTGTCATTGAAGTGTGTCTTCAAGTCTTATGTTATTATCACCGTGTGTGATTAAGGGGGTGAGAGAGGTTCTCATATCTAAGAGGTTCTTAGGTAGAAATTTCATTGGGTAGTGATTATGTGAGGAGTTGTAAATGGGATAGTTTATCTCTGAATTAATACTGCTGATAGTGGATTTCATCCCTGGCTTGGAAGCCTCCAGATATAGGTGTGTAGCATAGAACTAGGTGAACAATTATTTGTGTTCTTTATGTTTTTCCTACACTGTAACTTTTACCTTGTTTGTTTTTTTAATGTCAGACCAGATGTCTCAACATCCTTATATGTCATTTGGGACTGCTGTACCAGAATTTCAGTTGATAACTGCTTTTGCTGCCACTTGCTTTCACTCTCGACCCTACTGGTCTTTGCCAACCTTGCTTTTCTCCTGATACTATCTTGTCGGCCCCTTTGGATATACTTTCTGAATTCCTTTTGACATGCCCAAGGCTCCTTAGTGATACTTTTTTTGGAAAAGGATATCATCTAACATGTGGCATAATCCTCAAGTCAAAAATTGCTTGTCAACAGTGGGACCATTATTGATGGTCCAACTAAAATTACTGTGAACTTCCCTAATTGTGTTGTCACACCTAAAATTTAAGCATAGAGGAATGACGATGATGATAAAAATTTGGGTTACAATAGGAAAGTACAAAATATTCTCATATCTGCTTTAGGTGTTGATGAATTTTAACATGTTTCCATTGTGAAACTACTAAAGTTGTATGGGACATATTGCAAGTTGCCCGTGAGGGAACTAATTAAGTTGAACAAGCTAGAATTATTACATTAAATCAATATTTTGAACTATTTATCATGAAGCATTATGAAACCATTGCCGAAATGCAAAGGGGGTTTTCTCATCTCATTAATCATTTGAATGCACTTGGGAAATCGATATCAAAGTGTAACACAGTGGGAGAACTTACTTGTTTGTTTTGCATTTTATAGCAAATGTTGTGGATAGCAAGAGTCACCGTCAACTTTTCTTTTATCCAATAAAGTAAAGGTGAAAATAACAGGAAAGACCTTTTATCGATTTTGAGTACGGGAGGTAATTATAAAAAAGGAAGCTATTAGCACCCTTTCCATCTGTAGTTATCTACGGGCTCTAAATTGCTTAGCTCACTTTTTGAAACTTGCTTTTTATGTGTGATTCTTGTATCAGTCCTCAAGAATGTATACGAAGTGTTTGAAAATATTTTGAAAGTTTAACTTTGTAATGATTCTCATACGAATGTATACAAAGTGTTTTTAAAAGTAATTTTGAAAAGAGTGTGAGGTGTGAAAAGTATTTATTTTGATTAGAGCAAGCAATTTAGAGTCTTATTTCCTACTCTGAAAGGTCATTCTTGTTATTTTTCTTCTCCTTTCGGACAGTGTCATCCATACCATTGGTTGGTAGTTAACTCTATTTGTTGGATGTGAAGGGACAGGCGTAGGGTCATCGTATGGTCATCAAAGGAAACATTGTAAGGATACCTTAGCAATTCGAAGGGATGATCATCACTTATTTCGTGGGCAACAACTGAGGGACGAGATCATATATTTGTAGGAAACAATCAAAGGGTCATCGAGGGACTATGATCTTTGTGATAATTTTGAATGGAGGGACATTGATAATGGTACCCCTACGGTCGAGGAACATGACCATTTTTCCGAAGGCAACAAGAGAGATTACCCTAGAGGGTGCAAGTGTGAAAAGTGTGTTCAATTCAGATATTTTATCTAGACATGGCAATATAACCCATACCCGCGGGTACCCTCCCGAACCCGCCCCGAATTTGATGGGGAAAACCCGCTTTGACTGGGTTTGGGTTTGGGTTTTCCCCGATTTTAAAATATGGGGATGGGGCAGGTAATGGGGAATGTAGTACCCACCCCGAACCCGTCCCCGAACCCGCCCCGTTTATTATTATTATTATTATTATTATTATTATTATTATTATTATTATTATTATTATTATTATTATTATTATTATTCTAGAATGTGGTTGTTTTGTTGGTATTTTAGAATGTAGAATACTTTTTACTATGTGTTTGTTTGGATGGTAGTTTGGAATATGAATTTGTATTTTTTTATTTAGTTTTTCTATTTTGGAATATTTGGTTTTGTTAATTTTTAATATTAATTGTATGGTTACTGAATTAATACTTTCGTTTGTATTTTTTATCATTTGAAATATATGTTTGAAATTCTTTAAGATTGTATTTTACTTTTGTAATATAAATTCATATTTGTTAGAATTGGGGCGGGTTTTGGGTTCGGGGCGATTTTTGGGTTCGGGGAAGGATTTGGGTTAAGGCAAGTTTTGGATTTGGGTTTGGGTCGGGGATCCCTGAACCCAATTGGGACGGGTTTGAGGTTCAATTATTCATCCCCGGCGGGGATCGGGGCGGGGAATGGGGATTTATCTGGGATTCGGGTTTGGGGTTGGGGAATATAAAAACCGTCCCCACCCCGCCCCGTTGCCATGCCTAATTTTATCTTTGAGATTAAGTTATCTAAGTTTGATTTTATGTCTTATCATGCAATCCTATTAGCCATACATCTAAGTAGTTATATACAGTTATAGAGGGTGCAAAAAGTAAATGCGGAAAAGTAAAGATCCTACGCTATTACATGGATTTTGGGTTGTTACATAATAGAAGGTTCGAAAAAGTAAATGTGCGAGAAAAGTAAATCTAAGCTATTAAAAAAATATCCTTGCGACCTATACATCGATTACTAGAATTTAAAATGCGAAATAAATAAATAGATAATGAAAAAAAATATTCTAAGTGTTAGAAACCTAATTACTATAAGAAAATATTTTTGTGTTTTTAGAAATTGATTTAAATGTAGAAAAACCCTAATTCTAATTAATTAGTGTTTAATTAAGAAAAATAAATTAAATGTGAAGAAAAATCAAATGTTTTTGTGTCAAAAATTAAGTAAAAGTTTTTAAAACCTAAATCTAAAATTAAAACATTTTTTAGGGTTTTTAGAAAATAGTTTAAAAATTATTTGAAAAGAAATTAGAATAAGAAAAGAAATTGAAAAATGTTAGAAAAAAGGAAAATATGAAGAATATTGGTGTTAAAAAATAGAGATGGCACCCCAGGGTGTTGAACTTGTGACCCTGGGGTTACAGGTTCAAAATTTTATCATCACACCACTTGCCCATGGTGATATATTCATGCCTCCAGAAACATATATGAAACCTGTGAAAAATCAAAAATATTGAAAAAAAAGTTGCAAAAGACAGTGATCGAACCCACGCCTTGAGAGACAAAGAGGACTAGCGCGCGCATGGTTAACCACTAGGGTGGTGATACATCCATTAACTTATGACATTGAATAAATATATATTGGATATCGCTCCCTGAAATAAAACAAAATTTAGAAACACACGTAAGTGGACCCCAGGGTTTCAAACGATCCAATCAAAACACGCCACGCCTGGACCACCGGAGTCAGATATTCAAACCACCACCCAGGGTGATCAACTTCGTCTTCTCCGATCCTGCAAAAATCAAAACTGCAAAAATAGAAAAATAAATAAATGGAATCTAAGGACCCTACCCCCCTAATTCGAGGGTTGTGAGTTCAATAGTGATGTTCTTATGGTCTAAATCGACCTGTATCTAAACTGAATTTTAGTGTTGTACCGTGTGCTCAGTGCACTAAAACCTTTGTAATTCCTAGTTGGAATATCGAAATTGAGCGAGGTTGGTGTCTACCAGTGTCTAAAATTCCGTATCAAAATCCTCTTCGACTTTCATTTACAACTCTAGAGTAAATTCCTCACCATTTAAGAGTAGTTTTTTATTTTTCGGAGTTGTTTTCGAGCTGAACCGAGCAATTTTTATTTAATACGCGAAGTTCGAAAAATCATATCTCGCTTGATTTTTATCGAAACGAGGCGCTACCATTGTCAAAAGTTCACAAATTTTGTTGGCTTCATTAGTCTCAAAGATACTCAAGTTCAAATTTTGATAAGAAGACCCTCGTTCAAAAATACATATCGCCTAGAACGTTCGCCCGATTGAGTCGAAATTTTGATCCTTAGTAGGAAATCGCGTTCTGGACATTTTTCGTTTAGAGTCCGACCTCAAATTCTCGACGGATCGGGCTGTTTTGAATTGATTACGAAAATTATTCGGATAATCGCAATTTGGGCTTAATTGTGGATCCAAGGCACTCTAAGGCCCAAATTTTCACACTATAAATAAATTTTTCCTTCACAATTCAAGGACACACAATCATTTTCTCAAATTTCATCTCAAATCACTCTCAATTCTCTCCTAATTCTCTCAAGTCATAAGAGCAAAAGGAGAAATTTCAAAAGAACAAGGTTCCCTCCTCTTTTCTCTCAACCGAGTTTCACCCTCTCTCTCCTTTGTCGCAACACTCAGCCCTACTGGACCGGCCTGCCACCGGACAGTCACCGCCTGGACCGCCTCTTTTCTGGTCTCCTCCCCTCTCAGATTGATCGGTTCGCGCCCTAACCCCCTCCGTCCGAGCTCTCCCGGCCACGCCTCCCTCTCCCAACCGTCTCCTCCTCCCTCCGGCCTCATTTGCGGTCGGAACCTCCTCCTCTTTCTCACACCAAGCTTGGTTTGGCTCAATTCAAGAGGAGCGAGGTCTTCCTCTCCATAATTCTTCAATTGTCTTCATCAATTCAAGGAATCAAGTTATGATTTCGATTATTTTCATCAATTGGAAGCGGATTTGGTATTTTCTTTGAAGAGCACAAGGAATTCCTCTTCAATTCAACTCAAACTTCAAGTTCAAGTAAGTGATTAATTCAATTAAGCACTTATTTTAAGTGATTTTTCACTTTTAGCTTTTCTTGAAATTGAATAGTCGAATTGATTGTATTTTCCGTGTGGATTCCAATTCTTGAATTTGTTTTGTTGAATTCTATGATTTGATTCCATTTTTGTGAGGTTAAAGTGTGTCGATGTGAAGGAATATTATACATAACACACACATACACTTGTGTAGTTGTTTTCCTTTGCATTTAGGCCACTTACATGTGCATTTTGTATCATCTATCACATGTTCATGCATTAGAGAGCATATAGATTGATTAAATTGTATTGGAACATTTGAATTAAGTGTGTCGAAATGTAGCATTCTTAGCATTTTGACTTTTAAGTGCATTTGCATTGTACATAACATATATACATGCACCTAAATTCATACTTAGGACATAAATTGCATCCTTATATGTTCATACATTTGCATATGGAATAATCAATGTGAGCTTGTGTGTCGATGTTAAATTTTTGTGACGTTAATGTGTGTCGAAACCTCACTTTCACTCACATTTTCACATGTATGATTTCACAACACCAACACACATCACATACTTGATTCTTATGAACATTAACACATATTTTGCATAGCATTTAGATAGGATTTGGATTGAGTATATATCATTTTCATATGATGTCACATACATTTTCATTTCATCCATCATAATGTCATAAAATGTACTTAAAAACATGCATAAAACATGCATTTTTACACATTTTTTATTTCAATTTTCAATCAAACTTGTACTTAGCCTGTGTTTCATTTTGTTTTGGATTTTTGATTACATGTAGTGAATTAAAATCTGATTCATCTCACATTTCAAAATTAAAATAAACTTGAATCAGAATTTAATTCAACACATGAATTTTGATTTTCGTAAGCATTTTTAACACTTTTGTACGCCGACACTCACTTTTCCTTGAAAGTCTGAAGTAACGATACATGTTCCCTACGTTTTGGCACGTTTCAGAACCAGTTTTAGAGGTTTTTGAACCAAATTTCAAGTGCAACGTGTCAAAACGGAATGGCTTCCCCGTTATTTTAAGGTCTGAAAAATTCCACTTCCATTCGGAATTAATTAAAACTGCTCACGTTTTTTAATCCGTTGGCGCTTTTGCAAGCAACCATGCGATTCTTAATCGATTCCGAGAAGTTGAATTTTTCGCTCCGATTTCGGAAAACCGCCTTCCCGTTCTGATTATTGTGATTTTATTTCACTTCTCACATGCTTATACTAGACTATAATCATATTTGTAATCAATCTTGCATTCGGTGCTTTATTTCTAGCACTTGCTTTTGTTAATTTTTGACACTTTATTTCATGTGCAAGGTACTTTGACCTCTTTTACATGAGATATGGACTTCTAGCATCCTTATTTTGCGCTTGCACACATGCGTGTGCATTCTATGGTCTGTTTTTTTGGATTGACACTTTCTTGCAGGTTATCTGATCATGAATGCGTACGAACGCGCATTCTAATGCTTGTATGCGTACGAACGCATATACTATTTGCATATTGTTTGGATTGACACCTTCTTACAGGTTATCCGCTTGTTTGAATGCGTACAAATGCGCATTTTACCGCTTGTACACATGCGTGTACATTCTATTATCAGCTTGTTTTGTTTTACTCCATTCTTGTAGGTGTTCTTGTTTGAATGCGTACGAACGCGCATTCTACCGCTTGTACACATGCGTGTACATTCTATTGTCTGCTTATTTGGTTTTACTCCATTCTTGCAGGTGTTCTTGTTTAAATGCGTATGAATGCGTATGCTACTGCTTGTACACATGCATGAACATTCTATTGTCTGCTTGTTTGGTTTTACTCCATTCTTGCAAGTGCTTTAATTTTAAGGCGTACGAACGCGCATTCTATCGCTTGTACACATGTGTGTTCATTCTATTATCTGTTTGTTGGGTTTTACTCCTTTCTTGCAGGTGCTTTTGATTGGAATACGTACAAACGCGCATTCTAATCCTTGTTTGCGTACGAACGCGCATCCTATTGTCTGCTTGTTTGGTTTTACTCCTTTCTTGCAGGTGCTTTTGATTGGAATATGTATGAATGCACATTATAATCCTTGTTAACGTAGAATGGGCATCTCATTGTCTGCTTGTTTGGTTTTACTCTTTTCTTATAGGTGTATCTGTATCAATTGTGTATGAATGCACAATTTGATACTTATTTTGCATACGAATCCGTAATATTTTGTCTGCTTTGTTTGGATGATTCTCTTTTACAGGTTTATTGTTTCGGATGTGTACGAACGCGCACTCCGCATATGCTTTGATGCCTCTGTGAATTTCTCACCAGTTTACTCTTATTGCTTGGTTGCAATACTTTATGGTTTCCAGAGTATTTTTAGCCCGTAGTGCTCTACGGATTTGTTATCTGTTTAGTATTAGCTATACCTTGTTTATCGCATTCTTTTACAGCTTTCCTAGATATCATGAGAAGTAGGAGTTTACCGCTTTCTTTTCCATAATTAGGATAGGTGCGTTGGGCTCAAAGTCGTTGTTTAAATACCTGTAGCTAGGCATTTCGCAAATTGTGTTCTAATTGTGTTTGGTTTGTTTAAAATCCTCTGTCGTGCATAGGGAGGTAATTCTAAGTAAGTGTTTACATTTTTGTTTGCATAGGTCAGAGTGGTTAGGAAACCTAGAGTGGCACCACCAACCAAAGTCTTGCTTTGATACTTATTGATATATATGATGAAGATATGATGGGCACGCGGAAAGCGTCCGCAATCGACCCCCGCACAGTTCTAGTTTGTGTCATCTCAGCACACGCGAACCGTGTCGCTTTCTTTATCGAGTCAATAATAAAAAGTGGCAAGAGTTCCCTATTATGACTCTCCATGCTTTCCTGGGGTTTGCATTTACTGTTGAACTCACATCATTTTCTCTTCACACTTGACAATTCATGTCATGCGGTGATACCCTTAACGGGAACCGGATGTGTCGGCTCCTGTTTGACTCCGGTATGTTCGTTACTGATGTTGGCTATGGTACTTCCTCCCTTTCCTGCGCTTCTATGATATTCTTTGTGCATTGCATTGCTTGTGTGATTCTGCCAAAGCACTTGATTGCTTCATCCATTTGTATCCCTTGGTTTACAACCAAGACGGATATAGGATAGCTTTCCCTTATGACCGCTCGGCTAGGATAGCTCTCGATCCTAGACATTAAGATATGCTTCCTTGACATGTCAACATAGGTAGAGATTCCCTTTACCCTCAACCTTAGGTCCAATCTTTGCATGAAAACATTAGGGCTAGTACTGGTTAGTCTCCCTTTTGTTTTTCTTGTTTCTGTTGCATCCTTGCATGTAATATAACTAAAACTTGCTTTCTTTTCCTTTTGTAAACTAAAACACCTAATAATGGTTCAAAACTCCTTTCTTAAAGGTAAAAGCAACCAACCAATGCAAACTCATTTTCACCTACGGGAGCTTTCTTTTATGTTTAAACCTTTTTCATCAGTAAAAAAACACAAACCCCACCAAAACAAGCGAGTTGAACTATGGCGCTCTGACTTTCCTATTGCACGAGGGAATACGAGACATCTTGTCACGAGGCTCGACCGAGCACAACTTGTAAAAACTTCCTTCTTTTCCCTGTGGTTTCTTTATTTTCCTTTTCTTTCTCATGAATTGTAGCGATTAAGCAATAGATAGATATAACACACCCCTTAGATAGAAAAGAAAAGTGGATACCGTAGATTACTACAGGAGTGTGGGTGCTAATCTCTTCCCCTCGCGTAGTAGACTCCCTTACCCAGATCTCTTGGTCTTAAGACCGTGATTTCTTCCCTCTCTGGTTTACTCGATGTTTTCCTTTCTCCTTTGCGAGATAAAAACGTTCAATAACGACTTTATTGATATATCCTATCAGTCGATGTTCATCTAGGTGGTTTCAGCTGGCGACTTCATTGGGGACAGTTGACCTATTGCTAGTCCATCTAGGAGTCGATCCTAGCTTCATTTTTCTTTTCTATTAGGTGTTTAGCTATTTACACGCTTTATCGCATCTTCCTTTGTATGCTTCCATTGCATTCTATGTAACATTTTATCGCTTTCATATATCCTGTATATTGGCTATTGTTGTACTGGTTGTTCTCTTGATTGGGTGGGAGTTACATGAGGTAAAAGGCCCCCTACCCCGGCCAGAGACATATAGGATAGATGGATGTTCATGTTGAATCCCGCATCCCGTGGTGCGTGTGAGGAAGCATGAAGTACCGCACTCATACGAGATTCGATTGACGGTGCTTTCGCCCTACACCCTGTTGTATAGATAGTGAAATACTCGATAAAGGATCATCGACTTTGTTTATCATTAGGGACCTCCGTTGGGTCTAGATTACCCTGTGAAGTGGGGCGGGATATCATTACTACAGGGACTGATGGTGACTATTGGTGACTCAATACTGATGGTGACTTGGTATTTTCTGGTATTTTCTATGGAGTTCCAGTTTGATGTCGAACCTTTGATCCTGTTACATTTGACCGAGGACTATGTTACCAGTACAGTAGTGGTTTAACACGCATGAGATATGACCTTAATTCATTTGTTCGCGGTAAAAAAGGACGAACGAGGGAATCGGATCAGAATTCTAAACCCCGGCTCAAAATGATTTACTCTTTTGATTTGTTGTTTTAAAAGATGTCGCGAGCACCGAGCTTTATTGTTTCCAAACAAGAAAAGCAGATGGAAAAGGGGAAAGCTGAAATACCCTAAATATGATATGTGATGCGACTAGCGTGAAGTAGCTGCAACGCATTAGGGAGAGACCAGGGTAATAGGGTTGGTTACATAAAGGGAAGGTATTAGCACCCTATATATCTATAGTTTTCTATAGGTATTTTTTTATGCATATTTTGTATGTTTGTGTGTTTTATTTGCTATGCTATTTCGGGAAAGTTTGTCCTTTGGGATTTAAGAAAGGTAGGTTAGGCAGGAACCTAAGTTTTGTTATAAGTATTATGCTCACAAGGATCATTGGGATCCTTTTCATACATATCCCCTAGTGGGAATCAGAGCATCTGTAGCTCGGATCTAAGGGAACTAAGGTTTGTTTGGTTTGAGGGAGAAAGAAGTATGCTTGCCAAGGATGAGACATTGTGCCTACGTATTCTCAAAGGGAGGTTGAGAAAGTCAGAGCAATCGTAGTTCCCACTTATGCTAGTGGAAGAAATGATGATTTTATTAAGAGACAAAGACAAATGTCCTCTTAATGAAAAATGTATCTAATCTATTTCATCACATACATTTTTGAAAATTGATTGATTAAATTATTCATTGTAAGAATTAGGTGTTTTGCTTGAGTGTACAAGCATTCCACTTACAAGTTAAGAAAGATGTTTGAAAAATGTTTGAATCTTTCATTGTAAGCATTGGGCGTTTTGCTTGAGTGTACAAGTGTTTCAACTTACAAGTTAAGAAAAATGTTTTGTTTGAAAAAAAGGGTTTGTTTTGAAAAATGTTTGAAAAAGTGTTGATTTGTATGTGATGTTGTAGATGAGATACTTATTCCATAGAGATGATACATGTCTAAATCTCTATGAGAAATTGATTATTGATTATGGGGATGCTTTTAAGAAGCTTGTGGGTCCTTGTATTGTAAGCCCAAGAGGAGGCTTTCCGAGGGACATCGAGGGTCCTTGTATTGTGAGTCCAAGAGGAGATTTTTCGAGGGACGTCGAGGGTCCTTGTATGAAGCCCAAGAGGAGGCTATAGGGTATGGCTGGCTTGGCTTTAAGAATGATTTCACCGGGAAACCATACTCTTAGGGTTCATGAGTGATTTCACTGGGAAATCATACTCTTAGGGTTCTATCCTAGCAAAGGTGATTCTTTGTTTTGGAAGCCCAATAGGAGGTTATTAGAGATTTTCAGGTGTCTTTCTTGTATGATGCCCAAGAGAAGTCTAAAATCAACGAGGGAGTTTTTTTGTACGAAGCCCAAGAGGAGGCTAACTCAACAGGGGAGTTCTTTTGTACGAAGCCCAAGAGGAGGCTATGGGGAACCTAGTTGTTATACTAGTTGTAATGACATAAATAAACATGAACAAGTATATGAACAAGTATATATATGAAAAAGTGTGTGTGTGTGTGTGTGCGCGCGCGCGCGCATTCATAGGAGTTTATGAAGGAAATATATAAACAAGTGTATAAAACAATCAAATAAAAGCTAGTGTAACTTGAATATATACAAAGTAGTGTGAAAGCAAATATATAAACAAGTGTTTAAAACAAGCAGATAAGCTAGTATACTTGGATATATACAAAGGAGTGGGACTTACACCTTAAGGGAGGCCCATTGGTTTAAGAGCAGTTTCACCGGGAATAATGCTCCTCTTAATACCAATGAAACCGGTGTATAAACAAGTGAATAAAAATTAGCAGAACGAAGCAAATTGTACTTGAATATTTACAAAGATGATTGAATATGTACTAGTAAATTGAATATGTACACAAAAGGGTGGATATGTACATGGAAACTAAGTATGTACATAGGAGGGTTGGGAGTTACACCGGGAGGGAAGCCCACGATCAATTTGATTTTGAATTTGAAAGAATTTCGATGAAAAAACCTAGTTCAGTTTGTATTTTCAAAGATTAATCAAATCGATCATGGAAAAGAGGTGCGTAAGTCAATTAAAACATTTTGAAAGTTTTGAAATGATTTTGAAAAGTGAAAGATATTCATAAAAAGTTTCGAAAAAGATTAGGTTTGAAAATCGGAAAGAAAACATTTTTTGAAAAGTATTTAAAATACTTTAAAAACGACAATTTTTAACCTAAATAAAAATATATCGAAAAGAAAATATTTTTGGATTTTTTTGACATAATCATGAAATCGATATAAATGAGCAGTGTGCAAAAAAATCTCATAATGAGAAGTTTTGATTGGTTTTTGAAAATGTTGAAGTTTGTTAAAAAAACTTCAGAAAATAAGTGTTAAAAAATAATCTTTGGTCTTGATGAGTGTTGAACTCATGACCTTTTCTTGGAAGTTTTCAAAAGGTTAACCATTGGGTCACACGCGTGGCTTGTTATTTAAACGCCTTTGAAAAATTATATTGAAAATCAAGTTTGTGAATTGTTTTGAAAATCACTTTGAAAAAGCGTGAAAATATGGAGAAAAAAAGATCCGGGTGGGGTTCAAACCCCTGACCTTGGGCATGGCAAGACATGAGAAGCGTGCGTTCTACCACTGGGGTGGCTATACATCCAAGTATAAAACAACAATGATTAAATATAAGATAAACTGAGAATTTGAATTATAGAAAAAATCAAAAAATGGTGCGAGGAACTTTATCTTCTTCCTCAAGATCCTTGATTCTTATCTCTCTCATTTCTCAATGAAATTGGATGATGTAAACATCAAACTTGATCATTTTGAACCCAGGAACACGATGGTGATGTTTAATTGCATTTATTTTAAGTGTAGGGTGACTAATTTTTGTATGAACACGAAGAACCCTAAATATGATAAATCATCATGCAATCGTGTATGTGCATCAAATTAAACAATTGATTGAGGGTTAATGATCCTTATAGGTGCAGAAACATGATGGCATAGCAAGTTTTGAACTGGAATGCAAGAATCATAAAAAATTAAGCTGAGAAACTTACCTCTTATGAACAGAAATCGAATTCCTCAAAGGAGTGCTTCTAGAGGCATTTTCATGCTTGATATAGCACTGATGATTATGGAACGTGCTTGAATGAATGGAATGATTGAAAGCACCTGGATTATCTTGCCCGAGTCCAACTGCCACAGCTTGGAGTGAACTTTGATTTTGAGGTTAGATCTGTTACAATAATGATTTAAGTGTTTGGATCATTTATATATAATGTATTGATGATGTTTGAAGGGGAAATTTGGAAAGTGCACGAGTGAATTGAGAGATGTATGGTTAAGGCTCAAGTTATGCACTTATGGAGGTTTGAACATGATTTTGAGTTTGGCTAGTTTTTGTGGTGGATTGAAGTTTCAAAAAACTTCTAAATGATGTTTAGAAAGTGTTTGAAGCATTGGCCTTGTCATAAATTGCAAGATTTGAGAGTTGTTATGCTTGCCTCTTTGAAAACCAATTACTTAAAATTCAAGAAATAAAGAGAAAACATGTTCTTTGAGTTGTTTTGGTGTGATTTTGAAGTGAGGAATGACCTCTATTTATAGGTCATGAGTTCTGAATGGCAAGGCAATTATTGGCTTGAAATAAATTAGCAACTTGCCTTAAGGAGTAAGAAAAGTATTTTTGCATTTAATGCACATGGTTAACTTCCTTAACCTTGGTTAAAAATCTCACTTGATCTAATCCTTTTCTCAATAATTTCCATATGATATTTAAAAGTTATAACTTATCTCTCAATGGTGACAAGGCTTCTAGAAGAGAATTTGCAAAAATGACTTGTAATTTTGGTGAAAAATGACCTAAAGTCATGGTTATGGACCATTATGTTTCAATTTCAAAACCCTAGCTACCCAAAATATTTTTCCAAGTTCTTGGACATTTTGGAAATCTTGGAACATGATCTACAACTTTCATGTTTTGAGTTTTTCTGGAATCAAAATGGATTTAGGTGAAAAATGGGCATGAAAATGGTGAAAAACCATGTTTTTAACACTTGAAAATTTTTCCAAGTGTTAGAAAAATTTCAAATATTGACTTTTTCACACATTTTGATTTTTTATGATCATGATGGGTAGTTTGAAATGATTTGATGATTGAAAAATTTGGATTTCAAAAAGTTGACCAAAAGTCAAAGTTTGACTGATCTGAACAGTTGAATTTTTGTCAGATGATTCAGAATTTCTCTAATGATCAATCATGACAATTGAGATGTTTTTGAATTAAGAAATTAAGTCAAGATATTGCGTTGATGATTTTGAGATCATTCTCCAAGAAATTAGATCATTCATTGAGCAAAAAGTCAATGATACACATCCTCTATCAAAACCTTAATTGGTCGATTCAAGATAGATCTTGAGGAAATGATGGGAATTTGAAGATCAAATGTTGATGATTGATGAAGATAGATAAATTTTGGTAAGTGGAGACTCAAACCCTAATTGATCATATCTTGAACAGATGAAAATTTGATCAAAACCCTAATTTGGCTCAAGGAGCACACACACGATCAAAGTTGTTCTAAAATTGTTAGTGATGTAATGATGCCCATGTGAATGATATTAGATGGTATCTTAGGTCAAAAATTGGGGTATGACAGCTGCCCCTATTTAATTTTCTTCAACCTGATACATGAAGATGAAAACCTTCATCTCGAGAGGTGTGAAGAGACTTAAATATCAGAATACGCAAATTTTGGATCTAAGATACCAAAAAATGCGAATGATGCAAAGTGATTGCAGAAAGTTTACCCAAGAGGTACCACAGGGTGACATGTTGGGGGAAAAACAATTGTGAGGATGTCTCAATCTATATAAGAAAGGATAATCCTGTTTATTGGGAAACAAATATATGATTCATTGGAAAAATAGATTCATAAAGAAGTGAATATCTGTTTCACTTTGGGAAACAAGGAGATTACCTTTTGTCAGCCTTGTGACAATGTTCAAGGTAAGCAAAGGTGATATTACCAATTATAAGCAAAGTGATAACTATAACAAGGTAATTTTTGAGAAATTTTTACTGAGTATTCAGCCTGGTGAATAACAGACAGTCATGGAAATAGATCTCGAATGAGTTTTCTATTTTCACAGTTACAATCGTGTCGGGGATCTTTTTGAGAAGATGTGGGCATTTTGATTGTAAAAATACAGGTTTTTCAGAGAGAAAGACAACTGCGTGGATTTCTTGAACTTTCATGATTAGGCTTGTTAAGAAGAACAGTCATTTTATGATAAGTTCAAAGATGAAAAGGAAATAAGTGGCTCAGATAACGAGGTTATTGCTTATTGTTTGCAGGTAGATTTTTTGTGAAATCTAGACTTGGATTTGTTGGAGACGAGGTTCTATCTAGGAATGAATTGGAAAGAAATGGTCAATCAAGATTTTATACCCAATGAGGAATGATCTCGATTGGGAAAGTGGAGAAAAGCATGTGCTTTTTCTGCTTAGGGACGACGGTTTAATGGAGAGATGACACGCTCATACTTGTTTTCGGGAATAAATTCAACCTAAACAAGTGATATTGAAGTAAACATTGAGAAATGCAAGAATTTATTAATGATGCAATTATGTATGATTGATGAATGTCATGAATGTCATATGCATGCTGATAATTCTTGACAAGACAACAAAAGCGTATTTGGAAAAGGACTACGTCGCAGTTCAATCAAATACTCAGCTAAATCTTCAGCAATGGTGTAGATGTCACTGATGATGAATCAGTGTTGCATGCTTAAATTTATTCAAGGAGAAAAGGCATTTTACTGGCAACCCTATTGGGGATTCTTTTTGGATAAGAATACCGTCTTTGATGATCTCTTTCAAGGAAGAGAAAACTTCTCAGCAGTTGTTTATCTTTTAGAGGTCAAAACACTCATGGACATAATTGTTGACATTCCTTCTGTGTTCACAGTTTCGAAGGAAAATTTCGCTTTTATTTCAAAAGTTCTAAGGTAAAAATTCATTTAAAAAACTTTTGTTTTTAGTTTCAAAAGTGATTTTCACAAGAAAAAGCGTTATTTTCCAAAACAGAATAAAGCAAGGATTGCAAACAAATGGGCACAAGGCTCAAATTTTATTGATAGAATGGTAATCAGCCAAAGGCGTGATTCCATGGACTATTTACAAAATTTGTAAATGGTAATATATTAGGAAAAGGCTACATTGAAAGCAATAATCTCTATTATCCCTAACAACTTTGAATTCCAACTGTGCTTGTTGCTTCAGAAGATTTGATTGAAGATCCGCTGATGGAAGATTCTTCAGATTGGCGAAGTACGGACTGATGCAGTGCAGTTACTTTGTCATTTTGATCCTTAATTTTTGCCTATATTGCATTTTCAGGTTTTTCAATCTAGCAAGATAAATTTCTGTTTATTGTCTCTAATTTTTGCCCAGACCGGCTTTTCAAGTTTTCAATCCACCGAGACGCTCATTTTTGCCTAAGCCGCCCTTTTCGGGTTTTCGACTTACCGAGCTGTTCTTTTGTCTTGTTAAATAAATTATTTCTTGACTGCATCAGAATTTACAGGATGCGGGAGTTCATCACCGTCCATGGTTGTGAGAGTCATGGCAGCACCAGAAAAGCTTCATTTGACAATGTATGGGCCTTCGTAATTGGGAGTCCATTTTCCCCTAGAATCTGGTTGAAAAGACAAGATATTTTTAAGCACGAGGTCGCCTTCTTGAAATTCACGAGGTCAAACCTTTTTGTCGAAGGCTTTCTTCATCCTTCTTTGATATAGTTGTCCATGACACAAAGCGGTCATACGTTTTCTTCGATTTGGTTTAATTGATCATATCTGCTTTGACACCATTCCGCCTCAGATAAATTAGCCTCCGTGAGGACTCTCATTGATGGAATTTCAACTTCCACGGGGAGCACTTCTTCCATGCCATACACTAAAGAGAAAGGGGTTTCCCCTGTTGAAGTGTGTACTGAAGTGCGATACCCATGTAAAGCAAATGGCAACATTTCATGCCAGTCTTTGTAAGTGATGACCATTTTCTGGATGATCTTCTTGATGTTCTTATTGGCGGCTTCCACAGCGCCTATCATCTTTGGTCGGTAAGGAGACAAGTTATGATTCTCAATATTGAATTCCTCACACAATTCTTTCATCATTTTGGTGTTCAAGTTCGATCCATTATCCGTAATGATCTTGCTTGGAAATCCTTATCGGCAAATGAGGTTGTTCTTGATGAACCTCATAACCACTTTCCTTGTAACGTTGGCGTAAGATGCTGCTTCGACCAATTTGGTGAAGTAATCAATAGCCACTAAAATGAAGCGATGAACATTTGAAGCTTTTGGTTCAATCATTCGAATCATGTCGATTCCCCACATGGAGAAAGGCCACGGAGAGGAGAGAACGTTGAGTAGAGTCGATGGCACATGGATCTTAACCTGTGTACATCAATCGGATTCCATTTTTATCTAATAGTAACCTACTCTTAAGATTTTTATGGACATTGCATGCCCATTTGAATAAGTTCCAAAGGACCCTTCACGAACTTCGTGTATTAACATATCTGCTTCGTGTCTGTCCACGCATCTGAGCAAGACCATGTTGAAGTTTCTTTTGTATAGCACATCTCCATTCAGGAAGAAATTTCTAGAAAGCCTCCATAGAGTTTTCTTATCTTTATGTGATGCCTCGAGTGGGTACTCTTGAGTTTGAAGGAAGTGTTTGATGTCGTGGAACCATGGTTTATCATTGATGACTGCTTCAGTTGCAAACACATAGGCAGGTCTTACAAGACGTCTGATGTTAATCTTAGGGAGATATCATTCCAATGGTTGACTTTGAACATGGAAGATAGAGTAGCCAGGGCGTCTTCCATTCGATTTTGATCTCGAGGAATATGATGCAATTCAACTTTGTTGAAGAAATTCAACAAACGTCTCGCATAATCTCGATAGGGAATCAAACCAAGGTGATGAGTTTCGTACTTGTCTTTGATTTGATTGATCAAAAGGGATGAATCTCCATATATGTCAAGGATCTTGATCCTTAAGTTGATGGCTTCTTCGATACCCATGATACAAGCTTCATATTCTACGATGTTGTTAGTGCAATCAACTAGTAAACTGGCAGAAAATGAGATATGAGTACCCTCGGGAGTAATGATGACTCCCCCAATTCCATTTCCAAAAACGTTAACTGCTCCATCAAAAATTAGGCCCCATCTTGATTTAGGGTCAGGACCTTCTTCAGGTAATGGTTCGTCACAATCTTTCATCTTTAAGTATATAACATCCTCGTCACGGAAGTCAAACTTGAGAGATTGGTATTCGTTGATTGGTTGATAATCCAAGTCATCGGCAATAATAATTCTTTGACAGCTTTTTGGGCGCGGTACTCGATGTCATATTTAGATAATGGCATCTAACATCGGGTAATCCTTCCTGTTAAGGCAGGCTTTTCAAATACGTACTTGATTGGATCCATTTTGGATATTAACCACGTCGTATGGTTGATCATGTACTGTCAGAGACGTTTCGAAGCCCACACCAAAGCACAACAGGTTTTCTCGAGCATAGAGTAATGAGTTTCATAATCTGTGAACTTTTTACTCAAGTAGTATATGGCATGCTCCTTCTTACGGGTTTTGTCTTGCTGTCCAAACATACAGCCCATAGAATCTTCCAACACGGTAAGGTACATGATTAGCGGTCTTCCTTCGATTGGAGGAATCAACATTTGAGGTTCTGACAAGTATTCCTTGTTATAGTCAAATGCTTTTTGGCAATATTTTGTCCACACAACCTCTTGATTTTTGTGGAGAAGCTTGAATATTGGTCCATAAGTAGTAGTCATTTGAGAGATAAATCTGGAGATGTAATTCAACCGTCTAAGAAATCCTCTTACTTGATTTTTTGTTTGTGGCGTAGGCATTTCTTGAATAGCCTTGACTTTGTCGGGATCAACTTCAATACCTCTTTGGCTGACAATGAAACCTAGGAGTTTTCCAGATCTCACCCCAAAGGTGCATTTGTTAGGATTCAAGCGAAGCTGGTATTTCCTTAGTCGTTGAAAGAACTTCAAGAGATATTCTATATGTTCTTCTTCAGTGTGGGACTTTGCTATCATGTCGTCCATGTAAACTTCGATCTCTTTGTGCATCATGTCATGAAAGAGAGTAGTCATTGCCCTTTGGTAAGTTGTGCCTGCATTCTTTAATCCAAACAGCATTACTTTGTAGCAAAATGTGCCCCATGGAATGATAAAATATGTCTTCTCCATGTCTTCGGGAGCCATTCTAATCTGATTATAACCAGAGAAACCGTCCATAAAGGAAAAGATGTTGAACTTAGCAGTGCTATCAACCAGCATGTCAATATGCGGTAGTGGGAAATCGTCTTTTGGACTAGCTTTGTTCAAGTCCCGGTAGTCAACACACATCCTGGCCTTTCCATCTTTCTTTGGAACATGCACTATGTTGGCTAACCATTGAGGATATTTGGAGGTGAGGAGAAAACCTACGTCGAGTTTCTTTTGAACCTCATTTTTTATCTTATCGGCCATATCTAGGTGAGTCCTCCTCAGTCTTTGTTTAACTGGCGGACATTCCGGATTTAATGGCAAGTGATAACATTGACCGTTGGTCGAGCATTATTTGAAGACTCTGGTTTTTTAACCTTGTCCTTTGTACTGCTGAGGCAATCTTCCTCTGCTTGTTTGACAGGTCGAGAAGTATATAATGCAGTACATGTGTCTTTCGGAGACATGTATTCTGGACTTTTAGGATGTACTTCCCAATCTTCTGGATGAAGAGACTCGTTATTAGAGACACTTTCCAAGTCATTTTCAGGATCATCTTCTCGATCGTCTCCAAAAATAGAGTTTATCTGGGAATACACAAATTCAGATTTAACAACCTCGGCATGTGTATTGAAGAAAAGATCTTCAATCGTGATCACAATCATAACTTGTCCCCAACCGGCGACAGTATCGTCTTTCACTATCTGCGCTGCTTCTTTCTAAGAGGATATAGATGGTTTGTTTCTTTTGGTAGATTCATCTTCTAACGAGAGACCTTGGAACTTCGTTCCTTCTACATTGTCAGCAGTGATGAAAGAAAAAGTGGATAAGTGGCTTACCAACAAGGCTTGCTCCCCGCTTATGGTTACCAACTTTCCATTTGTTACGAATTTCAATTTTTAGTGGAGCGTAGATGTTACTGCTCCAGCTTCATGTATCCATGGTCAACCTAACAAACAGTTGTAGGCGGCTCGAACATGCATAACCTTTAAGGTGACTTGAAAAGTATGCGAACCAATTGTTATCGGAAGGTCGATTTGTCCAATAACAGATTTTCTTGATCCATCAAAGGCTTTGACTATTACACCACTGAATTTCATAAGTGTTCCTTTGTAAGAAAAACCAGCGAGAGTCATTTTTTGCATTACATTTAAGGATAAGCCAGTGTCCACTAGAACGTTGGAAAAAGAGTCTGATTGACAATTCATAGAGATATGCATAGCGAAATTATTATCCCTACCCTCTTCAGGGAGTTCTTCATCACTAAAGCTCAGATTATTGCAAGCCGTTATATTGGCTATAATTCCACCAAATTAATCGGTAGTTACATCGTGATCTACAAAGGCTTGATACAAAACTCTCATCAGGGCCTCTCGATGGGCTTCGGAATTTAAAAGCAAAGAGAGTATTAAGATTTTGGAAGGAGTTTGCATCAGTTGATCCACAACTTTGTACTCACTCTTCTTAATCAGCTTTAGAATTTCATCAAAGTCTAGATTGATACTGGTTCCATCAGAAAGACCAATATTTAAGTTTGGATTACCAACGGGAATTCCTATAAGATTCACAACGGGTACATCAACAGGACGTTGCCTTGTTGCATGAGTGATAGGCTACTTTGGTGGCAACGGGGTATGCACACGCCCACTCTGAGTTACTCGACTTACTTCGGCGATGTTAACTACGGATGAAAGAGTAGGTATGGGTACTTCCTTCCCATTTTCCATCATTGTTGCATTATAATGATAGGGAACTGCTTTGTCAGAGTCATAAGGAACAGGTCCAGGTAGACAGGTGATTAAAGGAGAAACAGGAACCCTTGGATTGTTGTATTTGACCTTTATGCACTCAGGCATATTGAAATAAGGAATGATAGTGTTTACTTCAGGAGTTACCGAGTTGATATCTGAGACTAAAAGCTCATGCGGATAACATCCTATCATATTCACATAATTCTCATCAACATCTCTGAAAATTCAAATGTCGCCATTTTCAATTAACTGTTGAAGATCTGCTTTTATAGTAGAACATCCACGAGAGTCTTCAGAACAAATTCTACAAGATTTATAGTTATACCGAGCAAAACCACCCACTGTACAGAATGTGGTGTGCATTTTCACTAAATCTGCTCTTACCAAGTTTATGTCGGAGACTTGGTATAAATCTGAATATCTAGTTATTATGTTCACAGCATGCCCTCCATGATTAAGCAGCGGACTCACTTGCACATTTGGATTCGTATTTCTGAAAGAAAGAAGGTTAGATCTAACCAGTCTTTGAACTTTAGCTTTCAAGGTTATACAATGCTCGAGATTGTGACCAGGTGCCCCTTGATGAAAAGGGCAAGACACATCAGCTTTGTACCACCAAGGTAATTTATCGGGTACTGGAGGTGGTGCTCTTGTTTGAACAAGATTTCTCTCAACCAAGGAAGGATATAATTTTGTGTAAGACATCAGAATTAGATCAAACTGCAAAATACTAGGAGCACGATTTTGATTGTTGTTGAATGGTTAAGCCTGTTGTCGAGGCTGTTGATTCTGTTGAAATTTTGTGGGGTAATTCCCATGTTTGAAGTTGTACTAACAACTAGTGCGACAAAGGCTACCTGTTGTCGATGATTGACATTTTTCTTGGGTTCCCCTTGAGATACCATTCCAACGTCTTGTTCTTTCTTCTTCGGGAAACCACTTCAAAATTTCTTGGTTCCGCTTAAAGGTCCAACTTTTCTAGGTAAGCGTCCTGCTCGAACTCCTTCTTTTAATCGCATCCCCATGTTTACCATTTTGTTGAAATCATTTGGAGCATTTGCGATCATGCGTTCATAGTAGAAAGGACCAAGAGTATTCAAGAAGATCTTGGTCATCTCTTTCTCTTCCAATGGTGGATTGACTTGGGCAGCAATTTCCCTCCAACGTTGGGCATACTCTTTGAAAGTCTTTTTTTCCTTTTGAGACATTGATCTAAGTTGATCTCGATCTAGAGCCATATCCAAGTTGAATTTCTATTGTTGAATAAAAGCTTCTCCTAATTCGTTGAAAGTTCGAATGTTCTCACTATCCAATCCCATGTACCACTTTAGAGCGGCACCAATAAGACTGTCTTGGAAGTAGTGAATGAGCAATTGATGATTATCGTTATGAGTAAACATCTTCCTAGCATACATCTTAAGATGACTTTGCGGGAAAGAGTTGCCTTTGTATTTTTCAAAGTCGGGGACTTTGAACATGGCTGGTATTCTCACTCTGGGAACCAGACACAAATCGTGGGCATTTTTCCCAAACAAATCCTTTCCACTAATTGTTTTGATCTCTAACTACATTTTGTTAAACTATTCTTCAAGATCTTCCATACGGCCACGAGAATTCGTTTTGTCGCCAAGATTATGATAGACTTTGTTGTTCGCAATAGTGGGAACCACGGAAGCTGAATTCGTCATAATCGGTTGAGAAACCGACAAAGTGACTTGAGGAAAGGTTACTCTAGAATGCGAAGTGAATGCTGAATTTTGCAAAGTAGGAACCTCAATTGTGGTTGTCGGTACTTCAGAAGTATTTTGACAAAAACCTATGCCGAAATTGAAAGTAATTCCCCTAGGGTAACCCTCGGGCATAGTGAAAAGCGGATTACCAACTACAACAGTAGAAAATGGAGTAGTAGTAATTTCTGAAATCATCGTCACTTAAAGTTGACTGTTAAGTGTCGATTGTTGATTCTGCGCACCTACCAACGAGCTTACCAAAGCAATGAGTCTTTCCACTTCCTCTTGAAGTGTGGTTAATGTACCACGAAGCTCAATATTCTCTTGTTCAAAATCTTCCATTGCTTTCTTTCTACTTGCACGAGTATTATATTTGCGAGTTGACTGTGAGTGTAGTCGAGAAACTCTAAGACGCGACAGCTTGACGATCTCTGGAGAAAATTCCAAAAGATAAGACTTTAAATAAAAAACTCGAAATGCACAAAATGATGCATGATTATGAATGCAAAGAGAAAATAATTTCCAAAGAATTTACGCTAAAAGAGAAATTTCTTGCAAACATTTGGATGGAAAAACTCTCATTATATTAATATTTGAAAGAAGATTACAACAAGTTTTTTTTTGGAGCATAGCTCTTACAACAATAAAGCAAATGATAAATAAAAACTAAACTATACAAATTAAGCGTCTTTGTCTGATGAAGAACCAAATGCTTGATGCAACTTCAACTTCAGGATCTCTTTCCCATAGTAAGCTTTCAATTCAGCTTTCTCAGCTTTTAGCTTGTTAACGACTTTTTTCCACTCGTCTGGAGCAGGATTGCCATTTTCCATTTCTTCAAGCTTTCTTTTTCTTTCTTTGATGTATTTCTTGATCGCGTCATCTTTTCGACGAATCTTCTCATCTTTCTCCATGAGCCATTCATCTTGAAAGTAGAGAATTTTTTCATAATCTTTGACCTGCTTCTTAAGCTTTATATTCTCAGAGTCAGCCTTAAGAAATTTGTCTTCCAAAGCTTCTTTTTCTAGCCTCATCTTAGCCAAAGCTTCTTGGTATTCTCCCATAGTCTCAATGGGAATGGTGGTCGATTTAGATACCACTAGGAACATGGGTTCTTCATAAGCATAAGGCATTCGGAATTCCTTCGCTCTTTTCTTTACCCAAGAAGTGTAGATTTCTATGGCTACACAATTCTTTACATCACCTTTTTATTTCCTTCGAATATGGTGCCAAGCTCTTATCATTATGGCTTTCAAACCTTGGGAATCTTCCCCTTCATGATAAATGTAACCTTCTACTGTAAAACCAAGGGGTTTACTGGAGTTTGCATACCCAAGTTGACGTCTTACTAAGAATGTGTTGTAGTTAATTCCTCCTTTTGTACCAATGAGAGGTACGTTGCCAAACTTTTCACAACTTTCAATGATTTCCATCTCATTGTATGCCAAAGTATACCAATGAATATCGTCATTAGTAAGAGACATGAGTCTTCGAGACCAATGCCAACCGGTTTTGTTTTCTTTGAAGATTGGAGACTTAGGCAAGTGTGAAACGATCCATTTGAACAGAAAAGGCACACAACACACAATCATTCCATCTCCTTGACGATTCCTATGATGGATTGAGAAATATGTATCACCGAGCAAAGTGGGAACGGGATTTCCAATCAAAAAGATCCTTATGGCGTTGATATCAATGAAGTCTTGGACATTGGGAAACAAAACCAACCCATAAATGAGCAAAGCCAAAATAGCCTCAAAAGCTACCATGCTATCGGCTTTGGAAAAACTAAAAGATTTCTCCATTAGAAACTTTGAAGTTAGTTCTAAGAGATTTCCTTTTGTAGTCAAGTTTTTGTCTATCTCAGATTTCCTTAAATGAATCATCGCTGGAATGACTTGTGCATTTGGAATGGATTCCAAACCATTAAAAGGAACCTTGTCAGACACTAAGATACCTAAAATATTTGCGTACTCTTCCAAAGTAGGCATCAACTGATAATCAGGGAAAGTGAAACAACGATGGACTGGATCATAAAACTGAACCAAAGTTTTAAAAAGTCCTTCATCAACGTTAGTGTTCAAGATTGTTAAAAGAGTTCCATAGTGTTTTCTGAAATCCGAGGGATCTTCTACCAAGGATGATAACTCTTTTAACTTTTCCACATCAGGAAATCTAAAACTGTATCTCTTGGTATATCTTCTTCTTACATCCATCCCTCTAACCTAAATTGTTTGCAAAGAAAACTCTCTAAAGTCTTTGGAAATGGAAAGAAAAATGAGAAATTGAGGTTTTTGAATGAATGCATGAATTCTACAAAGATACAAACATGGTTAGTGGTTATACACACGTTCAAGAATTTCAAGTCACGAGCATGAGGCCAACGATAAGAACCAAACGTGGGTAAGTTCTAAGGGCTTATTCACCTGCAAAACATGTTCTACTGATAATACAGGTTCAACGTTTCTCTTTGAAATATTATCGGATTTGTTAACTAACTTGTAGTCCAATAATATTTTTCAAGAAAAAATTTCCTGATCGTAGTCTCGCATGACAACTAATCCAAGTTTACACCTGAATAGTTTCTGCACTACATCCTAAATGGCCAGGATTGGTTATGTGCTCTACAGCCACTCAGCTTTGCTACCTCCCTTGAAAGAAAATATGTCTTCGCAATTAACTTGCTAAACACAATTACCCCCAAGAAAACCTCCACTGAGCGAGGGATCTCAAATTAACTTATTAAGGACTTAGACTCCTCGTAAGTTAATAGGACTATACCCCACCTAATTCTTAAAATGTTTCTTAAATCCGGGTTAAGATTTTTTTCCATCAGATGAAATCGCGAGTAACGGAACCAAACACGCCATAAAGAAAAACAAACATATGAACAAATGAAGCTTAGCCGTTTTTTTCTTTTTTGAAAACAAAGAAAAGCTTGGCGCTCAATGAGTTGCCATTTTACATTTGCGATAAAAGTGATTTAACGAGGAATCGAACGAATCAATCTCGGCTCAAAATGATTTACTCTTTTGATTTTTTGTTTTAAAAGATGCCGCGCGCACCAAGATTTATTGTTTCCAAACAATAAAAGAAGATGAAAAGGGGGAAATCTGAAATACCCTAAATATGATATCTGATGCGACTAGTGTGAACTAGACGCGACGCATTGGAGAGAGACCAGGGTAAGAGGTTTGGTTATATAAAGGGAAGGTATTAGCACTCTATATATCTATAGTTTTATATAGGAATTTTTTTATGCATATTTTGTATGTTTGTGTGTTTTATTTGCTATGCTATTTCGGGAAAGTTTCTCCTTTGGGATTTAAGAAAGCTAGGTTAGGCAGGAACCTAAGTTTTGTTATTATTATTATGCTCGCAAGGATCATTGGGATCCTCTGCATACATATCCCCTAGTGGGAATCAGAGCATCTGTAGCTCAGATCTAAGGGAACTAAGGTTTGTTTGGTTTGAGGGAGAAAAAAGTATGCTCACCAAGGGTGAGACCCTGTGCCTACGTATTCTCAAAGGGAGGTTGAGAAAGTCTTAGCAATCGTAGTTCCCACTTATTCTAGTGGAAGTAATGATGATTTTACTAAGAGACAAATACAAATGTCATCTTAATGAAAAATGTATCTAATCTATTTCATCACATACATTTTTGAAAATTGATTGATAAAATCTTTCATTGTAAGCATTAGGTGTTCTGCTTTAGTGTAAAAGCGTCACCACTTACAAGTTAAGAAAGATGTTTGGAAAATGTTTGAATCTTTCATTGTAAGCATTGGGCGTTTTACCTAAGTGTACAAGCGTTGCCACTTACAAGTTAGGAAAGATGTTTTGTTTGAAAAAAAGTGTTTGTTTTGAAAAATATTTGAAAAGGTGTTGATTTGTATGTGATGCTATAGAGGAGATACTTCTTCCATATATATGATACTTGTCTAAATCTCTAGGAGAAATTGCATATAGATTAGGGGGATTCTTTTAAGAAGCATGTGGGTCCTTGTATTGTAAGCCCAAGAGGAGGCTTTCTGAGGGACATTGAGGGCCCTTGTATTGTGAGTCCAAGAGGAGGATTTCCGAGGGACATCGAGGGTCCTTGTATGAAGCCCAGGAGGAGGCTATTGGGTATGGATGGCTTCGCTTTAAGAGTGATTTCACTGGTAAACCATACTCTTAGTGTTCATGAGTGATTTCACCGGGAAATCATACTCTTAGGGTTCTATCCTAGCGAAGGTGATTCTTTATATTGGAAGCCCAATAGGAGGCTGTTAGAGATTTACAGGTCTCTTTGTTGTATGATGCCCAAGATATGTCTAAACTTAATGAGGGAGTTCTTTTGTACGAAGCCCAAGACGAGGCTAACTCAATAGGGGAGTTCTTTTGTAGAAAGCCCAAGAGGAGGCTATGGGGAACCTAGTTGTTATACTAGTTGTAATGACATAAATAAACATGAACAGGTATATGAACAAGTATATATATGACAAAGTGTGTGTGTGTGTGTGTGTGTGCGCGCGCGCGCATTCTGTAGAGTTTATGAAGGAAATATATAAACAAGTGTATAAAACAATCAAATAAAAGCTAGTGTAACTTGAATATATACAAAGGAGTGTGAAAGCAAATATATAAACAAGTGTTTAAAACAAGCGGATAAGCTAGTATACTTGGATATATACAAAGGAGTGGGACTTACACCTTAAGGGACTCCCATTGGTTTAAGAGAAGTTTCACCGGGAATAATGCTACTCTTAATACCAATGGAATCGGTGTATAAACAAGTAAATAAAAATTAGCAGAACGAAGCTAATTGTACTTGAATATTTACAAAGATGATTGAATATGTACAAGGAAATTGAATATGTACACAAAAGGGTGGATATGTACATGGAAACTAAGTATGTACATATGAGGGTTGGGACTTACACCGTGAGGGAAGCCCAAGATCAATTTGATTTTGAATTCGAAAGAATTTCGAAGAAAAAACCTAGTTCGGTTTGTATTTTCAAAGATTAATCGAATCGATCATGGAAAAGAGATGCATAAGTCAATTAGCACATTTTGAAAGTTTTGAAATGATTTTGAAAAGTGAAATATATTCACAAGAAGTTTTGAAAAAGATTAGGTTTGAAAATCGGAAAGAAAACATTTTTTGAAAAGTATTTAAAATACTTAAAAAATGTCAATTTGTAACCTAAATATAAATATATTGAAAAGAAAATATTTTTGGATTTTTTTGACATAATCATAAAATAGATATATTAAATGACGAGTGTGCAAAAAATCATCTCAAAATGAGAAGTTTTGATTGATTTTTTAAAATGTTGAAGTTTGTTAAAAAAAACTTAAGAAAATAAGTGTTAAAAAATAAGCTTTGGTCTTGATGAGTGTTGAACTCATGACCTTTGCTTGGAAGTTTTCAAAAGTATAACCACTGGGCCACACGTGTGGCTTGTTATTTACACGCCTTCGAAAATTTATATTGAAAATCAAGTTTGTGAATTGTTTTGAAAATCAGTTTGAAAAAGAGTGAAATAGAGTGAAAATATGGGAAAAAAAAGGTTTGGGTGGGGTTCAAACCCCAGACCTTGGGCATGGAAAGACATGAGAAGCACTCGTTATACCACTAGGGTGGCTATACATTCGTGTATAAAACAACATTGATTAAATATAAGATAAACTGAGAATTTGAATTTTGGATAAAATCAGAAAATGGCGCGAGGAACTTCATCTTCTTCCTCAAGATCCTTGATTCTTATTTCTCTCATTTCTCAATGAAATTGGATGATGTAAACATCAAACTTGATCGTTTTGAGCCCAGGAACACGATGGTGGTGTTTAATTTAATTTATTTTAAGGTTAGCGTGACTAATTTTTGTATGAACACGAAGAATCCTAAATATGATAAATCATCATGCAATCGTGTATGTGCATCGAATTAAACAATTGATTAAGAGTTAATGATCCCCACAGGTGCAGAAACATGATGGCATAACAAGTTTTGAATAGAGTGCAAGAATCATAAAAAACTAAGTTGAGCAACTTACCTCTTATGAACAGAAATCGAATTCCTCAAAGGAGTGCTTCCATATGCGTTTTGATGATTAATATAGCTTCACTGATGATTATGGAACGTGCTTGAATGCTTGGAATGATATGAAAGCACCTGGAATAGCTTACCTGAGTCCAACTGCCATAGCTTGGTTTGAACTTTGATTTTGAGGTTATAGATGTTACAGGTATGATCCAAGTGTTTGGATCACTTTTATATGATGCATTGATGATGTTTGAAGTGGAAATTTGGAAAGTGCACGAGTGAATTGAGAGATGTGTGTTTAAGGCTCAAGTTATGCACTTATGGAGGTTTGAACATGATTATGAGTTTGGTTAGTTTTTGTGGTGGATTTAAGTTTTAAACAACTTCTAAAGGATGTTTAGAAAGTGTTTGAAGCATTAGTTTTCTCAAAAATTGCAAGATTTGAGAGTTGTTATTCTTGCCTCTTTGAAAACCAATTACTTACAATTCAAGAAAGAAAGAGAAAACATGTTATTTGAGATGTTTTGGTGTGATTTTGAAGTGAGTAATGACCTCTATTTATAGGCCATGAGTTATGAATGGCAAGGCAAGGATTGGCTTGAAATAAATTAGCAACTTGCCTTAAGGGGTAAGAAAGGTATTTTTGCATTTAATTCACATGGTTAACTTCTTTAACCATGGTTAAAAATATCACTTGATCTAATCCTTTTCTAAATCATTGTCCTCTTATATTTACAAGTTATAAATTATCTCTCAATGGTGACAAGGCTTCTAGAAGAGAATTTGCAAAAATGACTTGTAATTTTGGTGAAAAATGACCTAAAATCATAGTTATGGACCATTATGTTTCAATTTCAAAACCCTAGCTACCAAAAATATTTTTCCAAGTTATTGGACATTTTTGAAAGATTGTAACAAGATCTACAACTTTCATGTTTGAGTTTTTCTTGAATCAAAATGGATATAGGTGAAAAATGGCCATGAAAATGTTGAAAAACCATGTTTTTAACACTTGAAAATTTTTCTAAGTGTTAGAAAATTTTCAAATCTTGACTTTTTGTTGACTTTTTCACACATTTTGATTTTTTATGATCATGATGAATAATTTGAAATGATTTGATGATTGTAAAAAATTGGATTTCAAAAATTTGACCAAAAGTCAAAGTTTGACTGATCTGAATAGTTGAATTTTTGTCAAATGATGTAGTATTTCTCTGATGATCAATCATGGCATTTGAGATGTTTTTGAATCAAGAAATTAGGTCAATATATTTCATTTATTATTTTGAGATCATTCTCCAAGCAATTATATCATTCATTGAGCAAAAAGTCAATGATATACCATCCTCGATCAAAACCCTAATTGGTCGATTCAAGATAGATCTTGAGGAAATGATGGGAATTTGAAGATCAAATGTTTATGATTGATGAAGATAGATCAATTGAGGTGAGTGGAGACTCAAAACCTAATTGATCATATCTTGAACAGATGAAAATTTTGTTCAAAACCCCAATTTGGCTCAAGGAGCACACACACGATCTAACTTGTTCTAAAATTGTTAGTGATGCAATGATGCACATGTGAATGATATTAGATGGTATCTTAGGTCAAAAATTTGGGTATGACAGCATTGCATTCATGAAAACTTTTAATTTTCATACTTTAACATACATATTTGTTTATTTCCAGGATATTTCAAGCCTTTGAGTCTAGTTGTTGGACAATCAGAGACGTCATCCAGTGTACAAATTTCTTGCGCCTGCTCTTGAGAATCTTATTCTATTGGCTAATAAGTCTCCACCCGAGAATGCTTGTGTGTTTACCAAAGATTTTGGAAGAATTCTAACATGGTTGAAATCTCCTCTAAATGAATATCAGAAAGATGGTCTCCAATCTCTATTTCAGTTTTATGACCGTGAATTGAGGTGTTTTGTATTCCCTGATTACTTATTGATGCCAACTCTGGAAGATTATTCCCATATCTTGGATATTCCTATAATATAGCAAGTGCCTTTCCATGCTTCCATGGAGACCGACTGATGATCAGATCGCCAAAGCCCTTTATATCGAGAAATCTGTAGTGTTTGATAATGGTGCTAGTAAGGGATCTGTGGAAGGTTTTCATTTGGGTTTCCTGTTGCAAGAAGCCAACGCCAAAGCTGCCAAGAATAATTGGAAGAGTTTCAATGCTATTCTAGCTTATTGCATTTATGGGATGGTTTTGTTTCTGAATGAGCCCAAATTTGTTGAATGAATGTTATTTCAATATTCATCCAGTAGAATCCTATTCCAAATCTTTTGGGAGATGTCTATCATTCCATACATGCTAGGATTTTTAAAGGAAAAGGTGGAATTTTTCATTATTGCGCGTCGTTGTTGTACCATTGGTTCCAGGGTTTTCTTCCTCGTAGTGGTGCTTTTGTTGATACTCAACATACTATAAGATGGATTCCAAGATTGATGGGTCTTACAGCTCAAGATATTGGTTGGTATCGGCGTGATATATCAAAATTGAGAGCCAGAATATTATTATTCGTTGCGGAGATTTCCCTAATGTACCTCTCATGGGCACAAGGGGTGGTGCCAACTATAATTCGACTCTTGCTCTGAGGAAGTTGACTTATGCTTTGATGGGACCTCCTGATGCGAGTTGTGTGAGGGAAACTCTATATTATGATGTGCCTGGTTTTACCGGGTCAATGATTAAAGTCATTCAAGCATGGAAAAGCATTTCTCTTGAAGGAGGGCAGTATTTTGGAAAGAAAGATCTTACGGCCTATGCTTCTTACATCCAATGGATTAAATAAAGAAATGGTGATCATCAATGGCCTTCTATTACAGGATATGTGTAACACGGTGAACTGACTTTGTAGGATTTTGTATCGCAAATGTGCGGATAGCAAGAGTCGCCACCGACTTTTCTTTTATCCAATTAAGGGAAGGTAAAAAGTACAGAAAAAGACCTTCGTTAGATTCTGAGTAAGGGAGAAGGTTATGAAAAGGGAAGGTATTAGCACCCCTTTCCATCCGTAGTTATCTACGGGCTCTTAGTTGCTCTTAGATCACCGTAAATTGCTTTCTGTGTGTTTGACAAAAATGTTTTGAAAAGGCATTTCGCTTTGACTTTGTAATGATTCATGTAGGAATGTATACAAAGTGTTTGGAAATGTTTCGTTTTGAAAAGAGTTTGAACTTTGACAAAAGTGTGAGGTGTGAAAAGTATTTTGATAGAGCAAGCAACTAAAAGTCTTATTACCTACTAAGAATTGGTCGTTTTCGTGTTATTTTACGTTCCTTTAGAATAGTGCTATCCATACCATTAGTTGGTAGGTAACTCTATTCGTTGGATGTGAGCGGGACATTCGAAGGGACATCGGATGGTCATAGAAAGCAACTTGTAGGAAGTATCCTAGCACATTCGAAGGGACCATCATCATTTTTCGTAGGCGACAATCGAGGGTCAAGATCATGTATTCGTAGGCGACATCGTGGGTCTATGATCTTTGTATCGAAGGGACTATGATGATTTGTTTTGAAGGCAACGGTGCTAGAATACCTCTACGTTCGAGGAACATGACCATTTGAATTTGTAAAGGCAACGAGAAAGAATTACCCTAAGGGGTGCATGTGTGAAAAGAGTGTGTTGATTCATATTCATGTTATCTTGAAAATTAGAGTGAGCTATGTTGATTTTGGTCTTGCCATACACGCCTAATTACTAACAGTTTATAAGATGCGGAAAGTAAATTGCGGAAATATAAAGTGCGGAAAGATAAATCCTACGCTATTACATGGCTTTGGGGCAGATACATAATTTAGAATGCGGAGAATAAAAGCCCTAATTAACTATGACATCCCATAAGCAATTACATTATTGGAAAAAAGAAAACGGTAAAAAGAAATCGTCCGAAACGGGATAACCTGTGAAAAGATGAGAAATCGGAAAATACGAGGAAATCGAATAAGGGGAAAATGTTAGCAAAATGACAATTTTTAAATGAGAAAAATATTTCATGCTGGAAATAACATTAATATGCTAAAATAATTTTTTGGGATTTTTTGGCATTAATTTAATAATTAAAAACTAATTAAAAGTGATTTAAATGATAAATTAGCAATTAAATTAAATATGCATGCAAAATAATATTTTTTTAATTTTATAAATTAAATAAACATTTTCTAAAAATAATGCAAAAACAAAAATATTTTTTGGTGTTTTTTAATGCATGATAAAAATCGTTGAAATTAATTAAAATGAATGCAAAAATATTGACAATATGAGGAATATGGAAAAAATGCAAAACAAGTGAAAAAAACCAAATGTCATGGCCAGGGATCGAACTCAGGACGCTGCATTCACACCCCCACGCCTTTGCCAACTGAGCTGGACTGCACGCGTGTCATTGGATCGGAACGAGTAGCTTGTGAACAGGTGTCTCTTCCTGACTGCATCGTCCCCGCGCCAAACTTCATCTCTTTCGTTTTGAATATTTGAAAATATAGTGTCGGCCTCAGTGCGATGCTACAACCCCTGCATTTTCCAAAATCAAGGGTATGAATCGATTGGAAACATCATTCTGAACACGATGGTGGTGGTCTCATGGTCCAATTTTTCCGTTTTAGAGAAACCCTATTTCGGTTCAGAAAACCATAATCATGGTGATTCGTGTTTTCGGCCATAGAAATACAATTAAACCATCCAGAAAGTTTGCAAGCTTCATTCTAAACACAAAACAAACATCAAAACTCATTAATAATGCATGATAAACAGAATTCGATTTTGGAAAAATAAGAACAAACCGAAATCGTATTTGCTTGATTCTTGATGTTTTTGGACAATGTGAAGGTCTGGATCGATTCAGGAGGTATCAAGGAATGTGTTTGGATGCTTGGAATAAATTGAATCGAGCTAGAACTGTGGCTGCTAGTAGCTTGTATAGCATGGTTTTTTTGAGTTTGAATAGGGTTTCTCCAGCCAATTTTTCTACCCTAATTCGTGTGGCATGTATTGTATATATATAGTAGATGGAATTGGAGCTGATTTGAGGAAGAATTAATCATCAATTAATGCAAAATATATTTGATTTTGTACCAAATCAAATTTTCTCTTTTTTGATCAGTTTCAATCAAATTCTTGCCATATCCAATCAAATTTTGAAATTTGCTAGCTTTATTGGGTTGCTTGGATCTCAAGGAAGAGAGAAAAATCATATTTGCAATTAATTTTGATTTTATACTTTATTTTTGAATTTAATTTCTATTTAAATGAATAAAATACAAATTAAATAGAAAAATAAAATAAAAATTCGTGGCATTGAGCTTGGATATTCCTAATTGTATAAGGAACAAGTTTGGATGAAGAAAAAGTAAGCCCATTTGCAAAAAAATTTATTTTTAGAAGTATCTCTCTTTGTGCACTTCTTCAAAATTGCCCAACTTGTAAATGGTGTATGTTGCTCAATTTTCCATATTTTGAGTGTTCTTGGACTTTTTTGAAAGCTCTAAGAGTCCTCTAACCAACCTCTTTGGTTTCATCTCAATTGGAGTTTCCATGCTCAATATATCTTCAAAACAAAATGTTGACTTTTTGTTGACTTTGAAAAGGACCTATAATGTTTTGATCCATACCTTCCAAATGAAGCATTTTTTGAACATTCTTGTGAGACATGAAATTGTAGTGAATTGAATTTCCTTCAAAACAAGAGGTGGTGGAAAAATTTCTGAGAAAGTATGAAGAAGTTATGCTCAGTCAAAGTTTGGTTGACTTTTCACTGAGAAACCCTAATTTAGAAAGTTTGACTTTTGGGCAAATCTTGAGTTTTCTTGATGAATCATGATCAACCCTTGATCAAATGATGAATGTAACTTCAAAATGAGGATTTTTACCAAAAATTATGAAGCTTGACTGTATGTTGACCACAGTTGACTTTTTGTCCAATACAACTGATTTTCAACCATCTGAGCAATTGTCTGAGGAAAATTGACTTGTGAGGCTTGAAACTTGACATGGAGAATCTTTGAAGCATATGAGGAGGCATGAAGACCATTGGAGATGTTGGAAACTCATCTTGATCTGAGAAATACCAAACCCTAGTTTGGGTTGATTGTTTAGGAGAGGGTTTGTCTGATCAACCCTTGAAGAATCCTTGGGCATGGATGTACGGATTATCTTGAGAAGATGGAGGGCAAATTTTGGGGTATGACAGCTGCCCCTGTTCAATCTTCTTGTACTGGAAGGGTTAGATTGGCATGTTCGCCTTTCGTGACCTGGAGGTAGAAGATGATTGAACACTCGAGTACACCTGAAAATTTGCACTCGCTGTTGGTGATGATGCGGGAATGGGCTTATAGATGCCATTTGGAGAAGGCGGAGACCTTGCTGGGGAATGAATCGTACGCTAGACTCGGGATTGCTGTCTGAATAGGAGAATTGACGGGGACGGGCTTAAGATGCCATCTGGAAATATCGATGCTGGGGAGTGAGCCATACGCTAGGCTCTGTAGATGTCCCTGGAAATGAAAGGAGCATGGAGATGGGCTTAAGATGCCATCTGGAGGGAGTCGTACGTTAGACTTCGTGCTCACTTTTGAATGAAGTTTATTTGTTTGCATTGGTTTTTTAACCAAATATGCAGCATTCTGAAAGTGGAGAAATGTTGACAAGTAGTCGGAGATGGGCTTAAGATGCCATCCAAGGCAACTGAGTCGTACGCCAGACTCTGTAGTTGTTGTTGATAATAAGAATGAGTCAGAATAGTTCTTCGTGCTGACTACTCTGGGGGGTAGTAGTTGGCAAAGTGTGGATAGCTTCCCTGTTGTGCATCGGGTGTTGGTCCATTGCCTGTTATCGGAGGATAACTTGTGATCGTTCGGATAAGGTTTCCCGTCTGGCTTCGGGTATTAATCCTGGATCCGCTGTCGGAGGGCAACGAGGGTGGTCGTTCGGATAGTTTTCCCGTCTGGATTCGGGTCTTAATCCTGGACCAGTTGTCGGAGGACAACTAGGGCGGTCTTTCAGATAGTTTTCCCGTCTGGATTCGGGTCTTAATCCTGGACCTGTTTGCGTCGGAAGTGATTTTCACCTGTTTTGGAGAAAACAAGAGAAATTTTGATAGAATATTGATTAGTCTTATGCAAGGTATGATGCATGACGATGTGTATGAATGACATATGCATATATGAGAAATGTATGAATGATAGATGTTGTGGTATTTCAAAACATATCCATCTTGAAGAAGATGCGGATGTTCTGCTTGGAGATTTCTGACTTCTGTTTGGGGACGGAACGGATGGGGACCCTGAGAAGAAAGAAAACTTTGATTCCTCCTATGCACTATCTGACCAAGTCTTGGGCCTAGATATTGTTGAGGATGGTAGAGATCGAGAAACACTTTGTTTAGGATCTCATACATAGACCCTGCTGGGGAGAGTCTGGGAGGTACTCTGCTGGGGATCTTGCGCGTAAACCCTGCTGGAGAGTGTTTGATAGTTGCTGAGAGACCGAGTTAGAAGGATCTGGGGGCCCGTTGTAATCTCTAGCTGGGGAAAAAGGATGTAGGTTTCCTCCGGTGCACTCGGCTGGGGGACGAAATGTTATTGCCCGAAGATGGGTGTGACCCGATTGAGTTGAGTGGAATCACTGCTTGGGGGTCATGCTCTGTGGGGGAAATGCATTGGTGACTTTCGTCGTCATCTCAATTCCTAGAGCCTGTAGCAATTATTTTTCGTATGTTCACTTTTCGCATGTTTGTGAATAGATTTTTATTGTTAGATGCATATAATCATTCAAAGCAAACATTGGACTTTATGCAAACAACAATAGCAAAAACTGTAAAGAAAGAACTTGTATTTATTTGAAAGGTGGCGTATGGCCAAGTAGTCTGTATACAAGAAAAGTAAAAAGCTATGCGGAAACAATCTCGTTAAGTTCCAACTATGCTAGTACTCATATATTTCAACTATCTCATCTTCTTGCTGTCAGTAGAAAGTGAGTAGACTGATTGTCGCCTTTTGAATCTTGAATGCTGATAGTAGTCTGTAGATAGGTGATCTGGACGAGACATAGTCGTACGCTTAAATCCCTAACTTTTGCCTAGACCGCCCTTTCGGGTTTTTAGTCTACCGGGATACCCTTTTTTGCCCAAGCCGCCTTTTCAGGTTTTCGACGTGCCGGGTGGACATGTTTTTGTATATATCCTTAACTTTTGCCCGAACCCTTTTGGTTCGTCAGGATGCCCTAATTTTTGCCTAGGTTCGTCGACCTAGCGGGTCTCTTTCATGCGAAGTATTTTTTGACTATGTCTGCGTTCACAGGGTGTGGGAAATCTTCGCCATCCATGGTGCTAAGTATCATGGCTCCGCCGGAAAATACTGGTCTTGACTACAAACGGTCCCTCATAGGTGGGAGTCCATTTTCCCCTGGGATTACCTTGTGGGAGAATGATGCGCTTGACTACTAGATCACCGACTTGGTAGACTCGGTGTTTGACCTTCTTGTTAAATGCTCTGATCATTCGTTTCTGATAGATCTGTCCATGGCAGATGGATGCGAGTCGTTTCTCATCAATCAAATTAATCTGGTCAAGGCGAGTCTGGACCCAATCGTCTTCGCCTAACTCTGCGTCCTGGAGGACTCTGGTCGAGGGTATCTGAACCTCAATTGGTAGGACTGCTTCCATACCGTATACAAGAGAGAAGGGGGTTGCCCCTGTTGATGTTCATACTGTAGTGCGATAACCATGAAGAGCAAATGGTAACATCTCATGCCAATCTTTGTAAGTCACTGTCATTTTCTGTATAATCTTCTTGATATTCTTGTTGGCGGCTTCCACTGCACCATTCATCTTAGGCCGATAAGGAGAAGAGTTGTGATGCTTGATCTTGAACTGCGTGCAGAGTTCAGTGATCATCTTGTTGTTGAGATTGGAGTCGTTATCTGTGATAATCCTTTCAGGAGTGCCATACCGACAGATGAGATTATGTTTGATGAATCGAGCCACAACATTCTTGGTAACAGATGCGAACGAGGCTGCCTCTACCCACTTGGTGAAATAATCAATTGCCACAAGGATGAAACGATGTCCATTGGAAGTTGTGGGCTTAATTTCTCCAATCATGTCAATGCCCCACATTGCAAACGGCCAAGGAGTTGTTAGAACATTCAAAGGTACTGGTGGTACGTGTACTTTGTCGGCAAAAATCTGACACATGTGACAAGATCGAGCGTAACGGTGACAATCAGCTTCCATGGTGGACCAATAGTAACCTGTTCTCAAAATCTTCTTAGCCATGGTGTGTCCACTGGAGTGGGTACCAAATGCGCCTTCGTGTAACTCTTCCATGATACGATCCGCTGTTTTCCGGTCTACACAGCGGAGTAAGCACAAGTCGTGGTTGTGCTTCTATAAGATGCCATTGCTGAGGAAGAATTTAGAAGCGAACCTTCTCAAGAACTTCTTATCGTTGACAGATGCCCCTGCGGGATATTCCTGAGTCTCAAAATACCTCTTCACGTCATAGTACCAAGGTTTCTCTTCTGTATCGAGCTCATAACAATACGCTGGTTCGTCGAACTTCTCAATGATGATCTGGGGAGCCTCGTTGTCCCATCTAACCTTGAACATAGACGACATAGTAGCTAATGTGTCTGCCAACTGATTCTCTTCTCGCGGAATGTGACTGAAAGTAATCTCTTCGAAGTAGGGGATCAAACTCAGGACATGCTCTCGATACGGAATAAGATTCGGATGCTTCGTATCCCACTCGCCCTTAATCTGACTGATCACCAAAGCTGAGTCTCCATACACTTGCAAGAACTTGATTCTTAAGTCAATAGCAGCAGCTTTGATACCCATGATGCACGCTTCGTATTCGGCCATGTTGTTAGTGCAGCTGAAATAGAGTCTGGCAGTGAAAGGCATATGTCCGCCTGCAGGGGATGTAATGATGGCGCCAATGCCATTGCCAAGTGCATTTAAGGCTCCATCAAAGACCATGGTCCATCGGGATCCTTGTTCAGGTCCTTCGTCCGGGCCTGGTTCTTCGCAATCAGTAACTAGTAAAACATCTTCGTATGGAAATTCGAACTATATAGACTGATAGTCATCTACGGCTTGATGAGCCAAATGATCGGCTACTACACTTCCTTTGATTGCTTTCTGAGAAGTGTACTGGATGTCGTATTCGGTCAAGATCATCTTCCATCTTGCTATTCTTCTGGAGAGAGCTGGTTTCTCAAATATGTATTTTATCGGATCCATCTTGGAAATCAACAAGGTAGTGTGAGTCAACATATACTGTCTTAGTCGGCGAGCAGCCTAAGCCAAAGCGTTGCAAGTTTTCTCGAGCTGTGAGTATCTTGTTTCACAGTCGGTAAACTTTTTGCTAAGGTAGTATATTGCATGCTCTTTGAGACCAGACTCGTCATGTTGCCCCAACACACACACCCCATTGAGTTCTCTAACACTGTCAGGTACATGATAAGAGGCCTTCCTTCGGCGGGCGGCATCAGGATAGGAGGATTTTGTAGGTACTCCTTGATTTTGTCAAAAGCGATCTGGCAATCGTCGTTCCATTCCACTACTTGATCTTTCTTAAGTAACTTGAAGATTGGCTCACAAGTAGCAGTTAAACGTGCAATGAATCTGGCAATGTAGTTTAATCGGCCCAAGAAACCTCTGACTTCCTTCTCGGTGCGGGGAGCTGGCATTTCTTGAATAGCTTTAACCTTGGCGGGGTCAACTTCAATACCTTTACCACAGACAACAAACCCTAGGAGTTTACCGGATCTGACTCCAAAGGTGCACTTGTTGGGATTAAGTCTCAGTCTATACTTCTTCAATCTATCAAACAGTTTCTGCAAATGATCAAGATGCTCTTTCTCTGTCTGTGATCGAGCTATCATGTCGTCGACGTAGACCTCTATCTCTGGTTGAATCATGTCATGGAATAATGTCATCATAGCACGCTGATAAGTGGCGCCCGCGTTCTTCAGTCCGAACGGCATAACCTTGTAGCAGAAAGTGCCCCACTGTGTAACGAAAGTAGTCTTTTCCATGTCTTCAGGAGCCATTTTGATCTGATTGTAACCGGAGAAACCATCCATGAAGGAGAAAAATTTATGCTGAGCGGTGTTGTCAACTAGAACATCAATATGAGGAAGTAGGAAATCGTCTTTCGGACTCGCTTTGTTCAGATCTCTGTAATCCACACACATTCGTACTTTACCATCCTTCTTAGACACAGGCACCACATCCGCAACCCATTGTGGATATGAAGTAACAGCTAAGAAACCGGCGTTGAACTGTTTCATAACTTCGGCTTTGATTTTCTCTGACATCTCAGGACGTCGCGACGAACCTTTCCTTTGGGAGAAAACCTTCTTTTGTCGGCAATCGGTGTACCACAATATCAATATCTAAACCTGGCATGTCTTCATATGACCAAGCAAAAACCTCAATATAGTCTCGTAGCATCTGAACCAATCTTTCTTTAACACTGTTCTTAAGACCCGCTCCTATCTTGATCTCTTTTCTCTTCATCGACTCAAATTCACAACCTCAACTTGCTCTTCGTGTGGTCAGTATAACTCGCTCTTCTTCTGTAGCGATCGACAAGTTCTCCGGAACTTCACAATCTTCCTCACCTTCGTCTTCGGCTTGGTAGATCGGATTATCAAGTCATATTTAGCAATAGCATAGTCATTATCAACTAGATTCGGAGTGATTCTGCAGTGTATCACGTGGGTGTGTGTAAGAAACACATAGGTTTTTGAAGGGGTGATAAAGTAAAAGAAAGCAAAAATAGAATGCAAAAGTCCAACGATTTTATTGAATGAAAATATGCAAATGACAGATAATAACCCTCACAAACGAGCCATGATGCCCCGGGCAAGGCACTAGGCTTTAGAGTTTATTGTTCAAAACATAAAGAAATACGAAAAGCAAAACAAAACAAGAGCAATTACTCCTGACTAAAGGAGATTGGTATGACGTCTTCAGTCTTCCAATTGCTGAGCCCATTGTCTGGAGTTGGGAAGATCCACTTGTTGATGTCGAAGTCGTTGTCGTTGTCTTCTATAGCATGGATTCCACTCTGGCTGATACGGAAAGGAAGTTGGTCGGCACGTTCGCGGCGTATCATCTTCTGACCCTTGATGGTAAAGCCTAAACCAGTTTTGTTAGATTTGAAAGGAAGATCAGGGAGCTGTCCCCAAATAGTATTGTTTCCTTCTTCAACTGCAGCTTGAGCATCCTTCAGTGAGGCCATCCTAGGCGGAACTTTAGCAACCGGGACAGGAGAGTCAACAGGCATGACTCTGGGGATTGTTTCAAAAGCTTGACAGGGAGTCTCGTAGAATTCACCCTCCATCTCGAGATATCGGAATGATTGTAGATGACTGACCATGTATTCTTCTTCACCACATACTGTAACAACCTTCCCCTTCACTGGGTACTTGACGATGCGGGTAGAAATACCGACCCATGAATCCAAGGGCGTCCAAGTAGGCAAGAGTAAGCTGGACGGATGTCCATGACAAAGAAAGTGGAATCAAAAGTCTGGGAACCGACCTTAATAGGCAAAATGAGCTCTCCAAGTACTGTTCGCTTAGAACCATCAAAAGCTCTCACAATAATGTCACTGGGCTTCATAACCAATCCTTCAACATCAAGTCGATCAAAGGCAGTCTTCGGGAGGATATTCAGAGCAGAACCAGTATCTACCAAAACATGAGATAATGTAACGCCCTTGCATTCGACAGAGATGTGCAAGGCTTTATTGTGTTTCCTTCCGGCAGGAGTCAAATCAGCATCAGTGAAGCCTAGGCCGTTGTTGGCAGCCAAGCTAGCAATACAAACTTCAAACTGGTCAGTAGTAGTGTCTTGCGATACGTGAGCATTCTTCAGAAACTTCACCAAGGCATTAGCATGAGCCTCAGAGCACAAGAGCAGAGCAAGCATGGAGATCTTGGACGGAGTCTTTCCTAACTGTTCCACAACATTGTAGTCACTCTTTTTGATAATCTACAGAATTTCCTCCATTTCTTGTTTGGAGTTGTCTTCAGTAACTTCCTTTGGTACTTGGCGGACGAGTCATCGGTTCTTCCCTTAGCTTGGGAATGGGTTGAATAGCTGGAATGCGAGCTGGAGTCGCGGTGTCTTTCGGAGGAGAGATATCTGGAGAGAAAACCCTTCCGGTTCTGGTCACCTTACTTGATTCAATGATGTTGTCAATGTCAGGAATGGTAGCTTCAATTGTAAGATCTTCAATGGTCAGAGGGTCTTGCTTGACGCCATGATAGTAAACATCAGATCCATAATTCCAAGGGATAGCCTTGTCAGAGGAATATGGAACTAGTCTGGGAGAAGTAATGATGAGAGGTGCCACCCTAGGCACAGGATCAGCAGAGGAAATCCTTATGGTGTTAACATCAGCATAGTCTTCTGGGAAATCGTCACCCCATCCGGTCACCTTAACATCTTCGATAGGAATCTTGCAGTTTCGTTCACATCTTCGATCTTCAGTTTAGACATATCTTCACACAGCTTTTGCACAGGTGGTTTTAGAAATAGTATTTCATGGTTATCCATCATGCACTGAACACGTCTTCTCAACCAAGCACAACCATCAGGTGCAGATGGGCACCAACGACAATTCTCTGGGCATCCTGGGTTGACACCGGCTTGTAGCAAATTCTTCTTAACAGTCATCAGAGGAATGGTCAAGTCATCTATGTTGAAAACATAAGTATCCTCGCCAACAGCATTGGAACTCTTGTCATGGTTAGGCATAGGTGCGTTGATCACATTCGGAGTCTCAACAAGAGGGTCAAACTCAATCTGCTTAGCTTCAATCATATCCTGAATCTTGTTCTTCAGAGCCCAACAATCATCAGTGCTATGTCCAGGGCTATTGGAATGGTAAGCACACTTAGCATTAGGATTGTATCTCGGAGAGGAAGTGTTGATGTTTTGAGGAGGATCCCTCAAGGTGATCAACTCTGCTTTCAACATGTGTTGCAAGGCTTGCGACAATGGCATGTTGATCTTCGTAAACTGTCTTCGTGGCGCATTCAGCTCGCGTTGTCTCGCTGAGGTTGTGCTGATGTAGGATTGGAGATCACAACTGCCCCCACAGATTGAGCACGGTCGGTATTGGCTCGGCTTTTCTGACCATACACAGCATTGGCTTCTTTCTTACCACCAAAAGGCCTCTTTGCAGCATTTGAAGATGACTCTACCTGAATCTTCCCACTCTTGATACCAGCTTCAATACGCTCGCCTGTCAAAATCAGCTCGGTGAATCCAGCTGAAGAGTTTCCAATCAGATGATTGAAGAACGGGCCTGTCAGTGTTCCCATAAACATATCAACCAACTCCCTATTGGACAAGGGTGGTTGAACTCTGCCTTCTAGATCTCTCCATTTCTGAGCATACTCCTTAAACTTCTCATCACGACCCATAGACATGCTCTGTAGTTACATGCGAGTGGGTGTCAATTCAGCATTGTACTCATATTGCTTGTAGAAATCATCTGCTAAGTTACTCCAGGTATGGATACGGTCATTCTCTAGCTGATAATACCATTCCAATTGAGTTCCGAACAAACTTTCTTGAAAATAGTGCATCCACAACTTTCTGTCATCAGTGTGGGGATTGATCTTCTGAACATAGGACTTCAAATGCAGCTTCGGACAAGACATGCCATCATACTTGGCAGAAGTTGGAGCTTTGAACTTAGGAGGAATCACCACACCAGGGACAAGGCTCAGATAATCAAAATTCAGCCCGGACATCTTCAAATTTTCCACAGCATTCAGGCGGTCTTCAAGTTGCTTGTACTTGTCATCTTCATCAGAGTACTGGCTATGGTCAGAGCGATCTTCTCCCTCCTTCTTAGGCTCACGCTGATCATCTTCATTACCCTCGACACTCCCCTCATTCTTGACACTTCCTTCAGAGAGCTCTATCCGACTGACCCTCTTAGGACCACCTTTGTAGCGTCTGCCCATGTTGAGAAGACCAACAACCTTCTTCTTTCTGTTGATGAGCTTCTTCAGATCTTCTTGGCCTTGAACCAAACTGGTGAACATCTATTGGAACTGAGCATTCTGAGCCTGGAGATCTTTGACAGACTGTTCGAGAGCCATTTCTGCTAAAATAAATAGCGAGCAAATGAGAAAACCAATCTTCAATGTACCTGTGATGCAATGTTATGCTATGATATGCAATGTTTATGCGAATGCAATGCAATGTTTTCAAGGACCTTAGAGATTTAAATTTGTTAAACAAGCACGAACAAACATTTATTAGTACTATTTTTATTCTTTTTCTTTTTAAGTACAAAAGATAGCTCAAAATAATAAAAGAAAAGATATAAATCCTAAAGCTCTAAGTCTCCCATGGGCGCTTCCTCTTGGTGCCGAGGTAGGCGTTGATGTTCCGCTCCTCGTGAAGTAGCTTTGTCAACTCTAGTACCTTCTTCTCGCTTGCGTAACACTGAGCTTCAAAGGTATCCCTTTCTTCTTTAAGCTGAATCCAGGATCTCTTCAAGTCTTCAAAATCAGTAGGCATGTCGGGATGGAGAACAGTATAGGGTACGTCACCTATAGCAACAGGTTCCATAATTACTGGTAAAATAGGCGTGAGTAGCATCATGAGGTTTTGAGCTCGAGCTCACACCCATTTGAGGTAAGGTTCCCAAGGAATGGAGTTCTGGTGCCCCAAAGTCTTGGTATCAGTCTTCTTTACCATGCCCCAAGCGTGTATAAACCTTCGTCGTCGTCGGTAATTCTGGAGATCGTGATTGTAGTCGAACACAATATCTTGGAGAAGCATATCATGCGGACCATCTCTTCGAGCAAAACCAAACTGACGTAAAGCTAGAGAAGGGTTGTAAGTAATACCTCCCCTTATACCAAGTAGTGGTACATTAGGGAATTCTCCACAACACTCAATGAATGTGAAGTCCTTTTGAGAGAAAAGATTCCAACAGATATCTGAATGAGAGAGTGACATTAACCTTTGAGACCATCTCAACCTTTGTTCATTCTTCAAAACTGACGGAGGAAGGTGCGAAATAAACCACCTGGAAAGTAACGGTATACAACACATGAGAGTTCCTTGTCTTTTAGTAGTACGAGTGTGGAGAGAATGCAGAATATCTCCAAGTAAAGTAGGCACAGGATTGCGGGTAAGAAACAACTTGATGGCGTTGACATCTATGAATTGATCCGAGTTAGGGAATAGAACTAAACCATAGATTAGCAAGGCCACAATGTCTTCGAATGCATGGAAACTCATAACTTTGAGGAATTCTCGGGCTTTCTTAATTAAGAACTTGGAAAGTAAACCCTTAACTCCACTTCTGGTTTCCCAATTGGCTTCAATGTCTGAACGCTTAAGATGTAAGGCTGATGCAATGTCTTCGTATTTAGGGACCTTTTCCAAACCGGTGAATGGCATTTGGTCAAGAATAGGTATCCCAAGTAACTTAGAGAACTCCTCCAAGGTAGGAACCAACTGATAATCTGGGAATGTAAAGCAATGGTGTTTCGGATCAAAGAACTGGAATAGGACATGCATCATTTCTTCTTCAAAACCGGAGATAACTAAGTCAAACAGATAACCATGTCTTTTGATGAACTGAGCATGGTCGGGAATTTCTGAAACCAATTCTTTGAGCTGAGAAGGTATACCCATGAAGTTGATTCGGATAGTCTTTCTAGAAGCCATAATTCCCTACAAAACAGAGCAAAGATAAATCCCTAGGTCCTTGAAATAGTTAGAAATGATATGCAATGTGAATGATGTCATGATGTCATGTTTAGCACACACAAACAATTCACACAATGAGCCTAGGTTTAAGGCTTGCAAGAGGTATAGGTGATTACCCCACCAAAAGTTTGAGTTGGTTCATCCTGTCCTATAATAGTAACCGGGTTCTAGGAATCTCATATATTGATCTTTCTCGTAGGCGTTTATTTTAATGCGACTACCAAGTGGTCGATCGAAAATATCCCAAAAGTCTGATCTTAATGAGCGTAGCATCGAGTATCAGCCAACCTTAGTCTGCACCAAAGCCGGCCATCCCACTACCTTCTAATGGACAAGACGGGTCAATTAAGGTTCTAAAAGTTTAGTTAGTGCTTGATGACACCACGCAGAAGCCAAATACTATCCTCAACTTGGGAATGAAGAGTATCAGGACATCCAAAGTGTCACACTAACGTAGCCATCATGTTGACCGTTTCGATATACGTCTAACGGTCGCGACGATTTATTGCTACTTACCTAAAAGGAAACTCGGATCCAGGTGTAGGATCTCCCACAAATATAATACCCAAGCAACCCTTAAAGATAAAGCAAGCAAGTCAAACAAAAAGCAGTAAAAGTGATATAGAAATCCCTAAGGTATTCTCTCTTTAAGGGTGTCTCCCCAGCAGAGTCGCCAGTTCTGTAACACGGTGAACTGACTTTGTAGGATTTTGTATCGCAAATGTGCGGATAGCAAGAGTCGCCACCGACTTTTCTTTTATCCAATTAAGGGAAGGTAAAAAGTACAGAAAAAGACCTTCGTTAGATTCTGAGTAAGGGAGAAGGTTATGAAAAGGGAAGGTATTAGCACCCCTTTCCATCCGTAGTTATCTACGGGCTCTTAGTTGCTCTTAGATCACCTTAAAATTGCTTTCTGTGTGTTTGACAAAAATGTATTGAAAAGGCATTTCGCTTTGACTTTGTAATGATTCATGTAGGAATGTATACAAAGTGTTTGGAAATGTTTCGTTTTGAAAATAGTTTGAACTTTGACAAAAGTGTGAGGTGTGAAAAGTATTTTGATAGAGCAAGCAACTAAAAGTCTTATTACCTACTAAGAATTGGTCGTTTTCGTGTTATTTTACGTTCCTTTATGAAGCAACTCGATTTTCAAAAATCTTTTAAATTCTCGAAAACTGGTGAAATCGCCACCTAATTTTATTTGTTCTAAAAAGAACGGGAAAATATAGATAAAACCCCAAACAAGCGGATAAGGCGGTCTACGTGACCAAAAAGTGGGATCGGGAGTCGGTTATGTAAGGGGAAGGTATTAGCACCCCTTACATCCATCGTACTCGATGGGACCCATTTAATTCTACGCGTTTGTGTGTGTGTTTACTAAGTTATGGATGCTAAAAGAAAACAGAATTTGTTTCTTATTATTTTGAGTTTGACACGGTTTCAGAACCGTGTGCCTACATATTCCCTCGTGCAATGGGAAAGTCAAAACTCTGTAGTTCCTCTCGAAAAGGTTTTAAGTTTGTTGTATTGATTTTATAAGAAAAATCGTGCATTTAGACATTTCAAATACTTTGAACTAGGACTTGTTTTGTTTGTTTGAAAAGCTTAAGTCCTCGTTCGTATTTGAAACGACTATTACACCCTCTTTATCCGAAAAGAGTTTTTTACAATCGCATATGAGCGATAAAAGAATTTGAGTGAGTTGAATTGTTTTTTATGTGGATGAAAAAGTACCGAACAACGAGGCTAGCGTCTCACGATTCAAATACTAGAAACCCGAGGAACGAAAGTTCGCCCAAGTCGTCTATCACCCAAAAAGTTTTCTTGAGAAAAAGTGAAGTGAAACGAAGTTCACGTTATTTAGGAGTCTTTAAGCCACGGGACTAGCGTCCAACGACTTAAAGACTAAAGTTTGTTTGGGGACAAGTTTTTTAAGCAACTGGTCTAGCGTCCAACGACTAAAAAAAACTTGTACTTTATTATGAAAAAGATTTCGAAAATGCACTCGACGTTGGATCGAGGTTTGAAACTTTATTATGAAAGTGTTTTTGAGATGCGAGTTATGGTTAATTGAGCATATGGTCCTAAGGTGCGATAATGGAAAAAAGAACAAGCAATTGTATACAAGCATTAAATAAAGCAAGTAAACAAATTAAAAGCCCATATAAGGTGGCTTGCGCAAATAAATGATTTACATTGTGTAGGTGCATGCGCGAAATAAATTCAATCGACTAATTAAACGAAACTTAATCAAGTAATTAGTTTAATAAAATTAATTAGGTAAACTAATTAATTTTAAATAACCTAATTAGATAATTAAATAATGTTTAACTAATCAATTAAAGTTTCATTGTAAGCCCAAGAGTAAGCGTGGTGTGTGCACAAATGTGTGGCCGTTGTGACGCTTCAAAGCTTTGTCAACTCAGGGTTAAAAAAATGGCTCGCATGAGTATTAGTTTGAAAAATATTTTTGTTTGTGCTTTGTGAATAATTTAAATGATAAAGCAATAACAATATTTACTAATTATTACAACAAGTGGGGAATGGGGGTACAATTTTACAAATGGGGATAAAAATAGAAAAAGGAAAAGAGTGCTAAAAAATTTCTAATAATAAAAATGAATAATAAAAAAACTAACTAGCACTACTAATACTATTTTTTGATAATTGAATATTAATGATTTTTATGGTGAAAAGAAAGGTAATAATAATTTTTGTTACTTAAAGAAAATAACAATACTCATTAGTAATAAAAATAATAAATAATGATAATAATGATTGTTAACAGTTTAAAAAAAAAAAAGGATAATAATAGTATTACTAACAATATGATATTAGTAATAATAATATATAAGTAATAATAATGATGATACTAATAATACTTAGTAGTAATAATAATAAAATAATAATAATAGTATAATAATAATAGTGTAACAGTAATAATGTAATAGTAATATTAAAACTATTAATCCTAAATTTAAACCAAACAAATAATAATTAAAAAAAAAAGGAAAAACAGAACATGCAATCGGTTCTCTCTTCTCACGCTCCTTCCAACCCTCGACCCTCTCAATGGAAACCCAGAAAAACCCAGGAATCCTAACCCCTTTCGATCTTGATTTCTCACCAGGCACGCATAATCTCTCCATCTCTCTCACTCGCGTTCTCACCCTCTCGTCGCCGGGCTTCAACCGCTCTCATCTCTCTCGCCGCGATCGCGGTTCTGGAAATCCCTCACCGTCGCCGCGATTTCGTCTCTGTTTCGATCTCACTGTTGCGTGTGTTGATCGATTTCTGATGTTTGTTTTCTGTGATTTGTAGGTACCCACCTGATTTTGGCCGAAACTGGGAAAGCAACCGGAACTTTCGACGCCGAATTCGGGTGAGATCGCTCTAGAACTCTCTCTTCTCTCTATATCAGAATTCTTTCTGAAATTACTTTCTCTGAAGGGTTGTGTTGGGAAAGTGATGAATGGCCAGGGTTTGTAGGTTGTTGGGGTTTTTGCTGTTTGCTTTTGTTTGCTTCGTGTTGGTATGCTTATGGTATTTTGAACTGGTGTGCTTTTTTTGGTTAGTAAGAACAGATGCTACTGGTATATTTTTTCACTGGTTTTTTGGATGCTTGGATGTGTTTTTCTTTTTGAGAACAGATGCTATGCTGGTTTTTGTTTCTTGAACTGGTTTTCTTTGATTTTTCTCAGAACAGATGCTTGTAGGTTGGTATCTTTTTCACTGAACTCTCTTCTTGGTCTTGGTCCTCTATAAGAACAGATACCACTGCCAGCTTTTGATCTTTGCTCTCTCTTTTTCTGATGTCTCTTTTGCTGGTCCTGATACACACTTGAGTACATTCCCCTTTTGTTGTATTTTTTGTGAACAGATACCATACTTGATTCTTAGATGCCATCCTCTTTTCTGATAATTAGAACAACTTTGCCTTGGTTTTCTTCTGCTGCAGTCTGTGTTGCTTATTACTACCTTCAAATTTCCTCTTTTCTGCATAAGTCCTGTTACACTTTTTGAAATTGAATTTGGCATCTTTCTTCTTCTGTGTATATTGCTTGCTGTATGCTGACCTTGGGACCCTGCTGCCTGTTGGAATTTTTGTCTCTCTTGCATTGGGCTAAAACATAATTGTTTTGCTGGGCTGCTTTACTTGGAATATGATGCTTTTGATTTCCAAATTATACCTCCTTTGTGAACCAACAACGGAAGTTGTTGTGATTTGCAATGGAGGTAACGGTAACGGCCGATGAAGGAACTTCGGTTCTGAGGCTTTTGAAACAATTGACCTTTACCTGATTCCTCAACACTACCCTCATGATGAGTCAGAAAGTATAATTTCTTTTACTTTCGTATGAACATTGCTTTGTTGCTATTAATTATGTCCCTTTCCATTGTTTCAGATGACAAGCGGACAAGTGTGGAAGTGAAGAAGAGTGCCCGGATACAGAGAAATTCGAAGGAAGCCGGGAGCTTACGGCGTTAGGATAGAGTTAATACATTTGTACTTGTAAAACCAAAATTAGAATATTATGTAATAACGGATACAGTTCCGAAATTAATAAACTCCAATTACTCTTGTAAAAAATGTATCCCTTATAAAACTTAAATATTTTTATCATATCGATTTGATATAAGAAAAGTATCCAAATTCGAACTATAATTCCGATTTCTCTTGCGAAATTTGTGTTCTAAACTTGAATATTTTTATAATATCAACTTGATATAAAAAAATGCTCAAATTTGAATTACCATTCCAATCTCTTCTTGTTGTGAACGAATCCTTCGTAATGCTTCCCCGCCATAAACAAAACTGATTTCCACAGAACACAACACTCTTCCTTTTTTGTGTATTTTTTCTTGAAACATCCAATAATTATCTTTGGCTAGCAAATTTACACAACGAAAACGGTATTTCCATTCACCGAATAAGAAAAGGAAGGATTTCTTTTAAAAATTAAATTCTCAAATAATTATTTTTGAATTCAAGTTCTAAAACAAATAATCCTTTTTCGGACCCATAATTCCAAACAAACTCTTGCGCGAGAAAAATTCGAAACCGTTCGAAACCTCCTGAATATAAAATGAATCGATTACAAATTTTCCATGAAAAATCCTCAGTAAGACTTCCTCTGAAATCATAATAAACAAAACACATTTTTGAAAATAATGGGATAAAACGGAGGGGAAATTTTGGGGTGCGACAGTTGCCCCTATTCAATCATCTTAGACCTGGTAAGTGAGAAAAAGCGACAGCTTTCGAACGTTCAAGGTGGAAGAGGATTGAATACCAGAGAACCCCGAAAATTTTCCCTACGCGAGAAACCAATGCCACAAAAGAAAACAGATAACATATCTTGACTACGGAGCCAAGAAAAATGCTTGAAGAGAAAACTTGCTAAGCATTAACGGAATGCTTTAACACAACAGCTAGGAGATTTTAACAACACTGGGGATAACCGTGTAGCCGAAATGACTTTGACAACAATTTTAAGGAAAATGCTATGAGAAGAGAAACGAACTTCTCAAGCGAAAAGAAAAACAACAAAAATTGAAAAAAAATTGACATGATTGGGAACTTAACAAAGAGTTCCCTGATAATTAAGGAATACCTGGAGACCTTAAACAAAATTTGAAAAATTGACACGATTGAGAACTTAACAAAGAGTTCTCTGATTGACTAAGGAATACCTGGAGACCTTAAACAGAATTGAAATGACATGATTGGGAACTTAACAAAGAGTTCCCTGATTGACATGATTGAGAACTTAACAAAGAGTTCTCTGAAAACTAAGGAATACCTGGAAACCTTAAACAGAATTGAAATGACATGATTGGGAACTTAACAAAGAGTTCCCTAATTGACATGATTGAGAACTTAACAAAGAGTTCTCTGAATATATGGCTAGAATAATATCGGAATTGTTGGTGCACGAAAATGCGAGGAGCCATGGCATGCTGAATGTCTTTGACCGTGTAACCTCTGAGTTACCAACAGAACGGATTCAGTAGCGCACCCAAGAATACAATTCTCTGGGGATAAACAAAACAATATCTAGCACACCGGCGTGATATAGATGTTTATGAAGTCGGTAAATCTTGTTTCCGACATTTCTGCTGATGAGAGATCTTACTGAACATGTACGGACATGTTGAACAACTTCTGAGTTGACAAGATCTTCAATTTGTAGGCAGATAGCTTTACCGTTGATAGAAGAATCAAATTCAGCACCTGTGACTGAAAAACTTCTAGGGTAATGAGCTTCAATTTGCTGACATTGTATGGACAATGCGTTGCAGCAAGTGGATATGTAGATCAACGTCTGAGTTGGAGAAATATCTTGAGATTTGAATAAACATCCCGCCAGGTGGATATTTATTTGTTGAGTAGTTGATGACTTACTGGGGAAATAAACGCACCAGAAGTTTGATGTAATTTTCTGAGAATAACTCAGAGGAGTATATTGTGGAATTCGCCAATAATATTTGCTAAGAAGATTCTTGTCTGAAAGAAATCTTTGAAAATACCAAGAATGATGTTGTAGTAATCCTTTCTGAAGGAGATTCACTTGGGGAGAGAAATAAGCTTCGCTGGGGAAACTTCGTAAGAAAACCATGTGGAAAATTCACTGGGGATTCCCGGTTGAATAATTTTGCTGACATTAGAGTCCATCTGAAAGAGAGAACTGTTTTGCTGGGGAAGACATTTCGATTGGAGAAAACATCAGTTGTTGAGATCCATACAAGTATATCACTTGTGTTGGTACTGTAGCAAAGAGGATAATTTGTCGTCTGAGAACTAATCCTTCAATTTTGATCCTTACGAGGATATCTACGGTTTCAGTTGAAAAACCTGCAAAACAGATAGCCGAAGCTAATGCATGAGTATGATATGCATGATTATGATATGATATGATTTTTTTCTAATGCAAATGGTGTATGATTTCCTGATACTGTTGAGAGAAGGAAGATATCACTGGGGAATCCAATTGAATGATCTTGTTGTCATAAGAGTTCACTGGGGAATCCAATTTGAACGATCTTGTTGTCATAAGAGTTCACTGGGGATGATCAATTGATTCTCTGGGGAAGAGACTTCATTGGAGAATTGACACTATTGTCGATTGTCTGTCACCCAAGCATTCACCTGGCACTGGGGAGAGAAATTGAATTGTCGTTTGAGACACGGTCTTTGACACCCGCATTCGACTTTATTCTGAACAGATCCCAAATCTGGCGGAGGTTTATGCATGAATATGCTATGATATGACACGAGTAAGGCGACGTGATCGACGCACGACGATGATTTATGTAATGATTTATGAACGCATACATGCATCATTAGATGTGTGCCAAATAAAATTTGACCTTGAAGGAAAAATCGTCAGACGAGAACTGATTTTAAGTTAAACCACCAGACGGAAACTGGTGAAATGATTAACCATCAGACGGAAACTGGTGAAAATATTCTAACCACCAGACGGAAACTGGTGAAAACATCCTAACCACCAGACGGAAACTGGTGAAATGATATTAATCAATCAGACAGAAACTGGTGGAAACATTCTAATCAACCAGATGGAAACTGGTGAAATGATATTAATCAATCAGACGGAAACTGGTGGAAACATTCTAGTCAACCAGATGGAAACTAGTGAAATTATTTTAACCACCGGACGGAAATTGGTGAAAATATTCTAATCAACCAGACGAAAACTGGTGAAAATATTCTAATCAACCAGACGGAAACTGGTGAAATGATTTTAACCACCGGACGGAAACTGGTGAAAATATTCTAATCAACCGAAGCGGTGAAATGATTTTAACCACCGGACGAAACGGTGAAAATATTCTAATCAACCGAGGCGGTGAAAATATTCTAATCAACCGACGAAACGGTGAAATGATTTTAACCACCGGACGGAAACTGGTGAAAATATTCTAATCAACCAGACGGAAACTGGTGAAATGATTTTAACCACCGGACGGAAACTGGTGAAATGATTTTAATCAACCAGACGGAAACCGGTCCAACGTACCAAACAAAGTCAGATTTTAAATGGCACAGGATGAGATGCATAATTGACAATGCATGAAGATGCTTTGACTGACTGACTGGTTAAGACCAAGAAAGATTCTTGAAACAAATTTCCCATCCAAAGGAAATTGTTAGCATGATTCCACCGCCACTCAAATTGAGCATTGTTTGACACTTGAGAGGAGAATTTCCGAGCAGCTTGAAGATACAGAACGAAATTGTCCGTATATAGCAATCATAGCCCCAATCTGTTGGTTATCTGAGATTTGCTTTGGGAGGATGCCAGAACAGCTTACAGTAATCCGATATTTGAGATCTTGCCCCAGAATCTTAAATTCCAATGCAAGATGCCCCTGATTGACAAATCCTTTGAGAGATATTACCGTATCTCGATGTGACTGCCCCAGATTGACTGAATCGTGAAGAGTTGACTTCACTATGCTATAGAAATAGCATGAACCAAAATGCTCCACGGAGTGACTCCAACGCGTTGAGGTGGCTCCCCCTGATTGACAGAATCTTGGAACGACATGCCCCAAGCTAACTGCTCTTTGAGAAAGTCCAAATCACTTGTTGATTGCTCTTTAAGGACCTGCCCCCAGATTAGCAGAAATTCGAGAAGCTGAATTTCAATTCGATTGCCCCCAAGTTAACAGAATCTTGAGAAAACAACTTGTGACGCACAACAAAGTCCTTAAACAAGTGAAAAAAACCAAATGTCATGGCCAGGGATCGAACTCAGGACGCTGCATTCACACCCCCACGCCTTTGCCAACTGAGCTGGAGTGCACGCGTGTCATTGGATCGGAACGAGTAGCTTGTGAACAGGTGTCTCTTCCTAACTGCACCGTCCCCGCGCCAAACTTCATCTCTTTCGTTTTGAATATTTGAAAATATAGCGTCGGCCTCAGTGCGACGCTATAACCCCTGCATTTTCCAAAATCAAGCACAGATAATATAAATAAAATTCAAGGGTATGAATCGATTGGAAACATCGTTCTAAACACGATGGTGGTGGTCTCATGGTCCAATTTTTCCACTTTAGAGAAACCCTAATTCGATTCAGAAAACCCTAATCATGGTGATTCGTGTTTCCGGCCATAGAAATACAATGAAACCATCCAGAAAGTTTGCAAGCTTCATTCTAAACACAAAACAAACATCAAAACTCATTAATAATGCATGATAAACAGAATTCGATTTTGGAAAAATAAGAACAAACCGAAATCGTATTTGCTTGATTCTTGATGTTTTTGGACAATGTGAAGGTCTGGATCGATTCAGGAGGTATCAAGGAATGTGTTTGGATGCTTGGAATCAATTGAATCGAGCTAGAACTGTGGTTGCTAGTAGCTTGTATAGCACGGTTTTTTTGAGTTTGAATAGGGTTTCTCCAGCCAATTTTTCTACCCTAATTCGTGTGGCATGTATTGTATATATATAGTAGATGGAATTGGAGCTGATTTGAGGAAGAATTAATCATCAATTAATGCAAAATATATTTGATTTTGTACCAAATCAAATTTTCTCTTTTTTGATCAGTTTCAATCAAATTCTTGCCATATCCAATCAAATTTTGAAATTTGCTAGCTTTATTGGGTTGCTTGGATCTCAAGGAAGAGAGAAAAATCATATTTGCAATTAATTTTGATTTTATACTTTATTTTTGAATTTAATTTCTATTTAAATGAATAAAATACAAATTAAATAGAAAAATAAAATAAAAATTCGTGGCATTGGGCTTGGATATTCCTAATTGTATAAGGAACAAGTTTGGATGAAGAAAAAGTAAGCCCATTTGCAAAAAAAATTATTTTTACAAGTATCTCTCTTTGTGCACTTCTTCAAAATTGCCCAACTTGTAAATGGTGTATCTTGCTCAATTTTCCACATTTTTGAGTGTTCTTGGAGTTTTTGGAAAGCTCTAAGAGTCCTCTAACCAACCTCTTTAGTTTCATCTCAATTGGAATTTCCATGCTCAATATATCTTCAAAACAAAATGTTGACTTTTTGTTGACTTTGAAAAGGACCTATAATGTTTTGATCCATACCTTCCAAATGAAGCATTTTTTGAACATTCTTGTGAGACATGAAATTGTAGTGAATTGAATTTCCTTCAAAACAAGAGGTGGTGGAAAAATTTCTGAGAAAGTATGAAGAAGTTATGCTCAGTCAAAGTTTGGTTGACTTTTCACTGAGAAACCCTAATTTAGAAAGTTTGACTTTTGGGCAAATCTTGAGTTTTCTTGATGAATCATGATCAACCCTTGATCAAATGATGAATGTAACTTCAAAATGAGGATTTTTACCAAAAATTATGAAGCTTGACTGTATGTTGACCACAGTTGACTTTTTGTCCAATACAACTGATTTTCAACCATCTGAGCAATTGTCTGAGGAAAATTGACTTGTGAGGCTTGAAACTTGACATGGAGAATCTTTGAAGCATATGAGGAGGCATGAAGACCATTGGAGATGTTGGAAACTCATCTTGATCTGAGAAATACCAAACCCTAGTTTGGGTTGATTGTCTAGGAGAGGGTTTGTCTAATCAACCCTTGAAGAATCCATGGGCATGGATGTACAGAATATCTTGAGAAGATGGAGGGCAAATTTTGGGGTATGACAATATGCAGCTTTTTACCCTCAACAGTTAGTTCCCGATGTTGTTTCAAAAGGAGATTATGAGCGAGTGCATGCTCAAAACCGTGCTTTGCTCGAAGAGAAGGATACACTTACGGTAAATTGTCTTGTTACCACTCAAGCAAAGAACCAACTGGCTCATGAGCTAAAGTACTTCAAAGGAGAAGCATCTGATTCAACAAGGAAGAGGTCCAGAGTTGAAGATTCTCTCATTCCCATAGAGTCGTCGCTGGTTGGGAAAAGAAGTACAAGCAGAAAAGTCGAGATTGTCAGATTCTTAAAACTTCCAAAGTAGATATGGAAAAGAAGCACAAGGATCAAGTCGATGAGTTAAAGAAGAAAATGCACAATGAGAAGTTGGCGTTTGAAGCCCATCTCAAAGAGAAAGATGTTCAATTGACTCTTGCTATAGAGGAGATTGATTTCCTCAAGATTCAGGCAGGAATTCAAGATGCTGAAGGGTTTCCTATGTCAGACATCTAGATCTTTGCCTTATATGAATTTTGTCGAGAATCATCATCAGACTTGTTGATGAGATTGCTCATTTTATTGCATGAATAAAAAATAAATGTTCAAGCTATTTGTAGACTCTTTTATCCTGGTTTAATGAAGATCAACGCTTTAAGTATCCATTATCTTGTTTATTGTCTTCTCCCTAAAACTTGAATCAAAGTGTTAGAGTCTTGGAAATGTTCAAATATGTCATTGCATGCATTACATTCATACATGTACATCATGCATAACAGGTTTTGCTCATGATTCTTATCAGTGGCTTCTGTTCTTATTCAGCAGAAAATTGTAAATTTAACCTTCCAGTGTTACTCAACTCGAAGAAATGAACGCCGTCAAATGGAGAAACTCCAAGCAGATATAGCAGCAATGAAGGCGCAGATGGCACAGTTTATGGAAGTAATCACTACCATGAACTGTGGTCAACAAGAATTGAGAGCTCTTGTGGAAAGACCTTGTGTTGAGAATGAGCGCCATGACAATTCTTTTGATGATTTCTCTATGGGGAAACCGCGTGTAATGAATGCTCATAACAATGATGATTTGGCTGTCAATGATCACCTTCGTGATCAGGGTCTGCATCTGAACAATGGTTGGTTTCCACCTCCACCACCCCCTTCTCCGAGACCTTACTTCTATGACAATGAAATGCAGGGGCATCTTGGTAGAGGTCTCCCCCGTTCCCAGGGTCATGATTTTGATCATAATGAAGAAGTTTACTTTGTTAATGGCAGTGAGGCCAGTTTCCCAGCTGAGGACCAAAAGTACCATTTGCTTGAAGAGAGACTGAAGGTCGTTGAAGGTCAAAAGATGTCTGAATTAGATCTTTCTAACTTGGGTTTGGCGCCTAGGGTGAGGCTTCCTCCAAAATTCAAATTTCCTACCTTTGATAAGTACAATAGAGCTACTTGCCCGAAAACTCATATCATAGCTAACTTTTGCATGATGGCAGTGTATACTGAAGATGAAAGACTCCTTATGCTTTTCTTTCAAGAGAATTTAACTAGGGCTTCTTTAGAGTGGTATATGCACCTTGAAAGAAATCATGTCAGGACATGGCATGACCTGGTTTATGCCTTTATCCAGCAATATCAGTTCAACATTGATATGGCTCCGAATCGTACTCAATTGCTGAATTTATCTCAGAAGTCTGCTGAAACCTTTAAGGAGTATGCCCAGAAGTGATGCGAGTTCACTGCTAGAGTTCAACCACCTACGATGGAGTGAGAAATGCTAGACATATTTACCAGCACCATTTCAGGACACTACTATGTCTCTTGTAGCACCTCTACAAACTTTGCTGAAATGGGTCGATATGGCAAGAGGATTGAAAATGGTTTGAAATCCGGTAAGATCCAGTACACTGAAGGTGGAAGTTCTTCTGGTACCAAGAAGGCATTTAGTGGTCATCCTAAGAAGGAAAAAGGAGAAACCATTGTTGTTTATGGAAACAGCGACAAGGCCCAAGTCAATGTTGTAACCATTTCTACTTCTCAACTGCAGGCTCAACAAGCTCATCGTCAGCAATATCAAGGTTAATAGAATAACCGCACACCGAGAAGATTTGATGTGGTTCCAATGAATTATGCTGAAATGTTGACACGATTGATTAATTTGAAGCTGGTGGTCCCAAGGGTTGTGTTACCTCCACCTCCTCTTGACAGGCGTCCAAGGAATTATGATGCTAATGCCATTTGTGAATTCCATTCTGGTATCGTAGGATATAGTATTGAGAATTGTTATGCTTTTAAGTGTAAAGTGCAAGACTTGATTGATTCTAAATCCATTCAGTTTGACTCCCAATAGCGGCAACAACCTAGGCCTAATGTGATTCAGAATCCAATGTCGCAGCGTGCCGGTGGGGTAGTCCAAGCTATCATGGAGGACGGTGAGGTCCTAAACTTGATTATGAATATGAATTTGGTGAAGACAATGTTGCCTTTTGTTAAGAAGTATCTGAACAAGAGAGGTGTCTTTGCGGGCTGTGAATCTGATTGTGTTGAATGTGAGAAATGTTCAAATGGTTGTGAAGGTTTGAAGAATGGTATTCAAAGTTTGATCACCAGTGGCGAATTCTAGTTTGATAAGATTAAAGAGGGTAAGAAAGGTGTAACACGAGATGTGTCTGTGATTTCTATTCCCTACACTCCTACTGTGATATCTGCACCTGTAAAGCCTGTTCCATTATTGATCATGAAACCTGGTCATATCCCGTATGTGAGTGATAAAGTCGCTCCATGGAACTACGGGTCAGATGTCTATTACCATGGAGTCAAATAGGAAGATGGTCCCTCTTCTGCTAAGAAGGATGATGAGTCTAATGTTGCTAACACTGATAATTTCGTCGGTAGTGGCGGAGTAACCATAAGTAGTCGGATTTTTGATGCTCCAATTGCGCCTAAAAATGCAGATGCTTTGGCGAAAGCCAAAGGTAAGCAAGCAGTAAAGGAACCTGAGTTGCAGGTCGCTAATCCTGATTTGGCAAAAGATGTTGAGGAAATAATGAGATACATACACAAAAGTGATTTATGTGTTATTGATCAACTTGCTCAAACCCCTTCTAAGATCTTCATCCTCTCACACACTACGAGATTATGAGGCACACAAGAATGTCTTGATGAAGCTGCTGAGTACCGCCTATGTCCCGCAAGAGATATATGTTGGTTAGTTTGAAAACGTTTGTGCTAGCATGTCTTCCAGTAATGGCCTTGGCTTCACAGACTTTGACCTCCCTCCTGAAGGCATGAACCATAATAAGGCATTACATATTTCTATGAAGTGCACGGGGCACTACACTATATCGTGTTTTGGTGGACATCGGATCATCCCTAAATGTGATTCCTAAATCAGCGTTGATGAAAATTGATTACGGTGGCCTTGAATTGTGACCCAGTGATTTGATTGGGAAAGCTATTGACGGGTCGAGACGCTTTGTCTTTGGAGAATTGGAATTTCCAATCAAGATTGGTCCCCATCTATTTACTACTACTTTCTTCATCATGGACATACAACCTGCCTAGTGTTACCTTTTTGGCCGTCCATGGATCCATAAGGCTGGGGCAGTCACATCCACTCTCCACCAGAAGCTCAAGTATCTTGTCAATGGGAAGACCATTACGGTTTGTGCTGAAGAGGAGTACGTGGTTAGTCATCTCACTTCGTTCTAATATGCTGAAATTAATGGTGAAATACATGAAACCCCTTTTTAGGGATTTGAAACCGTTCATATGCTGATGACTCCTCAGCAGGAGGAGAAGAAAAGAGACAAGCCTGAATCTTCAATGGCCTCCCTGAATGATGCAAAGGTTGTAGTTGAAGGTGGATGCTCTGAAGGATGGGGCAGTGTAGTGGAGGTGACGCCTAAATACAACAAGTTTGGACTGGGCTTCGACCCTATTTTGCGTCGTCAAGTCCTCAAGGCGCCTAATCTGGCCACGCCTATCAAGTTCTCAAGTGCCGGCATCAGTTCTGGACAAGTGAATGTTGTGGATGATTCTAATAATGAGTTTGACATTGAAAAGTGGATCCACCCCGGTGTCCCTGGCATGGAATTGAATAATTGGACTGCCGAAGACTGTGTCCCAGTCACAATAGTCAAAGAGTAATTTTCTTTTGTTTTCTCCTATCATGCAATAATTCTTGTGTTCTGCTCAAGGCATAGTGAATCATATGTAGGGCCACCTTGTTTGCATATGCAATGTGTTTTATCATTAAATAAAGAACGCCTTTTCATTCAAATATTTGTCTCTCTGTCTTTCTATTTTACATCACAATTTTAAAACGCAAAATGGCAATGCTTTATTTTACTTTTTTAATCCAAAAAACTAAAATAAACATAAAATTAATCATGCAGATATAACAACTCTGCTATTACTTCTTATGACTTTGATAATCCGATCAACCAAGCCGAAGAAGAAGGTGAGGAAGATTGTAAACTCCTCGAAGAGTTAGCAAGATTGTTAAAGTAGGAAGAAAGGGTTATCCAACCGCATCAGGAAGAGATTGAGAAAGTGAATCTTGGTTCCCAAGATACGATCAGAGAGGTTAAAATTGGGGCTTCTTTGGAAGACAGTGTGAAGCAAAGACTGATTGAATTACTCCGAGAGTATTCAGGTATCTTCTCCTGGTCTTATGAACACATGCCCGGGTTGGATACCGATATTGTTGTACACAAGTTTCCATTGAAATAAGATTTTCCTCCTGTTAAGCAAAAGCTTTGAAGAACTCATCCTGATATGTCTAATAAGATCAAAGAGGAAGTCCAAAAACAACTTGACGCGGTATTCTTAAATGTCATTTCTTATCCCCCATGAGTTGCCAACATTGTGCCTGTACCCAAAAAGGATGGAAAAGTGCGAATGTGTGTAGTTTATCGAGATGTGAACAGAACCAGCTCGAAGGATGATTTTCCGCTTCCCCATATTGATATATTGGTGGTCAATATAGCTCATGCAAAAGTGTTTTCGTTTATGGATGGTGTCATACCCCAAAATTTTCCCTCCATCCTCTCAAGATATTTCATACATCCATACTCAAGGATTCCTCAAGGGTTGACCATACAAACCCTCTCCTAGGCAATCAACCCAAACTAGGGTTTGGTATTCCTCAGTCAAGATGGACTTCCAACATCTCCAATGGTCATCATGCCTCCTCATATGCTTCAAAGATTCTCCATGTCAAGTTTCAAGCCTCACAAGTCAATTTTCCTCAGACAATTGCTCAGATGGTTGAAAATCAGTTGTATTGGACAAAAAGTCAACTGTGGTCAACATACAGTCAAGCTTCATAATTTTTGGTAAAAATCCTCATTTTGAAGTTACATTCATCATTTGATCAAGGGTTGATCATGATTCATCAAGAAAACTCAAGATTTGCCCAAAAGTCAAACTTTCTAAATTAGGGTTTCTCAGTGAAAAGTCAACCAAACTTTGACTGAGCATAACTTCTTCATACTTTCTCAGAAATTTTTCCACCACCTCTTGTTTTGAAGGAAATTCAATTCACTACAATTTCATGTCTCACAAGAATGTTCAAAAAATGCTTCATTTGGAAGGTATGGATCAAAACATTATAGGTCCTTTTCAAAGTCAACAAAAAGTCAACATTTTGTTTTGAAGATATATTGAGCATGGAAATTCCAATTGAGATGAAACTAAAGAGGTTGGTTAGAGGACTCTTAGAGCTTTCCAAAAACTCCAAGAACACTCAAAAATGTGGAAAATTGAGCAAGATACACCATTTACAAGTTGGGCAATTTTGAAGAAGTGCACAAAGAGAGATACTTCTAAAAATAAATTTTTTTGCAAATGGGCTTACTTTTTCTTCATCCAAACTTGTTCCTTATACAATTAGGAATATCCAAGCCCAATGCCACGAATTTTTATTTTATTTTTCTATTTAATTTGGAATTTATTCATTTAAATACAAATTAAATTAAAAAATAAAGTATAAAATCAAAATTAATTGCAAGATTGATTTTTATTCCTTCCTTGAGACTCAAGCAACTCACAAAGGCCAGCAAATTTCGAAATTTGATCAATATGGCAAGATTGGATTGGAAATTAATCAAATTTTGAAAATTTGATTTTTTACAAAAATCAAATTTGATTTGCTTTGAATGTTGATTGATTCTCTTCCAAAACCATCCCAAATCCATCCAGTATAAATATATGATGCATACCTATCAAGAAAGGACGAAAAAATTGGCTCAAGAACCCTAACCTAGAACTCAAAAATCTGTGGCAAACAAGCAAAGTGTTGCCCTAGTTCCAGCCGTTTTCAATTGATTTTGAGGATTCCATTGCACTCCTTGACATCTCCAGAATCGATCCAGACCTTTATATCATCCAAAACCATCAAGAATCGGGCAAATACGATTTCGGTTTGTTCTTGTTTTTCCAAAATCGATTTCTGTTTTTCATGCATTATTAACACTTTTTGATTGTTTGTTCATGATCAGCATCAAGTTTGCAAGCTATCTGGGTAGCCCAATTGCGTTTTAGTGACCTGGAACAAAAATCACCATGGCTAGGTTTTCTGGTTTCGAATTAGGGTTTCTTCAAACAGGGAAAATTGGACCAAACTAAGCATACCAGAGTGATCAGGGGATGAAAACGAATTGATACATGTATTCACAATGCATTTATATTACGTGTATGTGGTTTTTGATTTTGCCAGGGCCTGTAGCGTCGAAGAAAGACCGACGCTAACTTTTGAAAATTCAAAATGAAGAAGACGATCGTTGGCGCGGAGACGAGGCAATGGGAAGGAGACGCGTGCTTGTAACTTACCCGCTCCGGATTTCAAACACACTTGCACACATGGCGTAGTGGTAAAGGCGCATACTGTTGAAGGATGCTCTCAAGGGACTCCAGTTCGATCCCTGCCAAGACCGGTTTCCCTTCTTTTTTCCAAAGCTTGCACTATTTTCTATTTTTCATATTTTCTATATTATTTAATATTTTGCATTGTTTTAATTTCTTTTCATAATTTTATTTCTGCATTAAGAAATCATCAAAAATTATTTTTCTTTTTATATTATTTTCATAAAATCTTTATTTAATTTATAAAATTAAAAAATATAATTTTGCATGCATATTTATTTTTATTCATAATTTTGCATTTAAATCACTTTTAATTCATTTTTAATTATTAAAATACATCCAAAAAATCCCAAAAAATTTATTTTAATATATTTATAGTATTTCCAGCATGACATATTTTTCTTATTTTAAAATTTGCATTTTTCTAACATTTTTTCTCTTGTTCGATTCATATCGCATTTTCCGATTTCTCATTCTCTTGCAGGTTGATCCGATTCAGACAATTTTTTCTTTATCATTTTATTTTTTTCCAATAATGTAACTGTATATGGGATGTAATAGTTTAAATTAGGCCTTTATTTTTCCGCAAGTTTAAATTATGTATCTGCCCCAAAGCCTTGTAATAGCGTAGGATTTACCTTTCCGCATCTTTACATTCCGCATTTTAATTTCCGCACCCTATAAATTGCTAGTAACTAGGCGTGTATGGCAAGATAATAATTGGACATAGCCCACTAATTTCCAAAGATAACATATACCTGAAATCAACACACTCTTTCACACATGCACCCCTTAGGGTAATTCTCTCTCGTTGCCTTACGAATTCAAAATGGTCATGTCCCTCGAACGTAGAGGTATTCTAGCACCGTTGCCTTCAAAACAAATCATCATAGTCCCTTCGATACAAAGATCATAAGACCCACGACGACGTCGCCTCCGAATACATGATCTTGACCCTCGATTGTCGCCTACGAAAAATGATGATAGTCCCTTCGAATGTGCTAGGATACTTCCTACAAGTTGCTTTCTATGACCATCCGATGTTCCTTCGAATGTCCCGCTTACATCCAATGAATGGAGCTACCTACCAACTAATGGTATGGATAACGTTATTCTAAAGGAACGTAAAATAACACGAAAACGACCAATTCTGAGTAGGTAATAAGACTTTTAGTTGCTTGCTCTATCAAAATACTTTTCACACCTCACACTTTTGTCAAAGTTCAAACTATTTTCAAAACGAAACATTTCCAAACACTTTGTATACATTCCTACATGAATCATTACAAAGTCAAAGCGAAATGCCTTTTCAAAACATTTTTCAAACACACAGAAAGCACAATTTTCAAGGTGATCTAAGAGCAACTAAGAGCCCGTAGATAACTACGGATGAAAAGGGGTGCTAATACCTTCCCTTTTCATAACCTTCTCCCTTACTCAGAATCTAATGAAGGTCTTTTTCTGTACTTTTACCTTCCCTTAATTGGATAAAAATAAAAGTCGGTGGCGACTCTTGCTATCCGCACATTTGCGATACCAAACACAAAAAAGTCAGTTCACCGTATCACAGATGGTTTCTCCGGGTACAATCAAATTAAGATGGCACCGGAAAACATGGCTAAAACAACTTTTATAACCCCGTGGGGGACATTTTGATACAAGGTAATGCCTTTTGGATTTAACAACGTTGGGGAAACTTATCAGCGAGCAATGGGAGTCTTTTTCACGACACGATTCACAAAGAGATTGAAGTGTATGTAGACGACATGATTGCAAAATCTCAAGACAAAGAAGAGCACCTGATACATTTACAAAAGTTTTTTGATAGGCTACGGAAATTCAGGTTGAGGCTGAATCCAAACAAGTGTACTTTTGGAGTACGATCTGGAAAGCTGTTAGGCTTTGTTGTAAGCGAAAGAGGCCTTGAGGTTGATCCTGCTAAAGTAAAAGCAATTTAAGAAATATATGAACCAAGAACTGAAAAAGAGGTTTGTGGCTTTCTAGGGACGTTAAACTACATCTCTAGATTCATCTCTTACATGACTACCATGTGTGAACCGATATTCAAACTGTTGCGAAAAGATCAAGTGGTCAGGTGGAATGACGATTGTCAAGTCTCATTCGATAAGATAAAAGAGTATTTGCAGGAGCCTATGATCCTCATGCCTCCCGTGGAGGGTAGGTCGTTGATTATGTACTTGACAGTGCTCAAAGGCTCAATGGGGTGTGTATTGGGACAGCCTGACGAGTCTGGTCGAAAAGAGCATGCAATATACTACCTTAGCAAAAAGTTTACCAACTGTGAGAAAAACTACTCACTGCTCGAGAAAACTAGTTGTGCTTTGGCTTGGGCTGCTCGCCGACTAAGATAGTATATGTTGACTCATACTACCTTGTTGATATCCAAGATGGATCCAATTAAATACATCTTTGAAAATCCAGCTTTGATAGGTCGGATTGCTAGATGGAAAATGATTTTGACAGATTATGACATCCAATATACCACTCAGAAAGCTATCAAGAGTAGTGTATTGGAGAATTATGTTGCCCACCAACCTGTGGGTGATTATCAGCCTATGAGATTTGAATTTCCGGACGAGGACATCATGTATATCAGGGATTGTAACATTCCTGACCCAGATGAAGGACTTGAACAGGGATCAAAATGGTTATTAGTATTTTCCGGTGCCTCTAATGCCTTGGGCAATGGTGTCGGTGCGGTAATCACTACCCCATATGGTCATCACATCTTGTTTACAGCCAGAATCTGCTTTGATTGCACCAATAACATGGCTGAATACGAGGCTTGCATATTTGGTATCGAGGCGGCGATTGACTTGAGAATTAAGCATTTGAAAGTGTATGGAGACTATACACTTGTGATAAGCCAGATCAATGGCGATTAGGAGACTCGTCACCGAAATTTGATTCCTTACCGAGAGCATATGATGAAACGGGTTCCTTACTTTGAGGAGATTAATTTCGATCACATCTCGCGAGAAGAGAATAACATGGATGATGCTTTAGCTACCCTGGCATCAATGTTTAAAGTCAAGTGGGCTAATGAAGCGCCCTCGATCACCATTCAGAGATTGGGTGAGCCAGCTTTTTTCTTTGGGGTTGAAGTGGAAAAGGACGGTAACCCGTGGTTCCATGACATTAAGAGATACCTTGAAACTCAAGAGTATCCTGAGGAAGCTTCTGTGATGGATAAGAAGTTCTTGAGAAGATTCTCAATAAATTTCTTTCTCACTAATGGTGTTCTATACCGTAGACATCATGATGGGCTATTGCTCAAATGTGTTGACAAAGACGAAGCCATAAAGATCATCAAGGAGATGCACGATGGCTCATTTGGAACTCATTCTAGTGGGCATACCATGGCTAAAAATATCTTGTGAGATAGGTATTAATGGTCTACCATGGAGGTTGATTGATTTTATCATGCCTGAATTTGTTACAAGTGCCAAGTGTATGTTGACAAGGTGCATGTGCCACCGTCTCCTTTGAATATTTTGACCTCTCCTTGGTCGTTTGCTATGTGGGGCATTGACATGATTGGAAATATTGAGCCAACCGCGTCCAACGGACACCGATTTATTCTGGTTTCTATAGACTACTTCACCAAGTGGGTCGAAGTTGCGTCTGATGCAAATGTCACCAAACAGGTGGTTGCCCGATTTATCAAGCACAATATCATCTATCGTTATAGGATTCCTAATAAGATCATCACTGATAATAGGTCAAATCTTAATAACAAGATGATGAAGGAGCTTTGTGAGTCCTTTAAGATTAAACTTAATAATTCGTCTTCGTATCACTCGAAGATGAATGGTGTTGTTGAAGCGGCAAATAAGAACATAAAGAAGATTGTGTAGAAAATGGTAGTGACCTAATGAGATTGGCATGAGATGTTGCCTTTTGCTTTGCATGGTTATCAGACTACCATGCGCACTTTGACTGGGGCAACCCTGTTTTCTCTAGTTTATGGCATGGAGGCAGTGCTTCCTATTGAAGTTGAAATCCCTTCATTGATAATCATGAAAGAGACAGAGCTCGATGAAGACGAATGGGTGCAGAATTACTTCCTTCGGAGCTTTTTCTATGAAAACCTTTTCGATAAGGGTGTTCCTTTCAAATCCAAGCGAGTTGCTAAGTGTGCGAGTGGCCGAACATGAGTCTTACGATAAGCTGCAACGCCAAGCACGAATTGCAATCCCAACCGCAAGGACGAGAATTGGAATTTCTCATTAAAAACACCGCAACCCACCAAATTTTTTGAGAAGAACTACGTAGTGCTTTGATCCCTAATTGCACGAATGGGATACGTAGGCACTAAAGGTTTGTTGTCGCGGAAAGCACGACTAAAAAACCTTTCTTTTTGTACATAATACATTGCATTCATTCATGTTGTCTTAGACATAGGTTGTAAATAAATACCCACATCCAATAGATAGAAAGTAGAAGTGGATACCGTAGAGTACTACGGGCATGTGGGGAGCTAATATCGTCCCCTCGTGTAACTGACTCCCTTACCTGATCTCTTGGTCGAAAGACCATGATTTCCCTCTCTCAAGTTTACTCGATGTTTTCCTTTCCTCTCGTGGGATAAAAAATATTTGATGACGACTTCATTGATATTATATCTGATGATTTCACCAGTAGTTTCAACGTGATCAATAAATATGTGAAAAATATCTGATTTAATTATAATTACCCGTTAGCATAACTATGGTGTTATAACCAGGCCTAACAAAAATGGCGAAAATGGTGACAGAGGATGCATAAAGATTCAAAACTTTAAATAAATGATGAAAATTTTGATTATGACAATCATGCTAGTGTTTACAGTGATTTCTGGTAAACAACCGCTAGTCTTCCAAACTATCAAATAAACTTAATGACTGTTATTCAATCTCTCTGGTAACTTGCAGGATCGACTAGATTGATCCTATGGGGTATGGTCGTTTGGATAAATCGAATTGTAAGACTGGTTTTCATATTTAGGATTTTTGATTAAAGTGTTTTAGAGACATTCAATCTACTCCGATTACTACACTGAATGATTCCAATGACTTGATTAAGCAAATAAATGTAAAACTGGACTGAATGATTAAAGATTCGAATGCAAAAGAAACGTTTAAATGCAGGAAAGGATAAATGACTTTGAATGTAGAAGTTTTAATGTAAAGACATGAATGTAAAAGCTTCTGAATATGTAAAAGATTCGAATATAAAAGCAACGTTTAAGTGCAAGAAATAAGTAAATGACTTGGAATATAAAGGTATTTAAAATGACAATGACATGAAAATGGAAGATAAACTGGAAAAGATAAAGAGTTTTTACTGAATTACAAATGGTTGGTGTTATCATACGTACATTGTTCGAGCATTCGTTTCCCTATCCATGTGGTATTTTGAATGTTTACTGAATTTTGTACAATAGATATGACACACGAAATCCTAACACTAAGACTTCTATTTATACTATTTCGACCATAAAGGTCTTGTCATAAAATTCTGCCACGTTCGAAGCATGTAGAGCATTGCTTCTCTCAAGCCTCCACGTGTCTTCGAATACTCCAGCGTTGAGGTATTTGAATTTTTCAATATCCCGCTCACGTTTGAATTTCAAATACCTTGGTAGCCTTCGCTTTGAATTTGTTTCACAACCTTCATAGACATAGTTTCATCACCACTTCGAAGCTTCTTTAAGTGTACCTTCACGACTGTCATTCGAAGCTCTGAGCTTTGACATGTCCATTCGAAGAACAATCTCTTCCATTCTAAGTCATAAAACTTACTTCACTCCAACAAACGCCAATTATTTTATTTCGAACTGTATTATCAAAATATGCAGCCAACAAAATTCCCCTTTAAAATATGTATTTCGAACCTTTTGAGAAATACTTATTTTAAATATATTTACAAGATTTTGATGTGACTTTTGAGTAATCATGATATTTACTGTGTATGACTTCAACCACGTCAATCAAGACGCCTCTTGGATTCCTTAACCGTTTTGGAACAGTGATCACAGCATGGTGCGGTTAAAAAATAATGATTATTATTAATCATGCTTATTACCAACATCAGCTTTTACGCCACCTCCTTCTGAATCCAACCCACGACTCCCATGTATTCCTAGTCTCACTTAGTGGGTGTTTAAACTTCCTCACTATAAAAGCTCATCAGTTGAGTCTTTCTTCTTTTTTTCCAAATTCTGAAACTTTCTCTCCCTCTACTCTCACTAAAACCCTAGAACTTCCAACAATTTCAACAATGTCTTCATCAACATCATCTCAACTGAAGAAAACTTCAAAGAAGAAGAGCAAGAACACAGGAACAATCATGGAGAGTAAGGTGGGCACTTACCAGGGTCAATCTGTGCTCATTCCTCAGATGATCTCTAAAGAAAAGGAAATGTTGTATGCCTCTCAGGTATTGATTCCTACTAACGCTGCCGAAAAAAGATTTGCTTTAATGGGTCCTTTAACTGTTTTTGAAATCTTGAAAGACACTAGGAAAATCTTCCCTGTTTGCTATAACTTTAAACCCTTATTTAATAAAATGGATGCCCCTAAGGTAGGAACGGAAAATATAGGCGAATCATCTGATTCGAAAGCCATGGAAACTCTAATCGCACCCCCAAAAGATCCCTTTATCTTAGATTATGTAAAGAGTAACTTCAAACCATTTCGATCCTGCCCTACCTCAGACATAGCTTACCAAAATTGGCTCACCAAAGTAGAAGCCAAAAAATCCCAGCAATGGGAGGAATTAGGAATCTACAATCTGATTAAGTTGTCGAAACCAAGTTTTACCTATAGTCACCCACTGCTGTTCGCCTCAATATACTTCTGGGATAGCACCTACAATACCTTTCATCTTCCTGGCGGAATGATAACGCCTACCTTTTTTGACATAGTTGCCATCACTGGTCTTTCACCAGTAGGAGAAACCTATATCCCTGAAAACAAAGAACACTCTAGTATTATTGACTTCGATGTCAAACTAGCTAGTTTTTCCAAATTCATCAGCCACTACCACACTGAATGAGATAGCGTCTCAAACGTAGAACACATTTCTTTCCTTACTTTATGGTTGTCAAGATATGTGTTCTATAGCAGATCCTTGCAAGTAGCAAGTAGGTTCATTCCTTTAGCTAGGGATTTGCATAAGAATAGGAGAGTATGTCTGAGCAAACTGCTGCTTGTTGACCTTTATGAAAGCTTAAGATCAGCTGTTTCTAGTTTGAAATCCCATACTCCCAAAAACATCCTTCTAGCTGGCCCTTTTTGGTTGCTCCAATTATGGCTAAATGCCATGTTCGAATCCTCCTTATCAACTGCTGACACCATTGTCGAACAAGATCCGGAGATAGCTGATAGAATTATTGAAGGCACAAGGCTGCGAAAAATCACCCCCGAATGATGACAAAGATGACTTCAAAGTCCTTTTCTCGAACTACATCATGATCTTCTCCAAGAGACACAAATTCGAAGAGACCATGGCACCTTTCGCTCCAAGGACTCATGGACCATCATGGTTCACAATGTCTCTTTCAGAGGCTGTTAAGAGTAAAGAAATACAAGACATTTGGAAAGCATTTCTGCTCCCTAGGTTGATTTCCTCACGAATTACTCCTGCCAAGAATCAGATTTTCCTCTTTGCTTATCAACCCAACTTCGTCTCTAGACAATTTGGACTATGCCAATTAATCCCTGAACCTCTGTTCCAAACACAGAGTGCCATAACCTCGGGTCAATAAGCCCACTTTCCATTCGTTCTCAGCCATGTAGGCCGAAATCTTTTCGAAGAAGGAGGACTCAATCATGGGTCAGACTCTCGAATTCCCAGCCTGCTGGCCGTCTTTGTGTAGTGCCTTCGACTTCTTCGTCTCCTTTGATTATCTTCCTATCCCAATACATGCCATCATGACGAAGGGTCATGTAATAGTGTGCATTCTTGGTTTCGTTGATCGCGTCACTTGGGGTACAAGGAGCAATTTTGGCTAGGTATTTGTCATAATTTCTCTTATTGACTAAGTTAACTGCTGTCATGAAATAGCTCTGATCCGCTTCGATGTTCTCTACAATACCGTCCTCTCTCCATAAAACTAGCCTTTGATGCATCGACGAAGGAACAACTCCGACACCATGGATCCATTCTCTTCCCAACAGCAAGTTGTAGTTGGCTTTGGCTTCGATCACCATGAACATGGTGGGCCTGCAGCTTGATCCTACTGTCAAATCTACTTGAACTACCCCCAATGTCTGGCCTACTTTTCCTTCATAGTTCGATAGTACCATATTGTGTGGTTTGATGTCGACATCTTGTATTCCTAACTTCTTCAGCATGAAGTGAGGCATCAAGTTCACCGCAGCGCCTCCATCCACCAAGACTTTATTTACGCCATGTGTACCAACTTTTGCTCGAATAAACAATGGCTTCAGATGATTTTTCATACCTGGCTCTGGGTGTTCGAAGAAAGCATTCTGCTCTTCGACAGCTCCCGTTATCCATCACGTAATAGCACACTGGCCTATGCTTCATCAGATCTATTGTATCATCCTCCTCGTGCTCTCCGATTTCATTTTCCTGTCCAAATTCACATGGCAACACAGATACCACATTGCAGTTGATGTTGAGTGAAGATTCCCCCTCTGATTCGAAATTGTCAGTTAGCATATCTTCATCTTCTTCAGGACCTGGTGTGTACTCCTTCGATTCATTTTGTTTTGTTTCAGAGAAAAGTCTCATGCTAACTGGGGGTTTGCCCTCAGGTTGATTATTTGGTGTAGGTTTGTTGGTACTTGACTCCTCTTTATTCTTGTTCGAAGCCACTCCTTTGCCTGACATAGCTTCTCTCTCAGCCTTTCGAATTCTTTGTTGCCTGCGCCATTGTGATCTTGACATAGGGTTTTTTCCTTTGTAGTTTTCTAACCTCACTTCTTCCCTCTTTGTCGTATTGAACTGCCTTCTATATGTCATGGCGTGGCGTACATTTCGTTCATTGTTCCTCCATTTGTCTTTCCCCTTGTCAGTCCTAACTTGTAGCCACTTGTCTGTTGCTACTTCAGTAGGGACTTTGAATGTCACCCTTCGAGCGCCTTTAGGATAAGGGCTGTCAGGCCTTCGTTGGGTGTAGTTGCTCTCGAAACGTTGGCTCATCTGACCAGTTTCTTTGTAGTTCCAGCATGGGGTGAAAGGAATTGTTTCGAAGGCTCCGGCCACATTTTGATCATACACTGCAGAACACCTTGGGCACACTAGGCATTTGGTTGCCCCTTTGTGACAACGAACTAAAAACTCCAATAAAATTTCTCCAGCCTTAGGGTAACATCTGAATAGCTGGTTATCCTGACGCCAGTTGATGCCAGTTCGTGCCTTTTGTTTCTTCTCGAAGTCTGCAGATATTCTCTGATTGCAAATGATGTTGCATCTGGGACATAGTATCATTTCAGCATTTCCTTTGTGGCACAGCATAAGGTAATCTTTGAGACTGGCATCCCTAGCATAACTATCCTCCATCTTATATTTCTCTTTCTCTAAATATCTTTCCATTTCCTCCATTTCGGAACGAGGTCTCTCCATATCCACCATGTTAACATCCACGCCTTCCCCCTTTATGTCAGCATTTCCCCATCCTGTAGGTTTGATATCTTCGATTGGGGTTTTCGAACTTTCTGGGCGAATATTTCACCGGTAGTCGAACTTTCCATGGGCTCCTCAAGGTATCCCATATTTCCTTCGAGGAAGAGCGGCGTTATGTCTGGACTTTCTCCAACTTTAGCCTCGGGCCTTGATGCTTTGTGTCAATTCTTGCTTTCGATTCTCCGGCCTTGATGCTTTGGATCTCTTCAAGCGCCAAAGGTACTACTTTAATCGAAGCTTCCTGTTCCTTATGGACGTCCTCAGTAACCTCCTTTTTGACTTCGACTAACACATATTTTTTATTCTCAGTGTTTTTGTCTCCTGATGGAGTGTCACCTTGATTTGCTTCCACCATATTTATTTCTCCAATGTATGCAGGCTCAGAGTAATTGGTGTCGCAACATCAAAGGTCTTCATCTACTTTCATCTTTGGCTTGTCAGCGAATTTCAACCTACCATCTTTGATAGCATTTTGAATCAGATCCCTGAAAAGAAAACACTGTGAGGTTTTGTGGCCTAGGAAACTATGATACTTGCAAAATCCTCTTTTCTTTCTTTGATCTAAAGGAGGTATTTTGACATTCGATGGCACAATTAGTTGGCCATCTTTGACAAGCAAATCAAAAATTTCGTCACATTTTGTTACGTCGAAGATATACACCTTCTTTGGGAATTTGTCACTTTTCTCATTTTCAACAATTTCTTTCCCTTTTGTGGGAACTAGTAGTTTACAAGAGTAAGGTGGAGCCTGCTTTAATTCAGCGAGATCAATTTCGACCTCTTCGAATTCAGGGTAATCTTCAACCTCCTCAGTTTCGACATAGGAAATTCTTTCTTTCTTGTTACTTTTAAAAGCCCTGGCCTTCTCGGCCTTCAGTATTTCGACTTATCGAACCCTATCTGCTAATTGAGCCATGTCCCTCAAGTATTGTGTGTCTAATTTCTTTCGAATAGAGTAGTCCAGGACACCAGCATCCATTTCGACTAACTCATGTTCAGGAACTACTATGAAGCATCTAGATTTCAAGAGTCTGAACCTGTTCAGATAATCATCTATGGGTTCAGTAAATTTCCTCTTAACACTGGCTAGCTCTTTCAGGCTTATTTTAGATTGTCCCATGTAGAATTGTTCATGGAATAATCTCTCTAAGAGGGTCCAAGTATCTATGGATCCAGGAGGCAATGTGGTGAACCATGTAAAAGCATTCTTAGTCAGGGAACTTGGGAAATATTTAATCCTAAGGTTCTCATTATTTGCTATGTCTCCTGCTTCGGTCAGATACCTGGCTATGTGTTCGACTGTTGATTCATTGGTATCTCCAGCAAACTTCGTAAACTTTGGGACCTTATATCCCCTTGGTAAATCAGTGTGCATTACATAATCTGCTATAGGAGAGGCATAATTTGGCCTTCTAATTCCTGTATTGAGACCGTTTTGGGCCATAATCCTATCATGGTGGTTAAATTATTTTAAGATATTGTCGTTTCAAATTCTATGCATCAGCATCTTGATGTCGACCCACCATGACAACTTCTCTAGGTTGTTCTTCTCGAAACGCTGGGACTTCTAGCCTTTCGACCCTTGCCCCTGGTTCTATAATTCCCCTTTGTGGTTCCTCTCGAATCACTGGGGCTTCTAACCTTTCGATCCTTGCCCCTGGTTCTACAATTCCCCCTTTGTGGTTCCTCTCGAATCACTGGGGCATCTAACCTTTGTGCCCTTGCCCCCAAATTAACCCCTCTCGGTCTATAGGGTGGGTCATCAGCAATTTGTTCTATGATAGGTATATTCGCTCGAACCAATGCCTGATTCTGTCTACGCCTTTCTGGCGGAGCAAAAAAATCTGCTATTCGACTCATGTTATCCGCGTTTTCTCTGTTTGTCACAGTTATATTTTGTATTATTGGGGCGAAGATTTCTTGCATAGTTTGTGCTAACACTCCTATCATATTATGGTTACTATCATCCATTAATTGTCTAAAAGCCATCTGATTTTCTGTGGTTAGGATAGGCAATGTACTATACCTACTGACCCTTGATTATTTGTCATAAATTGATTGGCCCCAGATCCAGACCCAAATTGTGGTGACGAATTCGATGTCGAAGTATGCAAACCTGCCATAAAAGATGTTGGCATCCCATAAGAGGGATTTCTGGGCCTATTACCATCGAAACTGAGTGGTCTAGTTGGTGGTGGGGTGGCGAAATGGGTTTGTGTCCCTGATAGTGGGACAAATCCCCAAGGATAACCGGTGGTCCCTGTATTTCCTAGGATCGAACTGTGAGTTGTCATGCCACTTGCTCCATTCGTGGCCACACTACTAGTAGAGGATGCAACAGACTGTGCGCTCGAAGGGATCGCGTTAGACGTTCCCGTCGAAGCAGACGTATTAGTGTCTGTTCCATGTGGGGCATTTTGTTCCCCTTGTTGATTGTTTGGATTAGACATTCTGTTATTACGTTTTCTTCTGGGTATGGGTTGGTTGCTATTGGTTATTCTACCGCTTCTAAGGTTCATATAACGTGATCGACACTCGAGAAAGAACTTTCTGATGATTAAATCCTAACAATCTTTACTTTTAATTTTCGTAACGACCAATGCGTCCCACTGGGCGTGCCAATTTGTTTACAGTGATTTCTGGTAAACAACCACTAGTCTTCAAACTATCAAATAAACTTAATGATATTATTCAATCTCTGGTAACTTGCGGGATCGACTAGATTGATCCTATGGGGTATGGTCGTTTGGATAAATCGAATTAAGGCGGTTTTCATATTTAGGATTTTTGATTAAAGTGTTTTAGAGACATTCAATCTACTCCGATTACTACACTGAATGATTCCAATGACTTGATTAAGCAAATAAATGTAAAACTGGACTGAATGATTAAAGATTCGAATGCAAAAGAAACGTTTAAATGCAGGAAAGGATAAATGACTTTGAATGTAGAAGTTTTAATGTAAAGACATGAATGTAAAAGCTTCTGAATATGTAAAAGATTCGAATATAAAAGCAACGTTTAAGTGCAAGAAATAAGTAAATGACTTGGAATATAAAGGTATTTAAAATGACAGTGACATGAAAATGGAAGATAAACTGGAAAAGATAAAGAGTTTTTTACTGAATTACAAATGTTTGGTGTTATCATACGTACATTGTTCGAGCATTCGTTTCCCTATCCATGTGGTATTTTGAATGTTTACTGAATTTTGTACAATAGATATGACACACGAAATCCTAACACTAAGACTTCTATTTATACTATTTCGACCATAACGGTCTTGTCATAAAATTCTGCCACGTTCGAAGCATGCAGAGCATTGCTTCTCTCTAGCCTCCACGCGTCTTCGAATACTCCAACGCTGAGGTATTTGAATTTTTCAATATCCCGCTCACGTTTGAATTTCAAATACCTTGGTAGCCTTCGCTTTGAATTCGTTTCACAACCTTCATAGACATAGTTTCATCACCACTTCGAAGCTTCTTTAAGTGTACCTTCACAACTGTCATTCGAAGCTCTGAGCTTTGACATATCCATTCGAAGAACAATCTCTTCCATTCTAAGTCATAAAACTTACTTCACTCCAACAAACGCCAATTATTTCATTTCGAACTGTATTATCAAAATCTTCAGCCAACAGCTAGCTCATCAAATTTTGAATTTGATAAAAAAAAGACATCGGTGACTTATCATGTAACTAGATCCCTATTAAGACCTATTTCTTTTAAGATTATGTATAATGGTTTATACATTCAACACCTTCATTTTTCACTTTTTATACTTTACATCATCTTTTCTTTCTTCCATCTAATAATTCAATACACATTCAACTTTTACTGTCCAAAATAATTTTTTTTAAATAAAATTTAAGACCCTACCCTACCACTTTTATTTCATATGTTTATTTTCTTTTATATTTTTTTTAATAAAATTATTTTTTTTTCAAATCAAATGAACCAAGTATTTATTTATAAACAAAAATAAATGATAAATTTTGGTGAGTAAAAAAATAAAAAAATGATTTATTATAAAATAATAGAAAATGCTAACCAATACTCTTAGGGCACAATTTAAATGTTTAAAATAATAATATTTTTTAGGAATGTGTGTAATCAATATTTTCTTTATTTAGTATCGTTAAACAATGCTCTACAAGTAATGGTTAGCATGAACTTAAAATAATTGAGCCCAAATAATTAACATGACATAAAAATTTAAAGTTTTTCAAAAACCAATAAAATATTGTAAAATATTTTATGTGACCATACTCACTCCTCATCTAACATGTTGAATATTTTCAACACCAATTAATTTAACTCACTTTAAACACTTCATTCAACACCTTATTACAAGTATTCGATTATTATAAAAAAATTAACACCCGATTATACATAATCTAAGTAGAGTTAATGGTGCCGAGAAATGGAGAATGAATCGTAACATAAACAACCTAGTTACTCAAAAAGAGCAACGCACATAGCCAAGGTTATTGAAACATAGCGAGTTGATTCCTATCAACTAACATCACATTTATAATGGGATTCGAGAAATTCTCTTTTGTTTCGTCCGATGCTCATTCAGTTTCTGGTCAAAGGAACATGGGTAGAATTTTGGGACAAAAATTGCATGTCTTGCCTTGATTAATCTTTTGATAATCGTGTAATGTGAATTATGGTTTTGCTTTGATAAGTTAGATACGTAGCAAAATATACAAGCGAAAAGAAAAAATCATTTTACTAAGATTGAACTCATACATGTACTAAGATGGTAAGATCTTGAGGAAATAAAATCTAAACATACTGCAAGGTTTCTATTTTACTTAAATTATCTCTAGACTAAATAAAATCTTGTTTTTCAAATCTCCTTGGCCATTATTTCTTATTAGAATATATGTGAATTTAGGGATAATCAAGCAAAAAATATATTTAATACGTTTTAAGTTCTTATATGACCTTATAATTTTAGTCTCTCTAAAATTTTTCTTCGAGTAATGCGGTCCTCACAAAATTATTATGCATGTAATTTTAGTCTTTTTGTTAAATTTATGTATATTTTTGAATGATTATTTTACAGATATGTGTAGAACGTTATGAAAAATTTCTCGAAAAAAAAATTCAAAATTTGATTTTTTAAATCTAGATATTCATTACTTTTATCAATATCTTTTGATATTTAAGAAACTCACATTTAATTTTTTTTCTCATTTTAAAAAATTCTAAAATTTAATAAATAAATATTTTATAATAGTATTCTAAATATATATGAAAAAAATTATTCAAATAATTAAAAATTTAAAGATAATTAAACAATTATTTATTTTTTTAAAATAACACGAACTAAAACTGTATGAATAAAAAATTTGCGAAAACTATTATTAAAAAGAAATTAAAAAACCAAAATTATAGAATTGCATATTTATAAGAACTAAAAACGTATTCAACTTTTTTTTATTTATTAATAATATTTACATTGTACACAGATTGAAACTATATTCAGTATAGGCCAAAGTTGAGCAAATGGGGCCCAACCAATTCAAAAATGGTGAAAAAGACTCCTACTGTCAGACAAAAATAAGGAGAAAAACGCGTAGAAGCAAAAGCCAGAAAAAATAGAGAAGCAGAAAGAACTTCACTCAAGGTAGTATTTGGTTAAAAACCTTTGTATCATTCTTTTTCAATATCACGGTTTGAATCATTGGATTAGTATTCTAGTCTGTTGAGTTGATTATCCAGGACGTACTTATTGAGAATGAATTTGAGAAAAAACTGCTTGGTGATGTTATTCCACCCACTGATATTTGGGTCTCATTTTATGATATTAGAGCTTTAGAAAATAAGGACACTTTAAAGGAATTGATTATCTTCCTCCTCAAAGGTCCGATTTATTTTGCAAAGGACAATTAACTAAGGTGAAAATATTTTCATTCTAGTTACTTCAAATTATTTATGAAGCACATTTTAAATATGTAAGTCCATGTCTGTACCTCATTGCAATTACCCCATGTTTAGCCTTGCAAGGGAATCTAGTTTTATTTTGCCCCTCAAACAATGTCTGCAAAGGCTTTATAGCAACTGAAGCTAAGCATGAGCAAGTTTATTCCATGTCCAACATTGTTATATGGCGGAGTGAATTTATCTCTAAAATAAAAATTTAGTATTTTAAATTCTGTTTTGAAATTAAAACAAAAATTATGACAAACGGAAGACTAACTCTAGATCGAATAAGTCGTTTAAATCGAACCAACTATTAAAAATTAGGATATATGTAAGCCACAAAATAAATTTAAATATGATGATAAGTCTTAATACAATAATTTTTCAATTAACTCTTTTATAATGATCACAATTGTTAATCAATTTCTAATGAAATTATTGATAAAACTGAAACAAACAAATTATCGAATACTTAGCGTGCAATTAATTTTTTCAGATCTTTCTTTTGACTTTATTGATATGAAATATCACCTACAATCTACTCTCTCGTTCCTTTTTAAATGTCGTTTTAAAAGAATTTTTTTGTTTCACTTTAAGTGTCGTTTTTATAGTTTAATGTCATCATAATTTGTCAATTCTACCCTTACCTCAATAAATAAGAGAGAGTGTATGAGTGAATTTATTATGAAAGAGAAAATAAATGAGGGTATAATAGTAAAATAACTCTAACAATCCACTATCTTGGTTGAAGAGTTTTATAATAAAATAACAGTTAAAAAGGAATGGAGGGAGTAATTGATTATAATGTAATCAATAAATCAGTGTTTAAAAATCAAAGGATATGTCTCTACGAATCGATTATCCAATCAATGAATTGAATAATTTTTATACAAAGTAAATGATATATATATATATATATATATATATATATATATATATATATATATATATATATATATATATATATATATATATATATATATATATATATATATATATAGAGAGAGAGAGAGAGAGAGAGAGGACACAGATTTATTTATATAGTTCATCAATTGTCTTCACTATGGCTACGTTTATCTCCAAATCCAAATAGAATTGAGATGATAAATCTTTGCAAAATTTTGTTAACGAGAGAAATGTAGCAATTGAACCATAGAAACCCCAAGTTTGATGTTGATCTTAACACTTTTTCTTCCCTTGATCTCATCTTCATCAAGTCACCTAACAAACCAATTTGATTCACCGTCTCACGCTACTCCTTTGATGGAACCACTGTTCTTCAAAGCTTTCACTCGGCCGAATTCAAATTGCAAATTGTTATCACCCAATACTTCCCATTTGATCCACTGTCTCGCGTTACTCCTTTGTAAAAACTACCATTCTTCAAAGATTTCACTTGATCGAATCCAAAATGTGAATGTATCGTATTCCAATATTTACCAATTTGATTCACCTTCTCACGCTACTATTTTGCAAGAATCACCCTTCTTTAAAGCTCTTCACTCAATCGAATCCAAATTGCATAATCTTGTCCAAAACCTTCAAATCTCAATGATCTTGAAGGAAAACCTCAGCTTGGTTTTATTATTTGAAACCCCCCAAAAATTCTTAACTCAACAAAGGTTATACCAACCTAAATTGAATGTTATCAACACAAGTCTAGATGGCACCCAAACAATGGCGTTCAATAGTCTATGTTTCTAAGCTTAGTGTTTTGTAAAGGTTATTATAACAGTGAAAGGAAAAGAAACTAAAATGGAAAATTTTAAGATCTTGAGAGGGTGCGAGCATATCAGGATTGGTTTTCATCCCTAAAAAATATGCAATTTGTCGATCAATTTTACATAATCCAATCAATCCTCAATATAATCACATATCACTCAAAAAGTGTTTATGCCTAAAGAATTGATGTGGTTTCGACCATATTATTATAATCGAAGATGTCTCTTGCAATACAAAAGCATTAAGAATCGATAATGAAAATGAATGTTAAGCCTAAATCTATTTCTAGTATTTTAGGGCCTAACATATGACTCTCTCATGATGAGATAACATCGACATTGATTCCTAAATAGTTTGCGTAGAACACCACGTCCAATAAACACAAAGATACAACATACATATTAAACTAATATATGCATGTGAACTTTGCTATCAATTACTATTATCATGTATCACTCTCCAACATCGGTCGTGTCCAACCAATTGTGCCATATTTACCATATTACTCAATCGTTTCCAGTCAAGTAATCTGATAACATAAATGAACTGTTACTCGTGAATATCAAATCCCAAATCTGTGTTCAGAGTTTAGTATTCGATAGTTGAAAATCTTAAGTATTAGGTTTTGAAAGGATTTGTCACATCAAAATTTATCAAAACCTAAGTTTTACGTACGCACAAAGATAATCAACAATAGCAAATAATAACTCGATTAACATACAATAGAATCAGAGAAAACACTTATAAGTACAGGTTATTACAACCAAACCTCAACAAAAAATAGATTTAGCAACTCATGGCCTCTAACTACGATGAGGAGAATGAAGAAGAAAGTGAATCCATCACGTTGTATTGGTGATTGACGCACAACCGACTCCGAATCTACAGGAATCACCTCTTGCTGTTTTTGCATCTCTCTCACTCCAAAATGGTAATGAACTATGATGGTTATATAAAATGACAAAAAATGGGGTTTTAAAGAGGGTGTGCCTAGCTAGTGCAGAGGGCACTTTGTTATGCTGAGAAAAACCAATTATTGTTTTTACCATAACTCGAGAACCATAACTCTAATTTACGAACGATAAAATGCGTTAAAAATCTTATGCGATGTTATATGTTATAAGGACAAAATAATATGCTTGATACCTACAAAAATTTAGATAAAAAACAATCAATTGATACAATATTTGTACGAACCGACAAAAACTACACTATACTGCTAAACAACTGCTTATTCGCACTAAAGTCGAGGTTTTCACTAGTAAAACCAATGAATCAAGCCCATAAGTTTCAATTATTCACACTCAAAATATATATAATTTGGCACTTATCTGTCAACGTATAGATAAAGCCTACATGATTTAATATTATAGTACATGTGTCGACTCATACATCATATGTGTCAACACATAGACCTATTTTTAGTGCAGAAACTTATTTTTAATGCATGATTCTTTTTCTAAACATGCTCTAAATGAATCTTAAGTATCACAATACTAAGATGCACATAAAGACTCAGAGATACCATCCAATATACAAAAATACTAAGGTTAATGCATGATTCCTTTTCCAAACATGTTCTAAATGCATCATAAGTACCATAATGCTAAGGTGCACAAAAAGACTCAAAGATACCGCCAAATATACATAAATTCTAAGGTTATATTAGTTTGACATCATGAAAAAAAAACTAATGGGCAATTACACTCACATACTCCCTTTTTTTAAGATGGTAAAACTTGTAATGTTACATTTCGTGTCTACATGAAGGTTCCCCCTGAATATGTGCATCTGAACTTCATCTTCGTAGATGCTTATCCCCCTTTGACAACATAAAAAGATACAAAGTAAGCCATAAAAAGGATCATTTATCATACAAATACTAATATATCACACAGGTGTTTTGCAAAAGTAAAAAAATGCACTCACATATACCCATATACATGGAGTGACGCAAAAACTAATTATATATAACAGGAAATACACATCACCATAATACAAAAAATACAAAGGCATTAAATATAATGAATTCAATGCACTAGCAAACTCTATAGTCGCTTCAAAAATGTCACAATTACGTAACACTTCATAATGGTGCTCGTGATGATGCACATGCATGTGTCTAGCTTTGCAAAAATATATCACCACTAAAATCAAAACCAAAGATGCTATCATAAAATGAGACATGACTTGACAAGAATTTCATTTGTACTAAACATGCTCTAATAATAGAAAACATGCTTGTATACTAAGAACATATACTTCAAATTGGAAAGAATCAATATCATGAAATCACTATATAAGTGTTATACCCCAAAATTTCCCCTCCTATTTTTTCAAGTCAATACACATCTCCATACTCAAGAGCTCCTCAAGGGTTGGTCAGATAGACCCTCTCCTAAGCAATCAACTCACAACTAGGGTTTTATTTCTCTCAATTTAAAAATGGTTTCTATTACCTCAAGTGAGCATCATGCCTCCTCATATGTCTCAAGGTATCACCATGTCAAGTTTCAAGCCTCATAGCTCAAGTTTGCTCAGTCAATTGCTCAGATGGTTGAAAACCAGTTGTATTGGACAACAAGACAACTCTGGTCAACATACAATCAAACTTCATCATTTTTGGTCAACACCAAGATTTTGAAGTCACATTCATCATTTGATCAAGGTTTGATCATGATTCATCAAGAAAATGCAAAGAATTGGTCAAAAGTCAAAGTTTCTAAATTAGAGTTTTGGTAAAACGTCAACAGAACTTTGACCAGGCATAACTTTCACATGCTTCATCAAAAAATTTTCCATCAAAAGTCATTTTGAAGGGAATTCAATTCTATACAACTTTGTGTCTCACAAGCTTTGCCCAAAAATGCTTCATTTGAAAGATATGGTTCAAGACATTATAGGTCCTTCTAAAAGTCAACAAAGAGTCATCTTTTTCCAAAGAAGTGTACATGAGCATGGAAAGTTCAATGAAGCTGAAACCAAAAGGAGCATTTAAAGTACATCTTAAGATTTCCAAAAAGTCCAAGAACACTCGCAAATGATAAAAATTGAGCAAGTTATGGCTTGGGCAAAAATGGAAATTTTGAAGAAATGCATGAAGAAAATATTGACCAAACTTGGAAATTTTCCAAATGGGCCTATATTTCTTTGATTCAAACTTGTTTCTAATGTTTCCAAGAACCTCTAAGGTCCATCCACACGCCATGGTTTCATTTATTTTATTTATTTTTGGATTAATTCACTTTAATTCAAATTTAATTAAATAAATATGAAATTAAATAAAAACAAGTGCAAGGCTGTAAATTTAACATCCTTGAGGTCCAAGCAAGCCCAAATAGCTGGCAATTTCATGCAAGATCTGATTGGCATGAAGATTGATCAATTTTTGAAAATATTACATTTTATTTTTCAATCAAATATATTTCAGTGAATGCAATATATGTTCTCACAGGTCTTGACCTAATTCTCTTCCTCTATATAAACACAAGATCTTCAGACCTTCAAGGACACGATTCAGCAGCCAAGGAAGCTAGGGTTTGAACTCAAATTTTGTCAAGAAACTTGCATCATCGGGTTTCAAATTCCAGTCGTTCCTAAGCAATTCTAAGCAGTCATTCGTGTTCCTGAGGTATCAAAGAGTAGGTATGGATTCATAACCATGGGCAAACACGTCTGAATCGTGCATACTATGAACTCCGATTGCATAACATTCATGAACTTTGATTTTTGAATTTTATCGTGTTTTAATTTGAACTAACCACACTAATGTGTTCCTGAGATGTCATAGAACAGGTTTGATCCATCGTTTGCAAGATTTGATGCCTAAACTGTGAGATGTCATTGTTAGGTTTTGAATTCGTGAATCTTCATACCTAGGGTTTTAATTAGTTTCAGACCAAACTAACTATGTTATTGAACTCGCAACACCTTAATTATACGATCTAGGCACTTTGCTTTTATGTTTCTGATTGATTTTATAGGTTTCAAAAATTGGACGGACGGAGAAGGAGATCGGAGATAGGGTTCCGGTGGACGTCTCTGGCATTGACTCTTCGACTGCATGCGTGGCAATATAGCTCAATCTGATTGGCTTTCTCAACGACGTTGAGGCCCATGCGTGTGTATGTGTTAGAAATTTAAAATGAAACGCATGATTGGCATATAATCCAATGGGTGTGATTCAATGACAACAAAATCACATAGCTTAGATGGCAAGGCGTTTGTGTGGCAACCCTATGGTCCTGAGTTCGATCCTCCCAGGGGCCTTTTTCCATAATTTTTCTGATTTTTCACTCTTTTCTATTTTCCTAACCCTTTTTCCTTTTCTTTTCATTATTTTCTAATTATTTCTTATCTAATTAACATTAATCAAATAATTAATAATTATGTTAAATAATTGGAAATTAGGATTAATTCTCAATTAAACCTTTTTTCTCTTTTAATTAATTTAATTAGTTTAATTTAGGTTAATTAATTTAAATTAAATTTCTTTTATTAATAAAAAACAATTAGACTTAGGGTTTTCCGATTCACCCGATTTTCACATAGTAACTAGGTTTTACTAACCTAAAACATTTTTCTAACATCAAAACCTTTTTTTCTTTTATTTATTTATTTATCTCTTTTTCGTATTTAAATTCTAGAAATCGATGTATAGGTCGCAAGGTTACTTTTGTAATAGCGTAGATTTAATTTCTCGCACTTTAATTTCCGCACCTCTTATTCTATATCTTCCCCAAAGCCATGTAATAGCATAGGACTTTATCTTTTCCGCTTTTACTTTTTGCACCTCTTATAAACTATCTATAAAATGCTTAGATGTATGCTAATAGGATTGTATGTCAGGATAATCAATCAATCTTAGATCACCCTAACAATCAAGATAAAATATCCGAAATAAACACACTTTGCACACTCACACCCTCTAGGGTATCCTCTTTTGTTGCCTTACGAATACAATGGTCATGTCCCTCGAACGTAGGGGTACCATTAGCAAAAGTCTCTCGATTCAAAATCATCACAAAGATCATAGTCCCTCGATGACCCTCTGATCGTGACTTTGTATGTCTTAAAGAATCTAGACCGCAAGTATACAGTTCTATCGCGTGTAGCTTTAAAGATTATCGAATACTAAGGGACTAAATGTCGACCTATCGTTATCTAAGGTTACTACGTAAATCTAAGGCTAATGATGTAAATAATTAGGGTTTTAGGGAACCTAACTCATTGTAATCTAGTTCAGATTTAGAGGGAGAGTATCGGTATGTAATGGTCGGACTTCGGGGATTTAGCAACTCATTGACTTAAATTTGTATTATCAAAACATGTTTCAGTAGGAAATATTTATTTGAAAACCCTCTTCCCACGCTTTCGTGTTTATTGATTCAGATCATATCATCAAACCTAAGTGAGTGCTCTCACTGTTTCAATTAGAGTTTAAAAATAGTTTTTGAAAATAAATAAAACCTAATCAACTTAAAAGCGTTCTTGATGTATTTTAAGTTGATGCACACTACTAATGTCCAATTATTATCTCAAACTCTCGCTTTATTGATCCTAACTTCTAATCTATATTTTACTCTCGTAACAAAATAGTTGCATTAAAAACTAGTAATTGAAACCAGAAAGTTAATTTTTTTTAAAACGGAATAAATCGAATGGCATTGCTAAACCCCTTCATCTATTAACCTTATATACCGATAACTAACTTATCCTATCATGTTAAACGATTCAGTTACAGCGCAACAGTAATAAACAATATCAGACAATTCAGATAACACATGCATTTCAAATAATTTAGGCATAAAATAAATAAACGATTAAAATGATCCAATAAATAAATTAATTAAAATAAACCTGAAAATAAAAGGCGGAATATTTGGAAAGCCTGGGTGTCTCCCACAAGTCGGTGAGATCTTCCCTTTGTTGCTCCGAAAATCAAATGCGATGAAGAAAATTAAAAAGGCGTAATTCTAACGTAAGGTTAGAATTGGTAAAGGTTTGCAGCAATCTCCGATGTGGAAATTGCTACAAGAAAAAAAGCAGATACTAAACTAAATTAACAAACCGAAATCGGTAAAATAAGACTGAAATTAATTTTAGCAGAGTAATAGTAAAATAAAGTGGAAGAAAAGTGTGTTGAAGACCGGAGTATCAAAGCCTATTTATAGAAGTGGTGATACGCTGAGTGGCTGGCTTGTTGATATTTTCTCGCCTCCTTCTTCTACTCTGTAGTGATCGCTACGGACCATTAGGGCAAGCGTGACGGTCGTCATAGTCTTCTTGCTTCCTAAGTCATGCGGACATTAGGGCTTTAGGGTTAGCGCGTAGTTGTTGCATTGTGGACTTAGCTCTTCCACGCATTAGGCAAGGCTTACTTCCTTAAATTTAATTAATTTCCAAAGCTTTTTACTTCTTTTACACCCTCATTTTGCTAAACATCACACAATTGCATATATGTTATTCTTTTGTGGATTTTGAGTATAATTTATCCGACTTTTCTCGACTTTCTTTGCACATGCCTTATAATTGGTAAAAACCTGAAAACATAGAAAATATCGGCATAATACGAATAAAGAGTAATTTAATTAATTAAAATGCGGATAGAATTCATGTAAATTGATCCAAATAATCGATACATTTTTGGGTTATCGAACTCCCCTACACTTGAACCTTTGTCTATCCTCAAGCAAATAATAGAATAGAAATCGTTTGGCGAAAAGTTTCTAACACAACCGCACGACACAATCGAATTGTATATGGTTGAGGGTGTTACGTTTAGAAAGATGGGACTGATTACCGATACTAATGATACAGAGATGACATAAAACCATAGAACATGGTCAATATCTCCCTTCCTATGCAAACCAGTCAGAATCATGCTATCATAGCTCAACCCAATTCTTTTCGTTCGAAATCAACCACTTTCATTCTCGCACAATCACATTAAGCCCTTTATCTCTCGCACACACAAAGCAAAGCAACCGGTTAATGATTCTGGTCATTTTTTCCACGGGGTTCTGGTACACAAGTTTGTAACCCTTTCACTTTCCCAGACTATAGGCCTTGGGGGATCGAACAGTGATTCGCCCTACCAAGTTCAGCACCAGATACCACTGAACAGGATTACGACTGGTTTTCACATTAGTTTTTGTGGGTTCCGCAACTGTTGGATTAAATAACCTGGTGAGAGTCACCTAACTTAATTAGCGCATTCCCTATTATATCTTGATGCTTAAATTTTTTTAGGACCAATCACTTATATTCATCGACTCCCTACGTAGTTTGTGGATAAGACGGTGCCGACTGCTTGTATAAACTACTCGGGGTTGATCTAAAACTTAAAACTTAAGGTGTCGGTATCATAACTACTTTAACTGATATGCATGCTCTGGAATATTCAGGTGTCAAGGCGATATTATTTTTGTTGAATCTTGTTCAAACATTCTAACGAAGCCTAATTGAGTAACCGATATACTTTTCGAATGTACTGAGCTAATGCGTAGAACATAAAAAAATTTAAATTTTTGTTATGGTTCAAGAAAGTTATGGAAGTAAGAATAACTTATGGAAATGAATTCTTAACTGAAATCAATTTGACAAGGAAACTTTTTATTGAAGGGAAATAACTGAAATTCAAAACTAACTTACTAAAAATTGAAGATAAAGGTTTCCTCCCCTACACTTAAACAGAGCATTGTCCTCAATGTAACAACTAAAGTGAAAAAAAGGAAAAACTAACAAGGAAACTTAAGAAAATAAAAAGAAATACAAAGAAACAAGAAAATAGATCACTCCTCATTGTTGTCTCTAACATTTCTGTTGCTTGATAATTCGCCTCGTGCTCTTCCTCCACCACGTGTTCTCACTCCACCTCGTGTGGGCCTTGGAGGCTCCTCACTAGTGTTGTAAACATAAGCATGCATGCCTTCAACACGGAATGATAAATAGCGCATTTCATCAATCAGGTCAGGAATGTCGCGATGCTTCCAATAGGCGGCGTTGCGTTGATCGCGCTGCATCTCTTGCATCATCTGCATCAATTCTTATTGATGTTGATCTTGAACTAAAAGCGATGCATATATAGCGTCAAGTGCGGCTGATTGAGGATCATTTCCTGGTTTTGCTTATGGCGGGACATCTGGTTGTGGTGGTTGATGATTCACTTCCAGTATAACATTATCCACACCTACTTGATTATTCTGCACGTTCGCTCCAGGGGCTGGTATGCACTTGTAGGTATACATGTTCATTGATGAAGAGCCTAAGAGGAGGTTGTGTGTTCTAATATGTTGACAAACGCGTAACTAAGCAATAATTAGAACACACAAGGAAATAAAATCCTAAACTATTACAGACCATGCGGGGATAGGGGTGCAAGTTTATGAATAGGGATACATCAAATCGGGAAGTGCGATAAAAAGCCTAAATAAACAAACAATACAATCAAATCGAATTAATTCGAATAATCAAGTAAACTCCATCGCGTGGTGCAGGAAAAGAGCTTCAAGTAAACTTCAAGATCGGATAAAGTTTGGCATATCATATGAATATCAAATAAAGATCCCTACATCACACGAGATACAAACAAAACCAATGCAGAGAAACTTATAAATCTCAAGTATCGATTATTGACCATTGCACTTCAATAGATTAATTAAATTTAGAATAGATGAATTGAGTAAAGTATAAAATTGAGAGTAATAAGTATAATTATATATTTACAATACTAAATATAAAAATACTAAGTATTTTTTATATTCATAAATACATTACTACATATTAAATTGAAATAGTAATTCAAAATCAAATGCTAATGAGAAAGTGTAGATGTGCTAATTGAAAGTGAATGCTTTGAACAATCCTTGGATGTCTTCACAAATAACAAACTTTTTAGTAGCATAAGTGTGAGATAAAAATAAAATGAAATGAAATTTCAATAATTTGGAAAATGCTTAGTAAGCAAGGTATAAAATCGAAATGAAATAGAATGAAACATGCCTGATGTACATGAGCAAATGGAGAATTAAACATCTATTATTCAAGCTATTATTCAATTCAAATTCGAAACATGGAGAATTGGCACTAAAGCAAGCTAAGACTAAATCGAACAAATCCGGATAGCCGCTACATAATCTTAACAATGCTTCCTAAGATTCAATTGATTAAGCAAAAATTGGGCAGCCACTGATCAACCAATTCCACTCTAGATAAAACGATTTTTTCGCTCAAATTCATACAAAGGAAACAATATATTGCCCTAAATAGTCTCTTGGCCAGATTTACACGCGAATAAACGCGGCATTATCGCCGCCTTCATCGAAACTAAACTCAAACATCATTCAATCACAAACTTCAATCAAAATTAAAATGATAATAACACAAAACACGGTGTCTCAAGAGTTTCTCGGTCAGATTTACACGCGAATAAATGCGGCATTATCGTCGCCTTCATCGAAACTAACTGGAAATCAAACATCACAACTTCAATTGGACACAAGCAAGAATAACACATTAATATACAATCTCAGACTAAAAGAAAAGCCTCGTGACATTTCTACACGGACAACACAACATTTCTACTCACAGCATCTCAAACATTTTGTTCAGAATTTTACTACTATACCAAACCTGACACAAATGAGCCAAGTTTACAGAGATTATTACAGATCCTACCACATAACAGTTTAACTTCAGCAAAATCATACTAACACCATCACTGATTTCACAAATATCATATATTTGAAACGGAATGGTAGTAATACTAACAACATTAATCAATACTGAGTCAAAATCGATGAGCTGTGAGTGATAGGAACATTTATCGAATCGAAATCCGACGGACTAATAGATGGAAGATGATGTTGTTGAAGAGGTGTGCTCGTCGGATGCGGTTGAACAACAACGATGTATGTTTAGCAGAAGCATGTTGAGTCGCGACGATGATGAGAAACCCGGCAAGAATGAAGGGTGCGCGCTGTGATTGCAGCGAGAAAGAGGAAGAGATGGTTGGAGATACAAAATAGGAAAGTGGGTATGAAGAAGGTGAGAGCGGCTGAAAGGAGTAGAAGGCGTGAGGTTACGGTGAGGAAAGTGATGGTGACGAGACTGGCGATGAAGGTTATGTTGGAAGGGAGGAGGAGAAGAGAGTTGCGAGGGTGGTGGCGGTGCGGTGTTGTTTCGAGAAGACGGTGGAGTATGGGTGTGGAAGGACCGGTGGGTGCTTGAGATACTAGGTGAGAGACGAGGAAGAGAGTGATGAGGAGGGTTGAACAGGGGGATACGCGACATATGGAAGTTTACGACGAAGGGTTGGAAGTTTGAAGGTTGAGGAGAGTGAATATGGGGAGTTTCAATGGTTGATGCGTGAGGGAGATGATAAGAAGGAGTGTGGAGGTCCCGTGGTTGAATGAGAGTGTGAGACAAAGAGGATGAGTGGTGATGAAGAAGAAATTTCTTTATCTTTCTTTCAAAGTTTTCAGATCTGCCTCCATTGCCTCATTACCTTTTTTGTTCTCTCCTTTTCTTTTCCTCTTTTCTAGTGACAAGTTAACATATATACATAATAAATTAGGTTAAGCAATTTTTTATAATACCTAAAATGACCCTAATGATAAAATGGACTATAAAGTCCAATAGGGCAAAAATTAATCTATCCGAAAACATTTTTGTTTTGATTTTTTGAGATAAAAAATGGACACTTAAAATTGTCAAAAAATGATAAAATTTGGACAATAAATTATCAAAAAAAAGAAATGAGCACATTAAAATAAACTACGGGTCTCAAAGATTAAAGAAAAATTATCAAAAGGTTTACAATCGAAATAAAATAATAACAAAGAATACCCGACTTTAAGACGCTCACGGTTAAAAACGAGACTAAAAAATGTATCGAAAAATTAGAGAGAGCATATTTTCATGATCTACGCAACACGTAGATTCATAAAGCAGTGAGTTAAAGGCGAAAACTTGAAATATTTCCCCCACTAATTTTCCGCACAGTGTCGAATCACTTTTAGCAGTCTGTTTATAAAACCGAAATATCAATATCATCGACATATAAATAACTTAACACGATGCAAGAAACAGGTAGAGAGATAAAAATGCATGAAATAAAATAACGGGTATTTTACAACTACAAAACGATGCAAATTTTGGTTTAAATTGATTTTTGGTCAACCTAAATGCAACTAGCGATGCAAGTGTGTGTAATACGGTGGGAGAACTGACTTTGAGATTTGTTTTGCTTTTTATCGCAAATGTTGCGGATATCAAGAGTCGCCACCGACTTTTCTTTTATCCAATTAAAGGAAGGTGAAAAGAACAGAAAAAGACCTTCGTTAGATTCTGAGTAAGGGAGAAGGTTATGAAAAGGGAAGGTATTAGCACCCTTTTCCATCCGTAGTTATCTATGGGATCTTAGTTGCTTCTAGCTCATCTTTAAAAAATTGATTTCTGTGTGTTTGACAAAAATGTTTTGAAAAGGCATTTCGCTTTGACTTTGTAATGATTCACATTGGAATGTATACAAAGTGTTCGGAAATGTTTCGTTTTGAAAAGTGTTTTAACTTTGACAAAAGTGTGAGGTGTGAAAAGTATTTTGATAGAGCAAGCAACTAAAAGTCTTATTACCTACTCAGAATGGTTGTTTTCGTGTTATTTTACTTTTCTTTAGAATAGTGTTATCCGTACCATTAGTTGGTAGGTAACCCTATTCATTGGATGTAAAAGGGACATTCGAAGGGACATCGGATGGTCATAGAAGGCAACTTGTAGGAGTATCCTAGCATATTCGAAGGGATGATCATCACTTTTCGTAGGCAACAATCGAGGGACGAGATCATGTATTCGTAGGTGACATTGTGGGTCTATGATCTTTGTATCGAAGGGACTATGATGATATGTTTGTAGGCAACGGTGCTAGAATACCTCTACGTTCGAGGGACTTGACCATTTATTCAAAAGGCAACGAGAGAGAATACCCTAAGGGGTGCATGTGTGAAAAAAGTGTGTCGAATTCAGATATATTATCTTGGAATTAGAAGTGATCTACGTTACACGCCTAGTTACTAGCAGTTTATAAGGTGAGGAAAGTAAATTGCAGAAAGAATAGTGCGGAAAAGTAAATGTCCTACGCTATTAAATGGCTTTGGGGCAGTTACATAATATAGGAGTGCAGAAAGTAAAGGCAAAAAATGTAAATCTACGCTATTACATGATAAAAACTTTGCGACCTATACATCCTTTCTAGAATTGTAAATGCGGAATAAGAAATAGATAATCAGAATAATAAGAAAGTGTTTTGGAAATTAGTAGAAAAAAGGTTTTTAGGTTAGTAATGATAATTAGATAATGGAATAATTTTTTGGGAATTTTCTGGATTGGTTTTAATGAGGAAAAATAATTAAAAGTCAATTTAATGATTAATTAACAATTAATTAAAATATGCATGCAAAAATATTAATTTTTATGTCAAAAATTAAATAAACATTTTTCTGATTAAAATGCAAAAAAAAAATATTTTTGGTGATTTTTTAATGTATGAGAAAATTATTTGAAGATAAAATAAATTAAAATAGAAAAAATATGAAAAGAAATAAGAAAAAGAGTTAGTTTGCAAAGTGTTAAAAAATATGTTGCAATGCCAGGGATCGAACCAAGGACTCCTAGGACAAACACGCGCCTCCCTGACCAACTGAGCTAGCCTGCATTCGTGTTAGTTAAATGAAACAAAAACAATATAAACGAAATAAATTCCTGGGCCCCAGAACGCGCGCGAAGATCTTCATCTTCCCCATTTGAATTTTTCAAAACATAGGTTTTTACCTACGGATTTTGTCCGTAGCAAAAACCTATAGTGACAACTTTGTTCGTCACTAAAACCCCTGCAAATATTCAAAATCAAATACAAGCCATACAAATTCATTGTGAATACATGGTTCGATTGCAAATTGGTCCCTAAGTTCAATGGTACCGGTCGTTTGGTCCAATTTTTCCTATTTCAGAAAACCCCAATTAGAGCTTATGAACCCTAACCATGGTGAATTCCGATTCAGGTGTCTAAACTCCAATTAACCTATGCAGAAAGTTTCGAAACTCCATTCTAAACACAAATAAAACATCAAAACATATTAAATATGCATGAAAATAAAAAATTGAAATTGAGTTAGAATGTGCAAACCGAAATCGTGTTTGTGTGATTCTGGGCTTGTTGATGGCTTGTGAGTATCTGGATCGATTCAAGGGACCTCCAAGAATGTATTGAAATGCTTAGAATTGATTGAAACGATCTGAAACTAGGGTTGCCAATAGCTTGCAATACACGGTTTTTTTGAGCTTTGTTAGGGTTCTTAGAGGCAGAATTTTCGTCCTTGTGTCATGTGAATGCATTGTGTACTTATAGTGGATGGATTTAGGTCAAGAATCATGAGGAAATAATGTACCAATCAATGAGAAAATATTTGATTTGGTATAAAACCAAATATTGCCTTTTTGATCAAATTTCAATCAATTCCTTTGCCAATTAATGCCAATTTCGAATTTGCCAGCTTGTGTGGTTTGCTTGGACCTCAAGAATGAGAGAAAAATCCAATTTGCAATTAATTTTAATTTTCTACCTTTTATTTTAATTTAATTGGATTTTAAATGATTAAAATCCAAAATAAATAGAAAATAAAAGATAAAATTCGTGGCCTTGGGCTTGGAGGTTCCCATTCAGCTAAGGAACAAGTTAGAACCAAGAAAAGTTAGGCCCATTTGCAAAATTTTGGATTTTGTCAAGTATTTCTCTTTGTGCACCTCTTCAAAAATGCTCAACTTGTGCAAGGTGTATCTTGCTCAATTTTTAACAATTTTGGGTGTTCTTGGACTTTTTAGAAAGCTCTAGATATCCTCTAAACAACCTCTTTGGTTTCCTCTCAATTGGAGTTTCTATGCTCAATAACACTTCTTTACAAAAAGTTGACTTTTTGTTGACTTTGAAAAGGACCTATAATATTTTGATCCATATCTTCCAAATGAAGCATTTTCTTACCATTCTTGTGAGACATGAAGTTGTAGAGAATTGAATTCTCTTCAAAATGAGAGGTGGTGGAAATTTTTTTGATAAAGTATGTGAAAGTTATGCCTGGTCAAAATTCTGTTGACTTTTGTCTAAGAAAGCCAATTTAGAAACTTTGACTTTTGAACAATTCTTGACTTTTCTTGATGAATCATGATCAACCATTGATCAAATGATGAATGTTACTTCAAAATATTGATGTTGACCAAAAATTATGAAGTTTGACTGTATGTTGACCACAGTTGACTTTTTGTCCAATACAACTGATTTTCAACCATCTGAGCAACTGTTTGAGGAAACTTGACTTGTAAGGCTTGAAACTTGACATGGAGATTCCTTGAAGCATATGATGAGGCATGATGGCCAATGGAGATGTTGTAAACCACCTTGATCTGAGGATGGCCAAACCCTAGTTTGGGTTGATTGCTTAGGATAGGGTTTGTCTGGTCAACCCTTATGAAATCCTTGAGCATGGATATATGAAATGTCTTGAGAAGCAGGAGGGCACATTTTGGGGTATGAAAGCTGCCCTTGTTTAATCTTCTTGTACTGGAAGGTTTAGATTGGCATGCTTACCTTTCGTGACCTGGAGGTAGAAGATGATTGAACACTCGAGTACACCTGAAAATTTGCACTCGCTGTTGATTGATGACGTGTTGGAATGGGCTTACAGATGCCATTTGGAGAAGCTGGAGACTTTACTGGGGAATGAGTCATACGTTAGACTCAAGAACGTCGCCTGCATAGGAGAATCTTTGGAGATGGGCTTATGATGCCATCTGGAGAGACTGATGCTGGGGAACGAGCCGTACGCTAGGCTCTACAGATGTTCCTGAAGGTAGCAGGGAGCATAAAGATGGGCTTAAGATGCCATCCAGAGGGAGTCGTATGTTAGACTTCGCGCTCGCCTTTGAATGAAGTTGTTGGTTTGTACTGGTTTTTAACCAAATATGCAGCATTCTGAAGGTGGAGAGAGGTCGACAAGTAGTTGGAGATGGGCTTAAGATGCCATCCAGGGCAACTGAGTCGTACGCCAGACTCTATAGTTGCTATTGATAATAAGAGAGTCAGAATAAACCTTCGTCCTGGCTACTCTGGGGGATAATATTTGGCAGAATGTGGATAGTTTTCCCGTCTTGTTTCGGGTGTTAATCCAATGCCTGTTGTCGGAAGACAACTTGGGTGGTCGTTCAGATAGGGTTTCTTGTCTTGCTTCGGGTATTAATCCTGGACCTTCCATTTGGAAAAGATTCGTATGGTCTTTCGGATAGGGTTTCCCGTCTTGCTTCGGGTATTAATCCTGGACCTTCAATTTGGAAAAGATTCGTAAGGTCTTTCGGATAGGGTTTCCCATCTTGCTTCGGGTATTAATCCTGGACCTTCCATTTGGAAAAGATTCGTATGGTCTTTCGGATAGGGTTTCCCGTCTTGCTTCGGGTATTAATCCTGGACCTATTGTCACGGTTGTTCAGATAGGTTTCCCGTCTTGTTTTAGGTATTAATATTTGACCTTTCGTTTAGAAGTAATTTTTACCTGCTGGGGAAAAAAGAAACTTTGACAGGATATAGTTAGTCTTATGCAGATTATGATGCATGACAATGTGTATGAATGATATATGCACATGTTATGACTTTTATGAATAACGTATGAATGCAGATGTTGTGGTATTTCAAAACATATCCATCTTGAAGAAGATGTGAATGCCCTGTTGGAGATCTTAACTTCCGATTGGGGATGGAGTTGTTGAAAACCCTGATTTGGAGGAGAAGGAAATGCCTTCGATTCCTCCGATGCACTATGTGACCAAGTTTCGAGCCTAGATGTTAATGCTGTTGGGAATAATAAAAGATGGGAGATACTCAGCTGGGGATCTAGTGTGTAGACTTTGTTGGGAAGTATCTGATTGATGCTGGGAGATGGAGATCGAAGATTCCTTTGAGGTGATAAATCTGAAGTTCGTTGAAACCTCCAGTTGGGGCATAATGGAGATGTAGGTTTCCTCTGATGCTCTATCTGACCAAGTTTCGAGTCTGGATATGGCTGCTGCCGGGGGAATGATAATCGTTGAGAGATATTCTGCTGGGGATAAATACCTCTGCTGGAAGTGAATCGTTACTGCTCAGAAACTGATGTAACCAGGTTTGATTGGGATCATTGCTCAGGGACTAACGTGATGAAGCCTGGAGTGTTGGAACACTGGTGGAAGGAAATTTGTACTTCGTCGGAGAAGGTTTGTAGAGAGCGATGGCTCTGCGGGGATTGTACTCTTGTGAAAGTAACCTACGGGGGATGCATTGGTGACTTTAGTCGTCATCTCAATTCCTTAGAACCTGTAGTAGTTACTTTTGTATGTTCTCTTTTTGTAATGTTTGTAAACAGATATTAATTGTCAAATGCATATAATCATTCACAGTAATCATTGGACTTTATGCAAAAAACAACAATAGCGAACATTGTAAAAGAAAGAACTTGTATTAATTTGGAAAGGTGGCGTATGGCCAATCAGTTTGTATACAATGAAAGTAATAGCTATGCGGAAACAATCTCGTTGAGTTTCAACTATGCTAGTGCTCATATATTTCGACTATCTCATCTCCTTGCTGTCAGTAGAAAGTGAGTGGATTGATTTTCGCCATTTGAATCTTGAATGCTGAGAGTAGTCTGTAGGTAGGTGATCTGGACGAGACATAGTGTAAGCTTAAATCCCTAACTTTTGTCTAGACCGCCCTTTCGGGTTTTCAGTCTACCGGGATACCCTTTTTTGCCCAAGCCGCCTTTGTAGGTTTTCGACTTGCCGGGTGTACATGTTTTGTATATATCCTTAACTTTTGCCCGAACCTTTTGGTTCGCCAGGATGCCCTTATTTTTTCCTAGGCCCGTCGATCTAGCGGGTCTCGTTTATGCGTAGTATTTTTTGACTATGTCTGCGTTCACAGAGTGTGGGAAGTCTTCTCCATCCATGGTGCTAAGTATCATAGCTCCGCCGAAAAATACTGTTTTGACTACAAATGGTCCATTTGCCCCTGGGATCACCTTGTGGAAGAATGATGCGCTTGACTACTAGATCACCGACTTGGTAGGCTTGGTGCCTGACTTTCTTGTTGAATGCTCTGATCACTCGCTTCTGGTAAATCTGTCCATGGCAGATGGATGCAAGTCGTTTCTCGTCGATCAAGTTGATCTGGTCAAGGCGAGTCTGGACCCATTCGTCTTCGCCTAATTCCGCGTCCTGGAGGACTCTGGTTGAGGGTATCTAAACCTCGATTGGTAGGACTGCTTCCATACCGTATACAAGAGAGAAGGGGGTTGCCCCTGTGGATGTTCGTGTTGTAGTGCGATAACCATGCAGAGCAAATGGCAACATCTCATGCCAATCCTTGTAAGTCACTGTCATCTTCTGTATGATCTTCTTGATATTCTTGTAGGCGGCTTCCACTGCGCCATCCATCTTAGGCCGATATGGAGAAGAGTTGGTTTCTCGAATATGTATTTTATCGGATCCATCTTGAAGATCAACAAGGTAGTGTGGGTCAACATATACTGTCTTAGTCGGCGAAAGCCAGCGCAAGTTCTCTCGGTGAGTATCTTGTTTCACGGTAAACTTTTGCTAAGGTAGTATATTGCATACTCTTTTCGACCGACTCGTCATGTTGCCCCAACACACACCCATTGAGTTCTCTAATACCGCAAGTACATGATGAGAGGTCTTCCTTTGGCGGTGATCGGGATAGGAGGATTCTGCAAGTACTCCTTGATTTTGTTAAAAGCGATCGGCAATCGTCGCTCCATTCCACTACGATCTTTCTTAAGTAACTTGAAGATTGGCTCACAAGTAGCGATTAGATGCAATGAATGCAATGTAATTCAATCGTCCCAAGAAACCTCGACTTCTTTCTGCGGAGGCTGGCATTTCTTGGATAGCTTTAACCTTGGCGGTCAACTTCAATACCTTTACCATCGACAACAAACCCTAAGAGTTTACGGATCGACTCAAAGGTGCACTTGTTGGGATTGAGTCTCGATGTACTTTTCAACCTATCAAGCAGTTTCTGCAAATGATCGAGATGCTCTTCCTCAGTCTGTGATCGAGCTATCATGTCGTCGACGTAGACCTCTATCTCGTGATGAATCATGTCATGAAATAATGCCACCATGGCATGTTGATAAGTGGCGCCTGCGTTCTTCAGTCCGAACGGCATGACTTTGTAGCAGAATGTGCCCCACTGTGTAACGAAAGTAGTCTTTTCCATGTCTTCAGGAGCCATTTTGATCTGATTGTAACCGAAGAAACCATCCATGAAGGAGAAAACCTTATGTTGAGCGGTGTTGTCGACCAGAACATCAATATGAGGAAGTGGAAAATCGTCTTTCGGACTCGCTCTGTTCAAATCCCTGTAATCCACACACATTCGTACTTTGCCATCCTTCTTAGGTACGGGTACCACATTCGTAACCCACTGTGGATAAGAAGTAACGGCTAGAAAACTGGCGTTGAACTGCTTCATAACTTCGGCTTTGATTTTCTCAGACATCTCAGGATGCATGCGACGAACCTTCTGTTTCACAGGGAGAAAACCTTCTTTTGTCGGCAATCGGCGTACCACAATGTCAATGTCTAGACCTGGCATGTCTTCGTATGACCAAGAAAAAACCTCGATATAGTCTCGTAGCATCTGAACCAATCTCTCTTTGACACTGCTTTCAAGACCTGCTCCTATCTTGATCTCTTTTCTGTCTTCATTAGTACCTAGATTCACAACCTCAACTGGCTCTTATTGTGTGGCTGTATAACTCGTTCTTCTTGTTGTAGCAGTCTGACAAGTTCTCCTGGCACTTCACAATCTTCCCCACCTTCGGCTTGGTAGATCGGATTATCGAAGTCATATTTAGTAATTGCATAGTTGTTATCAACGAGATTCGGAGTGAATTTGCAGTGTATCACGTGGGTGTGTGTAAGAACACATAGCTTTTGAAGGGGTGGTAAAAGTAAAAATAAAGAATTAAGCGCAAAAGTCCAATGATTTTATTGAATGAAAATATGCAAATGATAGATAATAACCCTCACAAACGAGCCATGATGCCCCGGGCAAGGCACTAGGCTTTAAAGTTTATTGTTCAAAGCGTAAAAACGAAAAGCATAACAGAAAACAAAAGCAATTACTCCTGTCTAAAGGAGATTGGTATGACGTCTTCGGTCTTCCAAATGCTGAGTCCGTTGTCGGGAGTTGGGAAGATCCACTTGCTGATGTCGAAGTCGTTGTCGTCATCTTCTATAGCATGAACTCCATCTCTGCTGATGTGGAAACGAAGTTGGCCGGCACGTTCGCGGCGTATCATCTTCTGTCCTTTGATGGTGAAGCCTAAACCAGTCTTGTTAGATTTGAAAGGAAGATCGGGGAGCTGACCCCAAATAGTACTACCTCCTTCTTCAACTGCAGCTTGAGCATCCTTCAGCGAGGCCATCCTAGGCGGAACTTGTGTTACTTCAGAAGTGACAGGAGAGTCAACAGGCACGACTCTTGGAACTGTCTCGAAAGCTTGACAGGGAGTCTCGAAGAATTCACCTTCCATCTCAAGGTATCGGAATGACTGCAAATGACTTACCATGTATTCCTCTTCACCGTACTGTAACAACCTTCCCCTTCATTGGGTACTTCAGCTTCTGATGCAAGGTAGAGGTAACAGCTCCTGCCCCATGTATCCAAGGGCGTCCAAGTAGGAAAGAGTAAGCTGGACGGATGTCCATGACAAAGAAAGTGGATTCGAAAGTCTGGGAACCGACTTTAACAGGCAGAATGAGCTCTCCAAGTACTATTCGTTTAGAACCATCAAAAGCTCTCACAATTATGTCACTGGGCTTCAAGACCAATCCTTCCACATCAAGTCGGTCAAAAGCACTCTTCGATAGGATATTTAGAGCATAACCGGTATCTACCAAAACATGAGATAGTGTAACGCCCTTGCATTCAACAGAGATGTGCAAGGCTTTGTTGTGTTTCCTTCCGGTAGAAGTCAAATCAACATCCGAGAAGCTTAGACCGTTGTTGGCAGCCAGGCTAGCAATACAAACTTCAAACTGATCAGTAGTGGTGTCTTGCGGTATGTGAGCATTCTTCAGAAACTTCACTAAGGCCTTAGCATGAGCCTTAGAGCACAAGAGCAGAGCAAGCATGGAGATTTTGGACGGAGTCTGTCCCAACTGTTCCACAACATTGAAGTCACTCTTCTTGATTATCTTCAGAATTTCCTCCATTTCTCGTTTGGAGGTGTCTTCAGCAACTTCCTTTGGTACTTCTGTCTGAGCAGGATGAGTTACTGGTTCTTTCACACGCACCTCGGGAATTGGTTCAATAGCTGGAATGCGAGCTGGAGTCGCAGTGTCTTTTGGAGGAGAGATCTCTGGAGAAAACACCCTTCCGGTTCTGGTCACCTTACTTGATCCGGTGATGTTGTCAATGTTAGGAATGGTAGCTTCAATTGTGTCTTCAATGGTCAAAGGGTCTTGCTTGACGCCATGATAGTAAACCTCAGCTCCATAGTTTCACGGTATAGCTTTGTCAGAGGAATATGGAACTGGTCTGGGAGAAGAAATGATGAGAGGTGCCACTCTAGGCACATGATCAGCAGAGGAAATCCTTATTGTGTTAACATCAACATAGTCTTCTGGGAAATCGTCCCCCCATCCGGTCGCCTTAACATCTTCAATAGGAATTTTGTAGCTTTCAGGAACAGTATACTTCACCATGTAATCGAACTTTCCACTTGGCTGCCCCAAGGTATCCCATACTTCTGGTATAGTTTCGCTCACATCTTCGATCTTCAGATTCTTAGACATGTCTTCACACATATTCTCCACAGGTGAAGGTTTCAGGAATAACACTTCTCGGTTATCCATCATGCACTAAAGACGTCTTCTCAACCAAGCACATCCGTCAGGTGCAGATGGGCACCAACGACAATTCTCTAGGCATCCTGGATTGACACCGGCTTGCAGCAAATTCTTCTTAACAATCATCAGAGGAATAGTCAAGTCATCTATATTAAAAACATAAGAGTTCTTGTCAATGGCATTGGAACTTTTGTCGTGGTTAGGCATAGGTGCGTTGATCACATTCGGAGTCTCAGTAGGAGGATCAAATTCAATCTCTTTAGCTTCAATCATGTCTTGAATCTTGTTCTTCAGAGCCCAACAATCGTCAGTCTTATGTCCTGGACTGTTAGAGTGGTAAGCACACTTAGCATTAGGATTGTATCTCGGAGAGGAAGTGTTGATGTTTTGAGGAGGATCCCTCAAGGTAATCAGCTCTGCTTTTAACATGTGTTGCAATGCTTGCGACAATGGCATGTTGATCTTCGTAAACTGTCTTCATGGCGCATTCTGGTTACACGTGTTGTCTCACTGAGGTTGTGCTGATTTAGGATTGGAGATCACAACTGCCCCCACAGATTGAGCACGGTCGGTCTTGGCTCAACTTTTCTGACCATACACAACATTGGCTTCTTTCTTACCAAAAGATCTCTTCGCAGCATTTGAGGATGATTCTACCTGAATATTTCCGCTCTTGATTCCAGCCTCAACGCGTTCTCCTGTCAATATCAGCTCGGTGAATCCGGCTGAAGAATTTTCAATTAGATGATTGAAGAATAGACCTATCAGTTTTCCCATAAACATATCAACCAACTCCCTATTGGACAAGGGTGGTTGGACTCTGCCTGCTAGATCTCTCCATTTCTGAGCATACTCTTTGAACTTCTCATCACGGCCCATAGACATGCTCTGTAGTTGCATGCGAGTAGGTGCCAATTCAACATTGTACTGGTACTGCTTGTAGAAAGCATCTGCTAAGTCAATCCAAGTATGAATGTGGGTACTCTCTAGCTGATAATACCACTCCAACTGAGCTCCGGATAAACTCTCTTGGAAATAATGGATCCAAAGTTTCCTGTCATCAGTGTGAGGATGGATCTTCTGAACATAGGACTTCAAATGCAGCTTCGGACAAGAGATACCATCATACTTGGCAAAAGTAGGAACCTTGAACTTGCGAGGAATCGCCACATCAGGAACTAGGCTCAGATCATCAACATTCATCCCGGACATTTTCAAATTTTCCACAACATTCAAACGGTCTTCAAGTTGTTTGTATTTGTCATCCTCAAAAGAGTACTGCTCGTTCTCATAGTCTTCCTCTTTGTTCTCAGGCTCACGCTAGTCTCCTTCATTGTTCTTGACACTTCCCTCAGTTTCGATACTCTTGTCTGAGAGTTCTATCTGGCTGACCACTCTAGGTCCACCTTTGTGACGTCTGCCCATGTTAAGGACACCAATGACCTTCTTCTTTCTGTTGATGAGCTTATTCAGATCTTCCTGGCCTTGGACCAAGCTGGTGAACATTTCCTGGAACTGAGAATTCTGAGCCTGGAGATCTTTGACAGTCTGTTCAAGAGCCATTTCTGCTAAAATAAATAGCGAGAAAATGAGAAAACCGATCTTCAATGTACCTGTTATGCAATGTTATGCTATGATATGCGATGTTTATGCAAATGCAATGCAATGTTTTCAAGGACCTTAGGAATTTAAATTTGTTAAACAAGCATGAACAAACTTTATTAGTCTATTTTTTTTCTTTTTGTTTTTAAGTACAAAAGATAGTTCAGAAAAATAAAAGAACAAAAATTCTAAAGCTTTAAGTCTCCCATGGGCGCTTCCTCTTGGTGTTGAAGTAGGCGTTGATATTTTGCTCCTCGTGAAGTAGCTTTGTCAACTCTAGTACCTTCTTCTCACTTGCATAGCATTGAACTTCGAATGTATCCCTTTCTTCTTTAAGATGAATCCAGGATCTCTTCAAGTCTTCAAAATCAGTAGGCATGTCGGGATGAAGAACAGTATAGGGTACGTCACCTATAGCAACAGGTTCCATAATTACTGGTAACACGGGCGTAAATGGCATCATGAGGTTTTGAGCTCGAGCTCGTACCCATTTGAGGTAAGGTTCCCAAGGAATGGAGTTTTGGTGCCCCAAAGTCTTGGTATCAGTCTTCTTTACCATGCCCCAAGCGTGTATGAACCTTCGATGGTAATTCTGGAGATCATGGTTGTAGTCGAACACAATATCTTGGAGAAGCATATCATGTGGACCATCTCTTCGAGCATAACCAAACTGACGTAGAGCTAGAGAAGGGTTGTAAGTGATACCTCCCCTTATGCCAAGGAGTGGTACATTAGGGAATTCTCCATAACGTTCAATGAAAGGGAAGTCCTTTTGAGAGAAAAGACACCAATGAATATCTGAATGAGAAAGTGACATTAGTCTTTGAGACCACTTCAACCTTTGCTCGTTCTTTAATACCGATTGAGGAAGGTGCGAAATAAACCACCTGAAAAGTAACGGTATACAACACATGAGAGTTCCTTATCTTTTTATGGTACGAGTGTGGAGAGAATGCAGGATGTCTCCAAGTAAGGTAGGCACAGGATTACGAGTAAGGAATATCTTGATGGCGATCACGTCTATGAACTGATCGGGATTAGGAAATAGTACCAAGCCATAGATTAGTAAGGCCAAGATGTTTTCGAAGGCTTGGAAACTCATAGCTTTGAGGAATTCTCGGGCTTTCTTTATTAGGAACTTAGCAAGTAAACCCTTAACTCCGCTTCTTGTTTCCCAATTATCTTCAATGTCTGAGCGCTTTAGGTGTAATGCTGATGCGATGTCTTCGTACCTAGGAGCCTTTTCTGAACTGGTGAATGACATCTGATCAAGAATAGGTATCCCAAGTAGCTTGGAGAACTCTTCTAAGGTAGGAACCAACTGATAATCTGGGAATGTAAAGCAATGGTGTTTCGGATCAAAGAACTGGAATAGGACGTGCATTATATCTTTTTCAAAACCGGAGATAACCAAGTCAAGCAAATAACCATGTCTTTTGATGAACTGGGCATGATCAGGAATTTCTGAAACCAATTCTTTGAGCTGAGAAGGTATACTCATGAAGTTGATTCGGATAGTGTTTTTGGAAGCCATAATCCTACAAAACAGAGCAAATATAAATCCCTAGGTCCTTGAAATAGTTAGAAATGATATGCAATGCGATGATGTCATGATGTCATGTTTAGCAAACACAAACAAATCACACAATAACCCTAGGTTTAAGGCTTGTATGAGGTATAGGTGTCTACCCTACCAAAGTTTGAGTTGGTTCATCCTGTCCTATAATAGTAACTGAGTTCTAGGAATCTCATATCATTGATCTTTCTCGTAGGCTTTTATTTCAATACGCCTACCAAGTGGTTGACCGAAAATATCCCAAAAGTCTGATCTTAATGAGCGTAGCATCAAGTATCAGCCAACCTCGGTCTACACCAAAGTCAGCCATCTCACTACCTTCTAATGGCCAAGATGGGTCAATTAGGGTTTTAAAAGTTAAGTTAGTGCTGATGACACCACGCAGACGCCAAATACTATCCTCAACTTGAAAATGAAGAGTATCAGGACATCCAAAGTGTCACACTAACGTAGCCATCATGTTGACAGTTTCGGTATACGCCTAACAGTCGTGACGATCTATTGCTACTTACCTAAGGAAACTTGGATCCGGGTGTAGGATCCCCCACAAGTATAATACCCAAGCAACCCTTTAAAAGTAAAGCATACAAGTCAAACAGAAAGCAGTAAAAATGATCTAAAAATCCCTAAGGTATTCTCTCTTTAGGGTGTCTCCCCGACAGAGTCGCTAGTTCTGTAATACGGTGGGAGAACTGACTTTGAGATTTATTTTGCTTTTTATCGCAAATGTTGCAGATAGCAAGAGTCGCCACCGACTTTTCTTTTATTCAATTAAGGGAAGGTGAAAAGAACAGAAAAAGACATTCGTTAGATTCTGAGTAAGGGAGAAGGTTATGAAAAGGGAAGGTATTAGCACCCCTTTCCATCCGTAGTTATCTACGGGCTCTTAGTTGCTTCTAGCTCATCTTTAAAAAATTGCTTTCTGTGTGTTTGACAAAAATGTTTTGAAAAGGCATTTCTCTTTGACTTTGTAATGATTCACGTTGGAATGTATACAAAGTGTTCGAAAATGTTTCGTTTTGAAAAGTGTTTTAACTTTGACAAAAGTGTGAGGTGTGAAAAGTATTTTGATAGAGCAAGCAACTAAAAGTCTTATTACCTACTCAGAATGGTCATTTTCGTGTTGTTTTACTTTCCTTTAGAATAGTGCTATCCGTACCATTAGTTGGTAGGTAACCCTATTCGTTGGATGTAAAAGGGACATTCGAAGGGACATCGGATGGTCATAGAAGGCAACTTGTAGGAGTATCCTAGCACATTCGAAGGGACGATCATCACTTTTCGTAGGCAACAATCGGGGGACGAGATCATGTATTCGTAGGCGACATCGTGGGTCTATGATCTTTGTATCGAAGGGACTATGATGATATGTTTGTAGGCAACGGTGCTAGGATACCTCTACGTTCGAGGGACTTGACCATTTATTCGAAAGGCAACGAGAGAGAATACCCTAAGGGGTGCATGTGTGAAAAGAGTGTGTCGAATTCAGATATATTATCTTGGAATTAGAAGTGATCTACGTTCGTTTTTATCTTGCCATACACGCCTAGTTACTAGCAATTTATAAGGTGCGGAAAGTAAATTGCAGAAAGTAAAGTGCGGAAAAGTAAATGTCCTATGCTATTACATGGCTTTGGGACAGTTACATAATATAGGAGTGCGGAAAGTAAAGGCAGAAAATGTAAATCTACGCTATTACATGATAAAAACTTTGCGACCTATACATCCTTTCTAGAATTGTAAATGCGGAATAAGAAATAGATAATCAGAATAATAAGAAAATGTTAGCAAAATGTTTTGGAAATTAGTAGAAAAAAGGTTTTTAGGTTAGTAATGATAATTAGATAATGGAATAATTTTTTTGGGAATTTTCTGGATTGGTTTTAATGAGGAAAAATAATTAAAAGTCAATTTAATGATTAATTAACAACTAATTAAAATATAAATGCAAAAATATTAATTTTTATGTCAAAAGTTAAATAAATATTTTTTTGATTAAAATGCAAAAAGAAAATATTTTTGGTGATTTTTTAATGCATGAGAAAATTATTTGAAGATAAAATAAATTAAAATAGAAAAAATATGAAAAGAAATAAGAAAAAGAGTTAGTTTGCAAAGTGTTAAAAAATATGTTGTAGTGCCAGGGATCGAACCAAGGACTCGTAGGACAAACACGCGCCTCCCTGACCAACTGAGCTAGCTTGCATTCGTGTTAGTTAAATGAAACAAAAACAATATAAACGAAATAAATTCCTGGGCCCCAGAATGCGCGCGAAGATCTTCATCTTCCCCATTTGAATTTTTCAAAACACAGGTTTTTACCTACGGATTTTGTCTGTAGCAAAAACCTATAGTGACAGCTTTGTTCGTCACTAAAACCCCTGCAAATATTCAAAATCAAATACAAGCCATATAAATTCATTGTGAGTACATGGTTCGATTGCAAATTGGTCACTGAGTTCAATGGTACCGATCGTTTGGTCCAATTTTTCCTATTTCAGAAAACCCCAATTAGAGCTTATGAACCCTAACCATAGTGAATTTCGATTCAGGTGTCTAAACTCCAATTAACCTATGCAGAAAGTTTCGAAACTCCAATCTAAACACCAACAAAACATCAAAACATGTAAAATATGCATGAAAGTCAAAAATCGAAATTGAGTTAAAATGTGCAAACCGAAATCGTGTTTGTGTGATTCTGGGCTTGTTGATGGCTTGTGAGTATCTGGATCGATTCAAGGGACCTCCAGGAATGTATTGGAATGCTTAGAATTGATTGAAACGATCTGAAACTAGGGCTGCCAATAGCTTGCAATACACGGTTTTTTTGAGCTTTGTTAGGGTTCTTAGAGGCAGAATTTTCGTCCTTGTGTCATGTGAATGCATTGTGTACTTATAGTGGATGGATTTAGGTCAAGAATCATGAGGAAATAATGTATCAATCAATGAGAAAATATTTGATTTGGTATAAAACCAAATATTGCCTTTTTGATCAAATTTCAATCAATTCCTTTGCCAATTAATGCCAATTTCGAATTTGCCAGCTTGTGTGGTTTGCTTGGACCTCAAGAATGAGAGAAAAATCCAATTTGCATTTAATTTTGATTTTCTACCTTTTATTTTAATTTAATTGGCTTTTAAATGATTAAAATCCAAAATAAATAGAAAATAAAAGATAAAATTTGTGTCCTTGGGCTTGGAGGTTCCCATTCAGCTGAGGAACAAGTTAGAACCAAGAAAAGTTAGGCCCATTTGCAATATTTTGGATTTTGTCAAGTATTTCTCTTTGTGCACCTCTTCAAAAATTCTCAACTTGTGCAAGGTGTATCTTGCTCAAGTTTTAACATTTTTGGGTGTTATTGGACTTTTTAGAAAGCTCTAGATGTCCTCTAAACAACCTCTTTGGTATCATCTCAATTGGAGTTTCCATGCTCAATAACACTTCTTTACAAAAAGTTGACTTTTTGTTGACTTTGAAAAAGACCTGTAATATTTTGATCCATATCTTCCAAATGAAGCATTTTCTGACCATGCTTGTGAGACATGAAGTTGTAGAGAATTGGATTGTCTTCAAAATGAGAGGTGGTGGAAAATTTCTGATGAAGTATGTGAAAGTTATGCCTGGTCAAAGTTCTGTTGACTTTTGTCTGAGAAAGCCCAATTTAGAAACTTTGACTTTTGAACAATTCTTGACTTTTCTTGATGAATCATGATCAACCCTTGATCAAGTGATGAATGTTACTTCAAAATATTGATGTTGACCAAAAATTATGAAGTTTGACTGTATGTTGACCACAGTTGACTTTTTGTCCAATACAACTGATTTTCAACCATTTGAGCAATTGTCTGAGGAAACTTGACTTCTAAGGCTTGAAACTTGACATGGAGATTCCTTGAAGCATGTGATGAGGCATGATGGCCAATGGAGATGTTGGAAACCACCTTGATCTGAGGATGGCGAAACCCTAATTTGGGTTGATTGCTTAGGATAGGGTTTGTCTGGTCAACCCTTGTGAAAACCTTGAGCATGGATATATGAAATGTCTTGAGAAGCAGGAGGGAAAATTTTGGGGTATGACAGTGTGATGAATGGATAACTGTTTAATATCGATGACCTAATGGAAACGTATGCAGGTGAATGTGAAATCTAAGTCAGATAAATTAAAGTTAGGAGGGAAAATTTTGGGGCATGACAAGCATAAATATTGAGTTTTAAAGATACTTTCAAAGAAGATGCCATTTCGAAAACCAAACTACAAACACATGTAAATGATGTTAAGGCGAAGATAAGTGTTTCCTTTAATCATTCATTTAAAAAGGCAAAAGCGCAAGTGCTTTGTCTTTACTCTGAGTTGGACCTTAGCGAGCTTGATTTGTTCGAGGTCTTCAAAGATTGATAATTGGTCTATGAGAAGAATATGCCTGAAGATAAGGAAGCATTCCCTTTTGAGAGAAATGAGGAAAATGTCGTGGATCACAAAGTTACTCATGCTACTAACGATGATGAAAGGCATGTTCCCAAATAAGACAAGTTTATTCTGCCAAATAGTTAGATCTTAATGTATGTACTTGTCATTTGAAATTTGTTTATTCAATTATGCCTTTTTGGAGGATTTTAATTAATGTATTGTTGCACATTTAAGGGTTTTTCATTAATGGAACTTGATTATTTTGGTGATTTTTTTTGGAACTTTAACTCGTCTCTTAATTTTTGGTTGTTGAGTGTTTCTAAGATCTTTAGTGTCGCGGGAGGGCTATAGCTCACCCAAAAGACTTTGTGAATTAAACTGTTTTGCAAAAGATGTCAAGTTTCCCACGAGGGCATATTAACTATTAAGATCAAACCTAGCCAGTATTATACTAGTTTGGACGATTATGTTTTCTATTTAGCGATTCTCCATTTTAGCAGCTTGATGGAATATTTAATTGGTTTGACTTTTCCCTTGCAAGGTTTATCATGATACATTCTCTGAAGGGTGCATCAATACCCCAAAAGGCATAACGATACCCCAAAGGGCACAATAACACCCAAAGGACCCACAATACCATGCACGACACAACAATACACATCAGGGCACAACGATACCCCTTAGGTTGAAAGGATACACATATGGCGTATTAACACTCCTTAGTACGCAATGATACCTTGTACGACGCAATCGTATCCCTTAAGGCACAACGATACCCCATAGACCGTAACATACTTCCTACTTAAAATATTGCCATCTACTTAAAATATTGCGCCTAATTAAAAACAATGCCCTTGTAAAGAAAACCAATGTCATCCTACTTCTTTTGTTTATATATTGAGTCAATGACACAAATCGTAGAAGTATGTTTTATCGTCTAATAACTTGACAAGATAACAACCGACTACAATAAAGCCTTTGGTTCATCTAGTTCCAATTTGTATACACCATATGACAATCTTTTGTGTATTTGGTAAGGTCTTTGTTAATTGGGGATCAACTTTCCTATTCGTATAAGTGCTACGACATGTCTAAATAACATACCACACTCTTTAATGTCCCTTTAGACTACTCAGTAATGTTACCTTGTTGTGATCGTCTATTTGACCAGATACTCTTCAATATGGGCTATCTCACGTGCTTCATCATTAGTTTAAAGTAAAATAATTTATTTTTGAGGAAATTCATGCACAAGTGAGTTCATCACTACATTTTATTGTAAAATTTGAACTTAGATCCTCTCCTTTCATTTTTCTTTTACATTCCTCTTTTTTTGTCTTTATCTCTTTCTTAATCTCACATTGATAGAGTGAGATTAAGAATGACATAGAGAAAAATGACACAAATAAGAAAAAAATGGGAGAAAATAATCCAAAATAATACTCCTTCCATTTCAAAGTAACTATTTTTAAGTTTTTACATGTAGATTAAAGAATGTACTATAATAATGTTGTTATAGTACTTTTATAAAATTAATTTTATTAAAATACTAAAAATAGTGTATATTATAGTAGTAATAATTAGATGATAAAATTGAAAAAATATTAATCATTATTACAATAAAAAATGAAAATGACAATAAATTTGAAACAAAATTAACTTATTAAAATGATATTTATTTTAACAAGGAGACAATAACATTTACGTTTTGGCTAAAATTTAAAATTATACATTTAAATAAAATCAATTTAAAAAAAATGAATTATTCTCGAAAACAAGCAAATATATCAAAATCAACTATTTACATTTGTTGAAAACTTGACTTTGATTAAACTCATTAATCACTACTAGTACTAATTAATTTAATTTAGTTGAGATTGAGATTGTGCCTTTTTAAAGAGAGAGAGAGAGAGTAGGGTTGAGAGGAAAAAGGGGCGAGGTGGCCCTAGAGTCTAGTGAAGCGATGATAGTAGCTGCAAAAACTGTTATATATGTGCCTCCTTCGCCCAATCTCAATCTACTCTACTCTATTCTATAACATACTCCACCGTACCACTCACAACTTACATCAACAACAACCACCTATTCCCTCTCTTCTTCTTCGCATCAATCACCACAACCTCCTCCATATAACTCTATATATCTATCTATTTGTTTCTATTCTATCTCTTTGAACAAACTCCTACAACTCATACAGTGCATGATCCACCAATGGCTTCTGCTTGCATCAACAACATCGGAATGTCACCTGAGCCGCCCTTCTTCTCCTGGGATCCCGAACCTGACTTCGAGTTCCGTCTCCAAGATCCCGTCACCATGCTTCCCGCCGACCAGCTCTTCTCCGAGGGTAAACTCGTTCCTCTCCATTTCAAATCAACCACCTCCATCTCCGCCACCACTTCTCCCATAAAAGCCACCGCCTCCATAACAACAACCTCCGACCCCATTCTCTTCTCTCCCAAAGCTCCTCGCTGTTCCAGCCGCTGGAAAGACCTCCTCGGCCTCAAAAAACTCTACAGCAACTCTACAAACCCAACAACGACAACGTCGTCAACCAAAACAACATCGTCTTCTCCGTCCAGTAAATCCTTCAAACATCTCCTCAACCGTAACACTAAAACAACATCCTCATCAGACAACAACTCTCTCAGTCTTCCTCTACTCAGAGACTCCGACAACGAATCTCTATCGATCTCTTCTCGTCTGTCTCTCTCCTCCTCATCTTCTAGCCACGACCACGACGATCTCCCTCGTCTCTCTCTCGATTCAGAAAAACCTAACCCGATTCACATCCACCGTAACTTAAACTCAAACCCGAACCCGAATCCAAGGATCCGGTTAGTCAAACCAAAAGCAGGCTCCTTCGACGGGAACAAACCAGATCACCACAACCACAACAACAGCAACAACCGCTCCGGAAGAAGCCCGATCCGGATGGAATCATCCACTACGCAAGGGTGCAGGGGAGCTTCAGTGGACAGCCCTAGACTAAACTCATCCGGAAAAATCGTGTTCCAGAGCTTAGAACGTAGCTCGAGTAGTCCCGGAAGTTTCACCGGCGGGCCCCGGTTCAAGCATCGTGGAATGGAACGGTCGTATTCAGCTAATGTCCGGGTCACTCCGGTTCTCAATGTCCCGGTTTGTTCATTAAGAGGCGGTTCAAAATCCGGTTCGGTTTTCGGGTTCGGCCAGCTTTTTTCTTCACCGCAGAAAAGAGAATCTTCAACGGGTGCAAATATAAAAAATCATCAACATCAACACCAACACAGTGTTAGGCATCAACAAAACAAACACCCTTAGACACAGTTGGTAACCGTTAATTTTTAACTAGGATGTTTTGTTCATGTTTTTTTTTTCCTTCCTTTTTTTTTCTGAAGGTTAATCTTTGTTCTTGTCTATTTTGGAATGAAAACATTGTTAGAAGTAATGACACTGTTAATTTTTGAGAGATTGATTAATTATCTTGTTCTGAATTTAATTATTTTATTTTCTTTATTGTCTATTTAATTATTGAATTATTTGAAATGAATGTAAATTTTATTCAAAAGGATGCCAAAGATTGAAACAGAGGAGTCAGCTTTGGTGAATTGTTTTAATTTATGTCAGACTGAACCCAAAACTTTATGTCTACAACTATTTATAATTTTTTACTCTCTGGTTGCATTTAAAACACACTGTGCACTATTTCTTTTAGCAAAGTGACAAATTACTGTTTCATTGTATAATTTTAAATAAATTTTTTGGAGATGTTAATGGGAGAAGGAAGAGAGGAAATGAGAGTCAGGCTTAATGGTCGGTGGTCCACACCTGAAACGTTAATGAGAGATTGAATTGAGTGGGACAAGTTTCTCTTCTTTTAATCAAATTTGTACTTTGATTGGGGACATGGTATGAGTTCCCAGAAGGGATTATCAATAATTTTACTTTAATTTTATGTGTGGTTGGGAAAGAACATCCACATCTATGTGGTCATCTTTGTCCTTACCTTTTCTATTGGTATGAAAAAATTTTCATCACTTCATCTTCTTTCCATCTTATTGAAGAGATTTTTTTTAGACATGATTATCCATTGTATGGGTCCGTCTTTAATTAGATATATATGGTAGGGTAGTTTACCTTTTCCTGTTTGTTGCAAGCAATTTTATGTGCTAAACTATTGTGCATAATTGGAGGAATGATTTTCTCTAAAGTTTCTCTCATCAATAGTATATAAGCTAGGAATATGCTAAAAGCATGTGATTAACTAGTTGGGAAGCATAAAATCCAAATAGCATGTGAGAGCGTGGTTTTTTAAATGCTTTGTATTATTAAACAAATGACAAGTCTCGTGTCTCGACTTTGTGTTATAGATGTAGATAGGACGAGAGAGAGACAAGTTATTCTTTAGTTAATGTTTTGTTAATCATATAAAACCAGTGTTAATCAGTGTTAATTTGAGGTTACTCAAATCATGGTTAAGTTTAAGTTGTGATTAAGAGTGTAAAGGGTAAGTTAATTGAGTTATTTTGATATGGAACATAGAGTAGACGGGAGTTGATATTGCACAAATTATAGTTGTCGTTGTCTACCTGAGTGGCGGGGGTTTGTCGTGTCAAGTTGCGTCCCATCCTTATTTATCCCGCAGGCTTTGGGTTTGGAGCTGTGCCTTATCCCTTTAATATGATTTGACATTTTAACTTGTGATATTATCAGATTTTGACTGGATTTCTTTTGAAAGAATAATGTGATTTCAATTCATTATCCAACCAAAATTTTCTCCATAATTATCCATAACAAAAAATATTATCATAATTATCAATGGCACACATTCGTGTTTGTATATTGGATTTTTGTCTTAAAATAAATGCTACTGAAAAGTGTAAAACTTTATAATGGAATTGAAGATTTCATTTGCTTTTGTAGTTGGGAGTTAACTTTTGACGTTTTATTTTTTGAAAAAATTGACGCTGATTTGAAGTTTACGCTAGATTAATAAATGACGTGATTTCAGTTTGGATTTTACTTCATCAAATTACAAAAAAGTGAATTACAAAAAAGTAAACACCTATTTTAATCCCTCACAAAAGAAATTTTTATCTTATATCCCTACAATTTTATTTAAATTAATCCTTCATAAAAGATTCGATTTAATTACTTACAAAATATAATTGGGTCATATTAGTCTTTTTGTTAATATTTTTTTCAAACCGGTTTTTTCTTCTACTTGCATGATTTATAGTAATACTCTCTCTGTCTCAAAGTAAATGTCTTTTTAGCCATAAAATTTTGTCTCAAAATAATACTCTATTTACTTTTCCAATGCAGCTTTTACCAATTTTATCTCTTATCTACATTTTTTCAATATATGACAATATATAACAACTAATAGTAGTTAAGGATAATTTTGTAAAAATATTAACTTTATTGACTTAATCATTACTTTTCTTAATCTGTGTGTAACAACCTTAAACAATATTTATTTTGAGACAGAGAGAATATTAAACAATTCTAAATTTAAAACAATAAGTATAAAATTTGTATCCATAAGGTCTCAAACTCAAGTCCCTTTAAATTTAATGATAGTCATTTCACTGTAAATATGAATAGTAATCTAAGAGCGGATGAATCAGTTAGATTAATCGGTATTAGTGAATTTTTCTCGATTATGAATGTTAGCAATCTTGTTCTTATTTTTCCAAAATTGTTATAATAGTATCAAAAAATCAAAACATTGTTAACATTCATTATCGAGAAAAATTCACTAACATCGATTAATTTAATTCATGCAACCCCTTTTAGATTATTTTTCATATTTACAATAAAGTGGAAACTATTTAATTTGAAGGACTTGAGTTTGAGACCCCCTAGGTACCAAAATTTATGTTTTTATTTTAAATTCAGAATTATTTAATATTACTATAAATCATGTGAATTATTTGTCATCAATGTATGTTGGCATAGTGGTAAAAACATAGGATGTGACTTAAATGTCTTGAGTTTGATTCCTTCTAAGAACCAAGTTTATTTATTTTTTGATATTTTAAAATATGAATTATTTAAAAATAAAATCGAAATTATAAAATAAAAATCAATTTAGTATTTTAAAAATAAAAATCAATTTAGTATTTTAAAAATAAAAAATAACCGGTTTGAAAAAATATTAATAGAAGGACTAATATGACCTAGTTATATTTTGTAAGGGATTAAATCAAGTCATTTTTTATGTGGAGGATTAATTTGAGTTTTGTAGGTTTTGTGAGGGACCAAAATGAGTCTTCACTCAATTAAAAATAAAAAAACTAAAAGCTAACATGTACCTTTAGAGCACATGTTAAAGATACTATTTACAATTTTTTTTTCTTCGAGATTTATAAATTCAATTTATTGAAATTTTAAATATAATTTTATTGTACATATTGTTTTAATTATAATATGTTATTGCTAAAAAACTATATTTAGGATATTAAGGGATTCAGAGGCTTAAGTGAGGTAACTTGACCTCCAAGCTATGGGTCTAACTTACCCCGCAGTCGGGAGCCCTTAGGTAAGAGGTTTGGAGAGAGAGTGGTAATGAGATAGTTAGGAAGTGAGAGTCCCCTTTCTCTGAGGGGTTTTAGGCCTATTTATAACATAGGTCTTAATCCATATTAATTAGTCATGACTAATGACCATTGTTATGTAACCGTCTATTAATCAGTTGTAACGTTTGTAATCGTCCATAATGACTTGTAACGCTCGTAACCGCCACCTATTAAGTTCCGTAACTGAAACCAACCCGGCCTGACATAACTCGGCAGACGTAGGCCGACTTGTACAACTAGGCAGATACACCCCGACCTATACAGCTCGGCCAAACACACTTAGGCAGTCACAACCCTACCTGACACAGCTAGGCCTGATGATCCATGGTATATGCCCTACAGGGATACCCTTGCTCTACTTGTCCGACTACTCGTATCTCTTTTATCTCTCCTAGCTCGGGCGGTAGATTTTATGTACGAACATAAGCCCCCCGAGCATATGGTTTGTAGACTTGAAGCCTTATGGTCGATTTAATAAAAGCGTGAATCTTCGCCCTGGGCTAGACTCCAATATCGAGTTACAACTTAGCGCGAATTTCGCTTGTATATGGCGGTGTACCATTTTCTGCTTTTTTAAGTAGGCATTAATTTACCAGAGTTTAAGTGACCACTGGTTTTATTTTTTGAGTAAGCTCAAAATACATAAATCATAGCCGAGGATCTTATGGTACTCATCTATTTTAATGGTTCAGTTCATTTGGAGATGGTGTTTGACTGGTTTAGGCTTTGATTCCGCCCCAGTCAAGTACTCAACCTTTTATTAACGAAGAGTATTTGTTTACATGGGTTGTACGCGACCGATCATGTAGTGTCGGGCATTATAAAAAGCCCCTCGTATTTTACTTTCCATCATAATTTCCTAGAGTTTTTTTAAGACTCACCATACTTCTAAGGGGTGTTCGTATTACTCGACCCTTGTGAAGGGAGTGTTTAATTGATGCATAAATATGCCTTTCAACGAGTTTTGTGAGAAAAACTCGGAGGTTTTAATTAATTTAAAATTTTCATAGCTCCCCACGCAGGGATACACTGAGAATGCTTAAAGTAATTTGATGTGAGATATAAAAATATCTTCAAAGCATATTTTCATTTTTGAAGCATCAGTCTCAAGTCTCAGGGTATACAAATAGGGAATCTTATTGCACACTCATGGGTGTTAGCTTTGGTTTGTATATAGATGCTTTTGAGCGGCTTTTGAAAATCTGAACCAAAGGGCAAAGCCTTCGAGGATATCCTTTAGATAGGTTCTGGAGGAATCCGATTATGGTTCTTCGCTTGAGATTTTTGAACTGAGGAGGTTTTTAAATTTATATAACTTAGGTGCTTTTTATATAACATGCTGACAATTTCCCTTTGGGCTTTTTAATTTTGGGTCATACTTTATGATGCTTCTATTCATTCAATTTTTTGCGTTTTTTGTTTTAACATCGTACTTTTTTTCATTTTTATTGTTTACATTTTGCATTTTCTATATTTTGTATGTACAGAAGAGATTGTGCTTGTATATCAGCCCCCAGTCGAGTGACTCTTTTAAGACCATAAAGAATTTACACGAGAGGCATTAGCTCTTTGTGTGAAAAAATGTTTTAGCCGGCATTTTTTAACCTGACTTGCATCTAAGCCCCCGAGCCGACTATAAGGACGATTAGGACGGGAATGTGTTATACCCTGAAGTGTTGTTGTAAGGTGTTTGATCGGTATCACTAAGGTATTTATTCGAATTAGGGTGTTGAGCCAAATTGAGACTATATGGAAGTCAGAACCTACGACATTGAGCCTGATTGCGGTAGAGCGCCGGGCTATTCCAAGGGAGAACCATCGAGATGGAATCCGGCAAGGAGCCCTATTTGTGGCGAAATGCTGAGCTTTTCCTAGGGATAACCATTGAGATGGAACTCGGCAGAGAACTCTAGTTGGTGGTGAAACATCGGGCTTTGCCTAGGGGAACCATCGAAATGGAACTCGGCAGGGAACTCTCGTTATGGTGAAATGCCGAGCTTTGCCTTGGGAGAACCATCGAAATGGAACTCGGTAGGGAGCCCTTGTTTGTTGCAAGACGCCGAGTTATATCGGGGGAGCACCATCAAAATGGAACTCGGCAGGGAACCCAAGGGGTGAAACGCGGACTTTGCCGGGGGAGAACCATAAAGATGGAACTCAGCAGGGAGCCCTTGTTTGTTGCGAGACGCCGAATTATGTCGGGGGAGCACCATCAAAGTGGAACTCGGTAGGGAACCCTGGGGGTGAAACGTAGACTTTTTCGGGGGAGAACCATCGAGATGGAACTCGGCAGGGAGCCCTTGTTTGTTGCGAGACGCCGAATTATGCTGGGGGAGCACCATCGAAATGGAACTTGGTAGGGAACCCTAGGGATGAAACACAGACTTTACTGGGGGAGAACCATCGAGATGGAACTCAGCAGGGAGCCCTTGTTTGTTGCGAGACACCGAGTTATGCTGGGAGAGCACCATCGAAATAAAAATCGGCAGGGAACCCGAGGGGTGAAACGCGGACTTTGCCGGGGGAGAACCGTCGAGATGAAACTCGATAGGGAGCCCTTGTTACATCATAGTTTCCTTTATACATACTAAGTTTGTTTAAGGTGCCTCATTTCCCACGCAGGGGAGAAGGATGACCCCTTTATATGAGATTCCTTACAATCGGCAGAGACATTAGGTCTCCTAGTACAACAATATTTTAAATGATTTTCGAAGTATAAATTTGTAATCTACTTGGATTTTGTGTTGACGTTATCTTTTACGCTTGATCTTGGTTTCCTTTTAGCTTAAAGTGCACTGAATTTTGTTGGATCATAGTCCCATTGTAAGGATGTCTGAGTAGGTCCAGAGTCTTTAGCGAGGGTGGTCGAGTCTATAGATCGAGTGTTTATACTTAAACTACCCGACATCATCAGATTCACATGAATCAACTTTGAATCTATCCTAGCTTTTCCCTAGTAAGAATAAGATGCCTCCCGCCCACGTAGTGGAAAAGGGTGACACTTTATCATAAAAATCTAAGAAAACTATTATTTTACAAACAGCATAGACAATAGCTCTCCCCTATAACAATATTGATCCGTTCAAAGTATACATTTTCTTATTGCTCAATTTTACTAACTTGTAACCGACTGTCTACGCCTAAACGAGATGTCTATGTATGGTCCCCCCCAAGCATGAGGATTTGTTGGATCAAGATGAAGCTCTTTGACATAGAGCCATACCGATCAAGGAGGACTCTATTTCTTGTTGCTTCGTCGAGTACTTAAGCCGGGTAGGGATGGCAAACAGACCCAAACATATGGGGTCCACCCTCACCCAAACCCGAGTCAACAGATGAAACCCGAGTTAACTGGGTTTGGGTTCGGATGCCACCCAAAATTTTAAGTGTGTGTTTGGGTTCACTCAAACCCACACCTGAAACCCGAAACCAAACCCATTTAGACTTTAAATTATATATTGATCAAGACTTATTTGTGTCATAGCAATAACATTTGAGGGTGATAAAAACACATTATTTCTAAGCATGAAGAATTCTAATAATAAATAAGCAATTATCGAGTGAGGTAGTTTGGCCATCAAATGAGACAAACATGTTGCCATTTGAACTTTTTTATAGTACTACTAATAACACAATTTGAATCTACCTCTCCCCCTCTCTCTCTCTCTCTCTTATATTTGGCTTTGCCCTTAGGAGATCACCAAGCACCTTGTGCATGTGTTCATTTCTTGTGTATGATGATTGATATGTGTCTAACAATGATATGTGTACACTTTGCTTGTTAAATGTTATAGGTGAATGGTGCACAAGTTTCTTATTCAAGGAGTCAATAGGTTCATGTGTTTATTTCCATGCCTTCTCTCCTCAATTCTCAAGATTTTGGAAGTATTGTCTCTCATTTAAGACTTATCTTGTCACCAACCATGGTCTCTTATCTTAAGTGTATGCTTTATGTTTTAAAGAGATCATCAAATTCAAATAATTCTCCATTCTATGGCCATCTATCCTGAAATTAGGGTTTTAGACTTCTGAGGATCATATCTTGGTGTTTGTATGAAGTTTGTGGATGTTTTCAAAGTCATTTGATTCTTAAGAGGACTTATAATATGAATATGCTTGGATCCAAAGAGCTTGATTGATGAAAAGATTGTTTTAGAGGTCTATGATTGCCCACTCTCTAAGTTGATGCTTAATCTATCTTGTATGACTTCAAAGAATCATAACTTGGTTATCCCTTTTCTCTTTGAGCTCATTTTTCTTTCACAATGAACCTAAGGATGTCTAATACAACTTAGTTCAATTGGTGAGAAGAGAAAATGCTTGGAAAATTGCCTATGAAGTCAAAAGATTACATTGGTTGGTCAATCAACTTCAAAAGATCATATCTTGATCATCACTTACCACCTTGAGGTAATATTTTTGAATAAAAATCTTGAAGATGTGAAATTTATCTCCATATAAGTTTTGAAGATTGAAAGTGTTTGGAAGTTGCTTGAAGAAGTCAAAAGATTATAGGTCACTTCATAAATTTTCATCAGATTCACAAGATCAAAACTTTCTCAATTTTTGGAATTTTTGAGTGATTCTTTTTTCCAAATGTTCCTTGAGAGGTCTAATTCATATCATATTTGAAAACCAAGAGCAAATTTTGAGTGGAAGAGCAAGTTTGAAGAAGAAACATTATAGGTCATTTTTAGAAAGTGGCATGCTTGACCAAGGCCTGGCCAGGAAAATCAATGATTTTGCAAGAATCCTAAAGGCTCAATCTCTCAACTCAAGCATCCATTTGATTTGATTCTTTTTTTTATTGTGTTCTACTCTTTGAATACTTCATTTGTCTCAAATAAAATTAGAAAACACACGAGGGAATTGGATTTGGCCTCAGTTCAAAGTTTATGCAAAATTCTGATTCGAGCTCACCATCAGTTTGTGCATTTGCGCGTGTAACTTGTTTTTAATCCAAATTAAGCGTTGATTTCGTGACTAATTGTGATTAGGAACTTCTCAAGATTAATTAGCACATTAAAACACAAGGAACGATTGAGTGTTGATGCACATAAGGTCACACTTTCTTCATGAACACGGGTGTGCACGATTTCCACTCAAGTATCATCATTCACCCCTCATTTTGATTCCATTCCCCTCTCCTATAAATAAGGGACACATTCCACTCATTTACTAAAGCTTTGATAGCCTTAAAACCCCCTGCCAAACTAACTCTCGAATCCAATTTTATGCAACTTCATTTTCAATCTCAAATCAATTCCAGTTTGAAATTAACCATTCATTCTTCTTCCTTGAACTTCATTAAAGCTAACAGAACAAAAATCGTGCCTTGAAGCTTCCTGAATCGTGCTATCCAAGTCCAGTTTCAGAGCTCTGAAAGTGAACTTTGTTCAGGTAGGAATCTCCATCAAATCTTGTAAAATAAAGTATCATTGCACTCTCCTCATCTCCCTGATCCTTGTGATCTTCACCATTTGCATTTTCATCAAGTATTGACTGGGTTTCTGGAAAAAAGTGCTCACTATTATTCCTGTTTTTTTCCAAATTGTTCATGATAGAAGTGAAATAAATTCTTCGCGAGGGTACCATTAAAATCGTCTTGAAGAGACGAAGCGAATGACACCGGTCTGAAGAATTTATTTCACAGTTTAAGAATCGAGTTTGGACGATGGCTGGAGGTTGAAGACGACCAACGTGTCTGTCTTCAACCAATGAAGGTTTGACATATAATATTTTTGAATTAGATCCGGTGTATTTTCTTCACCGTGCACGTGTCTCTGGAGCCCTTGGATCTGATTAGTTTTATTAGTCAGCGTCGATCCAACGCGTGATATTATTTCTTATTTTATTTTTTAATTTTGTAATCCGGTGTGAAAATCAAGGAGGTCCATCTCAAGCACAACGCGCTATGTCCATTGGATGTGATTACTAACGCGTTTTGACTCTAATCAGATGATCCACATTGAAACACCCTGCCAAAAATCAAAGGATATAACTATATATCAATGAAGTCCCCATCGAACATTTTTTATCCCACCAAGAGGGAAAGGTAAACATCGAGTAAACCTGAAACGAAGAAATCACGGTCTTGCGACCGAGATATCGGGTAAGGAAGTCTGTTACGCGAGGGGAATGGATTAGCACCCCACACGTCCGTAGTACTCTATGGTATCCGCTTTTACTTTCTATCTAATGGGTGTAAAGGTCTAACTATATTTGTATATGGTACAATGCATGCAAAAAAAAATAAGAAAAAGAAATAAAGAAAAGAATAAAAGAAAGGAAACACGAGGAAAAGAAGGAAATATTTACAAAGGTTGCTCGATCTAGCCCCGCGACATGATGCCTACGTATTCCCTCGTGCAATGGGAAAGTCAGAGCATCGTAGTTCGACTCACTTGTTTTGGTTGGTTTGTATTTTTTAGATTAGCAGACGAAATAGCAAACGTTGACGAAACACCTCCATGATGACGAAACATCAGCTACAGACGGGATGACGAAACATCGGGAGACGGGATGATGAAACATCAGCAAACGAGATGACGAGACATCAAAGGATGAGATGGCGAAACATCGGAGGATGAGATGATGAAACATCAACAGCAGGACGGCGATACATCCTAAAACTAATTGGTTTGTATCTTTTACTTTGGAAAAAGTTTCAGATTATTAGAGTGTTTTAATGCACTTGACAAAACAAGATTTTAAGTTTAAGGATGCAAAAGGATAAAGGTAAAATGGCTAAGAGAAACTAACCTACTTCCAAATCCTAATGTTATCATACAAAGTTGATCCTAAGTTAAGGGTATAAACAAGGGGAATCTACCTAAAGTTATCATACATGGATGCCTAACTTAATGTCTAAACTCGAAAACTAAATTAATCGAGCAAAAACTAAGGGGAACCTATAAAATCAATCATCTTGGTTGAGAAACCAAGTGAGAAGAGGGGTAGAATCAAGTAAAGTGCTTTGGCAAAAGCACACAAACCAAGCACTAACAAGTGCTAAAAAAAGAAAGAAGAAGAAGAAAGAAGAAGATGTAGTGAAATTTGAGTGAATTATGCTCATGCAAAGTGTCATGTGAAGTGAGATTAGTAGACACAACATTCATTTACAAAGTTATACAAAAATTTAACAAGCATCAAACATCATTATAAACACCCACAAACAAGTTAATTCACAAACTAGGTCGAAACTAATCCTAAAAGCATGCAAAGAGCTAATTGTGCGAAGCATTAGACTTGGATGAAGTTAATAGACAATTAAAGAATAAAATAACATACAAGTCAGTAGCTAATCATGTTAATGTTCATTTACATCATCCAAAAACGAACCACAAAGATTCAAAAGCAAAAACCTACCAAAAAGTGCACAAATATGCAACAGTGCGTGTAATGAAGTGTCTCTAAGTGTGTGAGGTTTTTATGATATGAAAAGAAGATGTCAAGATGAAGAGATTACAGTACCAACATCATATGAATGAATTAATAACCAAATCATAAAAGAAATGTCATGAAGATGCAATTACAACATTGGTACGAAAACTAGTTGAAATGCTTAGCCTAAGAGGTGTTTACAATCTAAAAGAAGCCATGGAAAGGCAAAGATAAAGAGAAATGAGTCAAGTAATGTTAGGATACACAAGTTACAATAGCAAACATGTTATTTCATCAACAAAATCACTTAAACATGCATTCAAAGAATTCAAAAGCAAAACACTCAAGAGAAATGCATTCGATTCGTGCAAGTGCGAGTAGACATGTGCATGCATGTGTGTGTTTGTACTTGTGTGTGCATGTGCTAGGTGTCAAATAGTGTTGGGATCAGAGATGATATGTGATGAAAAGCTACTCAAGTTATGCATTATCAAGTCATAAGATGCTTCAAATTGTACACATAAAACATCTACACAAGAACTAGTTAAAAACTTGACCTAGAATGCAACTAAAGATGGAATGAAGCATGGTTGATGCATGAATGCAAAAGGATGAAACTCATAGCATAAGGGGACATGGATGGCAGTGGATAGCATGATAAGGATATTTTACTATCATGTATATGATCATCATTACAATGTACAAACAAAAGCAACTAGGAAAGGTTTAAACATGCATTTAGAAATGTGAGATGAAATGTGCATAGATGTGTGATTGTGAACATGCCTTGTGGTGATATTTTTGAGTGAATTCAATGGTGGAAATATAGATATTACATACATGTTAGACACAAACAAAGCACAATCATCTCAAAAGAAAAGAGAACAAGAACTAATGCAAGAACTAGTCAAGAATTTACCCTAAATATGCACCTAGGAGTCAAATGAAGCATGGCATGACATTAATGAAAAGGTATGACATTTAGATGATGGAAAATGATACAAGTCAGTAATTATCATGGTATAGATTCATTAATATCATACACAATCATCAAACCCTTTACATGAACAATTTTCAACAAGAATGCGCATACTAGAAATGTGGGATGGAAAGTGTTTGTGTATGTGTCCAAGCATGTTTGTGTCAAGTGTTGTGGACAAGTGAGATGGATGAAAAGAACATAAACATGATGCTCACACAAACACAAAACAATTACCAAATATCGTGCTTCACAATCATTCATAGTGCAAAGATTAGTAGTGGAAAGGGATGACTCTAAACCCTAGAGTTAATTTGAAACATGCACACAAGCTAATGAGTCAATCATGATGAAGAGGCAAGATGAGAAAGGAATGTAACACACAAGGTCAGTAGATTCCTAAAGAATTTCATGAATGCATTCCTCACCTTACAATCCATACACAAGAATGCAACAAGTGAAATGAAGATCAAACTTCTAACTAAAGGGACCAAGGTGATCCTTTGAGGTCAAATGTCTCTCAAGTATTAGAAGACTATCCTTGAGGTTATCATACCCTCTAAACATCAAGTAAAAATGAACTAAGGAGCTCAAATCCCTTACAAGTCAGGGACATATCCTTGCCCAACTCAAAAATCCACGGAAAGGTCAAAATAAAATAAAAAGTCAACTCTAGTTCAATATACATGCTTGTATGACCAATAAACAAGGAAAATTGGTATAAAATGTAAAAATCGGAAGAAAAAATCTACAAAAATTAGAAACAGTACCCTAAACATGATTAAAACTATTTTTGTCATTTTTTAACTTCAAGGAAAAATGGTAAAAGCAAATAAAAAGCAAAATGGATGATGCAAATCATGTATTTAATGCAAAAAATTGATTTAATCATGCAAAAGTGACAAAATCATAAAATGAAAATCAGAAATGTATGATGTATGATTTAAGTGAGCTAAAATATTTTTTATCCATTTTTTATATGCATGAAAGTATTTTTAATGATTTAAATATGCATGAAATGCAATATAATGCATGAAATTATTTAAATATGGAAAAAATTCAAGGATGATGAAATAAAATTCAAAAATGCATGGTGCATGATTAAATGGACCAAAATATTTTTTATGTATTTTTTGCATGCATGGAAGTATTTTTAACAATTTAAATATGCATGAAATGCAATATAATGCATGAATTTATTTAATTATGCAAAAATGCAAAAATTATAAAATAAAATTCAGAAACCCAAAACTAACCCTATGGAGGATTCAAAATATTTTTTGTGAAATTTTTTAACATTGGAAAGTATTTTTTAGGAATTTTTCAATTGAAAAGCAATTAATTAATATCAGAATTTATTTAATTGGTCAAAACATTTTTTAAATATTTGGAAAAAATTCCACAAAATATTTAAAGTCAACATGAGTCTATGGTATTTTTTATTGTAATTTTTGGATGATTTTTGAATGCAAAATAAATGGATCTAAGATGCTAATTAAAAAATAATTAAAATGAAAATTCAAAAATGCATGGACCAATGAGATGATGCCACACATCATCTTCAACCTCCAGCCCATGCCCTAAACGCGTATGAATGCAGTGTCATGCATGCAACTTCTAGCAATCGTTTCTCACTCATTTCTCAACCAAATCAAGTGATTCAAAGCTCTAAATGAAGATCACATGGCAAGCTACAACACACAACTTGTAAAAAATCAAATGATCCACCATACATCAAGAAATCAGAGCAAGAAAATCAAGAAAATCATCCAAATCCGGATTTCCAGAACTTCATGCTATGCAATATACTTCAAAAACAGATGCAATTATACATCAAACCTATTGTTTGGCCAGCTAACCACACATGTATAACCTCAAATTCATCAATTGCAAGCTAGAAATTCAGATTTGAAGTTTGAATGTTACCTCTTGATTTGAAAAATAAATCCAAATATGCCTATGGATTTGAAGAGAAAATACCATAATCTTGCTCTTAGATCCTCAATGAAGCTTGAGTGATGAAGAAAATCCTCTTCAAACACGATTTGTAACAACTTCAAAGTATGAGAAAAATGAAAAATGCAGAGCAATTTTGGGATTTGGAAAACGAAAGAGAGAAAGCTTCTTTGCAAATGAGAAGCTTCTAACTTATAATGTGTGGGTATAACAAGGGTAGCTTGGTCCTTTTCTCTTCACAAATCCGATAGAGAAAAAAAATCAAAAAAATGGCATCCTGAGTGTAGCTTGCGTTTTGCTCCTTTTCTCACTATCCTTGGCTGCGTTTTTATGAGCTGGCCAGGTGGCGAGAATATCCTCACGTGATTTATTCCTCAAACTTCCTTGATATGGAAAAAATAAATTTAGTGCATGGAATGAGTGTGAGGAAAATGTGGTAAAAAGTGCTTGGCTTTTATGGTAAGATACATGCTGACATTGCTTGCTTCGATCCCTAGCTAAGCTTGCTCAAACAAACTTGCACGAAACAACTTACAAAATGCACAAAATAACTCTGCTAAAAAAACAGCCTTGAATCACTTTTTCTCCTCCAATTTTCTCACAAATGGCTCGTGCATTTCTTGGCCTTTTGAGGCATATCAATAGCTCTTAGAATGAGGATTACAACAAGCTTTGGTTCACTGAAAATGGAGCAAAAATGAGTGAGATATGGTCATTTGAAGTTGTGCACAAGCAAGGCAAAATTTGGGCAGCCACGCGCGCGTTCTGGCTTGCATGGGCATACATGGAGTCAGCCTCATGACCTCAACTTGTGAGCTTTGTAACTTACTCAATTTTGAACCAAATGATGTGATTCAAAGTTCCAATGAAAGGTCTCATGGCATACTTCAAAATGTACGAAGTGGTTTTCAAAAATTCCATCTGAATCAAGAGATATAAGCCTCAACATTATGCCCACCACTTGTTTGTGAAAATTACTCAAAGAAAATGCCCAGAAAATGCTTGCTTGCTCAGCCTTGGTCAAAACTTGTGCATGAAGCTTCTAACCCAAATATCTCTCAAATGGTGCATTTTTGAGAAATTTTACACACTGGCAATCTTGTAGGATTTTTTCCAAGCTTTCCAGAAATGTATGGTATGCAACCATTGGATAAAAATTGAGAAAGTTATGATGTGTCAAAGTTCCATAGGGTGGACACTTAGAAAAAATTCAAACTTCACATAACTTCAAGAACAAGTTAACCCTAATTTCTTCAACTTTCTTGATTCAATGGTGAATTTGGTCATGAAAAATGAAAATGTGACATTTGAATTGATGGTTGACCAAAAGTCCACTTGGTCAACTCTTGACTTTGATTGATTTTGACCAAAATGACCATTTTTCCCCTTGTGATTAATTGACTTGCTTCTACTCAAAATTGAGCCTCAATATTTCACTCATAGATTTCCAACAACATATAGAAACAAGTGAAATCAAGCTTGGGTGAAAAATCTGAAGAAATCCTGATTTTACTCAAAACCCTAATTTTGTTCCATGTGTTAGGAGATAACCAATCAAGCTTCAAAACCTCAAATCTTCTGAATGTGTTGAGCAATCCATTGAACCATGACAACTCAAATTATAATAAGAAGGTAATACTTCAAGAAATTGACTCATCTAAGCTTCAAACTCCATAGAGGACCAGAATCCTAATTTCATCAGATAAGTGCCACAGATGCATTTCTCCCCAACTCTTTGTAAAACTTTAACTCTTGAGGAATCAATGAGACAAATGGAATGTCGTGAGGTACAATACATCATGGTGACTTGAAAGATCCACAGATATGAGGACTTGGGATTCCCTCAGAAGGGTATGCTAACACAATCAACCTCCTTAGCTTGTAGAAGTCTTGAGAACCCAAGAGCTTGGATCTTATCATGAGATATGAATGCAATGCAATATGATGTTTATGATGAAACATAAGCCTAAATCAAGAGGGTAAATTTTGGGGTGCAACAGCTGCCCCTATTCAATCTTCTTAAACTTCATAACTGAGAACTGGTGGAAATCTTCGAGCGTTCAAAGTGGAAGAGGATTGAATATAAAAGAACCTGAAAATTTACACTCTTGAGAAGAAGAGTGAAACTTTCCAGAAGGAGCCAGAGAATGCTGGACTTAGAGAATACCAAATGAAATTAGTTTCAGAGAAAAGCCTAATACCATTGTGCTTTAACAAGCTGGAGAGTCTAATGAACATTAGCCTTCCAAAAATATACGTCAAGACGAAACTATAACGTGGACCATGATAAAGATGAGATGAAACTCAAACCAAAAGACTAGACAAAACTAGACTTTGAAAAAGTACGCAATAGGACAACTACGAAAAGGGTCCTATAAGCAAGGTGACTAGAGTGCGTGATTCTAGGGACACCTGCTGGTCTCAATCAGGGGTAAACAGTGGAAACTATGACAAACCGAAGGTATGAAAGAGACTGGTCAACCAAGGATAGACAGTAGACGAAGCTGATTAAATCCAAGGAGTGACATCAAACGAGACAAAACTCGACTCGATAGAACTAGAAGAACGACACTTTCTAGAAACGAGTACTAGGACAAAAACTGGATTTCACGCACGGGAAACGAGACAAAACTCGACCCATAACAAAGTGATGAGAGTGCATGTTTCTCAGAGCACTTGCTGTTCTCAAACTAGAGGATAGACAGTAGATGAAACTGATTGAACCCAATAGTTATAATAGAGCCATCCCAACCAAAGATAGACAATAGACGAAGCTGATTGAATCTACGAAGTAAAGGGGAAAGGTTTCAACCTGAGATAGACAATATGGTGGAACTGAAAGAATCCCGAGAATACGAAACAAAACGAGATAAAACTCGACTTATGGAGCCTAGTTGGACGAAACAAACTAGATGAGTACCAGGACAACAACTGGATTTCATGCACAGGCGACGAGACAAAACTCGACCCAAAGAAAAGTGATGAGAGCGCATGTTTCTCAGAGCACTTGCAGTTATCAAACTAAAGGATAGATAGTAGACGAAACTGATTGAACCCAATAGTTATAACAGAGCCATCCCAACCGAAGATAGACAGTAGACAAAGCTGATTGAATCCACGAAGTAACGGGGAAAGGTTTCAACCCGAGATAGATAGTATGATGGAACTGAAAGAATCCCAGGAGTAAGAAACAAAATGGGATAAGACTCGACTCATGAAGACTAGTTAGACGAAACAAACTAGATGAGTACCAATACGACAATTGGATTTCATGCGCGGGTAACGAGACAAAACTCGACCCAAAGCAAAGTGATTAGAGCGTACTTCCAAAACACTTGCTGAAACTATCATCAGGACGAAACTGACATTTGAAAGGTATATTGGTGGACATCGGAATGAACCAACAAAGGTAGTAGAGACTAAACCATAGCAATTGCACCAGAGAGAAACTGGGCTACATCTAAAACATTAAGTAGACACTCAACCAAATTGGATGATTAACAGAATACCGATATAGAAATACTGAGGATAGAGGCCTCACTGGGGAAATGATCTGAAATCAGCAGATTCACTGGGGGTCATAATGGCAATAAAGGCTTATGTTTCAATGCATGTTTGATATTTTTTCTATGGTGTAAGGTTCCAAAAGATTATGAAAAGTTACACTTTGAGGATGTGATGTAATAATGCATGATTAAATGTTTCATCGGAGAATGGCTAATCAAAAAGCCCATCAAATACCAAGCCAAAACTTGATAAGACTTGCAAAAATAAATTGCAAAATCCACTGGGGAGAAAACCTTCAAAGAGATAAAGCTCTGCAGGGAGAAATAACTTGTGTAACCGGTAGAAACAGGCCACAATCACTGAGAAAAGCTGCAAAATTAAATTGCAGACTTCACTGGAGAAGTAATTCTGGATGAAACCATTGATTCTGACATGGGGTGCCAAATGAAATTGGACAAAAACATAGGAGATCCAGGCGAAACCGTGACTTTTGAAGAAGAAAGCCAAATAGAAATTGGACGAAACACCAAACAATACAGAAATAAAGATCCCTCTGAGAAGCTTCTAACTTATAATGTGTGTGTATAACAAGGGTAGCTTGATCCTTTTCTCTTCACAAACCCGTTAGAGCAAAAAAATCATAAAAATGGCATCTTGAGTGTAGCTTGCGTTTTGCTCCTTTTCTCACTATCCTTGGCTACGTTTTGATGAGCTGGCCAGGTGGTGAAAATATCCTCACATTATTTATTCCTCAACCTTCCTTGATATGGCAAAAATAAAGTTAGTGCATGGAATGAGTGTGAGGAAAATGTGCTAAAAAATGCTTGGCTTTTATGGTAAGATACATGCTGGCATTGCTTGCATAGATCCCTAGCTAAGCTTGCTCAAACAAACTTGCACAAAACAACTTACAAAATGCACAAAACAACTCTGCTAAAAAATAGCCTTGGATCACTTTTTCTCCTCCAATTTTCTCACAAATGGCTCGTGCATTTCTTGGCCTTTTGAGGCATATCAATAGCTCTTAGAATGAGGATTACAACAAGCTTTGGTTCACTGAAAATGGAGCAAAAATGACTGAGATATGGTCATTTGAAGTTGTGTACAAGCAAGGAAAAATTTGGGCAGCCACGCGTGCGTTCTGACTTGCATGGGCATGCATGGAGTCAGCCTCATGACCTCAACTTGTGAGCTTTGTAACTTACTCAATTTTGAACCAAATGATGTGATTCAAAGTTCCAATGAAAGGTCTCATGGCATACTTCAAAATGCACAAAGTGGTTTTCAAAAATTCCATCTGAATCAAGAGATATAAGCCTCAACATTATGCCCACCACTTGTTTGTGAAAATTACTCAAAGAAAATGCCCAGAAAATGCTTGCTTGCCCAGCCTTGGTCAAAACTTGTGCATGAAGCTTCTAACCCAAATATCTCTCAAATGGTGCATTTTTGAGAAATTTTAAACACTGGCAATCTTGTAGGATTTTTTCCAAGCTTTCCAGAAATGTATGGTATGCAACCATTGGATAAAAATTGAGAAAGTTATGATGTGTCAAAGTTCCATAGGGTGGACACTTAGAAAAAATTCAAACTTCACATAACTTCAAGAACAAGTTAACCCTAATTTCTTCAACTTTCTTGATTCATTGGTGAATTTGGTCATGAAAAATGAAAATGTGACATTTGAATTGATGGTTGACCAAAAGTCCACTTGGTCAACTCTTGACTTTGACTGATTTTGACCAAAATGACCATTTTTCCCCTTGTGATTAATTGACTTGCTTCTACTCAAAATTGAGCCTCAATATTTCACTCATAGATTTCCAACAACATATAGAAACAAGTGAAATCAAGTTTGAGTGAAAAACTGAAGAAATCCTGATTTTACCCAAATCCCTAATTTTGCTCCATGTTAGGAGATAACCAATCAAGCTTCAAAACCTCAAATGTTTTGAATGTATTGAGAAATACTTTGAACCATGATAACTCAAATGATAATAATAAGGCAATACTTCAAGAAATTGACTCATCCAAGCTTCAAACTTCACAGAGGGCCAAAACCCTAATTTCATTAGATGAATGCCACAGATGAATTCCTCACCAATTCTTTGCAAAACTCCAACTTTTGGGTAATCAATGAGACATATGAGATGTCTTGAGGTATAATACATCATTGTGACTTGAAAGATTCACAGAAATGAGAATTTTGGAATTCCTTCAGAAGGGTATGCTAACCCAACCAACCTCCTTAGCTCGTAGAAGTCTTGAGAACCCAAAGAACTTTGATCTTATCATGAGATATGAATGCGATGCAATATGATGTTCATGATGAAACATAAGCCTAAATCAAGAGGGTAAATTTTGGGGTGCAACAACTGCCCCTATTCAATTTTCTTAGACTTGATAAGCGAGAACTGGTGGAAACCTTCGAGCGTTCAAAGTGGAAGAGGATTGAATACAAAAGAACCCGAAAATTTACACTCTTGAGAAGAAGAGTGAGACCTTCCACTAGGAGCCAGAGAATGTTGGACTTAAAGAATACCAAATGAAACTGGTCTCATAGAAAATCCAAATAACACACTGCTTCAACAAGCGGGAGAGTCTAATAAATATTAGCCTTCCAAAGATGTACGTCAAGACGAAACTGTAACGCGGACCATGATAAAGATGAGATGAAACTCAAACCAGTAGACTAGACAAAGCTAACTCTAAAAAGTATATGTCAGAATGAAACCAGATCAACAAGAAGGGGTGAGATAAGACTCATATCATGAAATGAGATGAAACTCGAACCAGAAGACTAGGCAAAACTGGACTTTGAAAATGTACACAATAGGACAACTACGAAAAGGGTCCTATAAGCAAGGTGGCTAGAGTGTGCGATTCTAGGGACACCTGCTGGTCTCAACCCGGGGTAAATAGTGGAAACTGTGACAAACCGAAGGTATGAAAGAGACAGGTCAACCAAGGATGAGTGACGGTTGAATCCAAGGGGTGACATCAAACGAGACAAAACTCGACTCGATAGAACTAGAAGAACGAAAATTTCTAGAAATGAGTACCAGGACAAGAACTGGATTTCACGCACGGGAAACGAGACAAAACTCGACCCATAGCAAAGTGATGAGAGTGCATGTTCCTCAGAGCACTTTCTGTTCTCAAACTAGAGGATAGACTGTAGACGAAACTGATTGAACCCAATAGTTATAACAGAGCCATCCCAACCAAAGATAGACAGTAGACGAAGCTGATTGAATCCATAGAGTAAAAGGGGAATGGTTTCAACCTGAGATAGACAGTATGATGGAACTGAAAGAATCCCAGGAGTAAGAAACAAAACGAGATAAAACTCGACTCATGGAACCTAGTTGGACGACGCAAACTAGATGAGTACCAGGACAACAACTGGATTTCATGCACAGGCGACGAGACAAAACTTGACCCAAAGCAAAGTGATTAGAGCGTACTTCCAAAACACTTATTGAAACGATCATCAGGACAAAACTGATATTTGAAGGGTATATTGGTGGACATTGAAATGAACGAACAAAGGTAGTAGAGACTAAACCAACGAAATTGCACTAGATAGTAACTGGGCTATAACTAAAACATTGAGTAGACACTCAACCAAATTGAATGATTAACTGAGCACTTGTACGAAGATACTGAGGATAGAGACCTCACTGGGGAAATGATCCGAAGTTAGCAAATTCAGTGGGGAACATAGTGGCAATAGGCTTATGTTTCCATGCATGTTTGGAATTTTTCTATGGAGTAAAATTCCAAAAGATAATGGAAAATTACACTTTGAGGATGCAATGTAATGATGCATGATTAGATGTTTCATCGGGGAGCGGCTAATCAAGAAGCCAATCAAACTCCAAGCCAAAACTTGGTAGGACTTGCAAAAATAAATTGCAAAATCCACTGAGGAGAAAACCTTCAAAGAGATGAAACTCTGCGATGAGCAATAACTTGTGTAACTGGTAGAAACAGGCTACAATCACTGTGAAGAGTTGCAAAAATAAATTGCAGACTTCACTGGAGAAGTAATTCTGGACGAAACCGTTAATTTTGATACAGGATGGTAAATGAAATTAGACCAAGACAGAAAAGATCCAGGCGAAACTGTGACTTCTGAAAAGGAAAGCCAACTAGAAATTGGACTTCGCTGGACTAGATACCAAACAACAGTGTATTTAACAGGAATAAAGATTCCTCTGACGTCATGGGGAGCGACCAATCTTTGGCCAATGACAGGAGAAATTTGTACACATCTCTTGCGGAGAGTGGATAACTACGACTTTAAGAAGCTCAAGTGGAAACTCACAAATGATCTTTGATGAGAAAAATCCTTATTGGGGATAAAAAGCGAGGTGGAATGCACACCCGCAACAACATACATCTCGAGCAATACTCACTGGGGAGATGGGCGAGTTTTTGGAATAGAAATCCAAATCAAATAGCTCCTCTGGGCATGAAGAAACAAGATGCCTCATATAGGACCACTCCACTGGGGAAACGAGGGGGGCAACTCCACTGGGGAAATGGGGAATATTGTGCCGCAACCTTGAAAGAAAAGTTCTTCGTTGGGGAAAGGAAAGAGTAACCTTGAAAAAGAGATCCCAGATGAATAACTGATACACTGGGGAAGGGTGGAAAATTCTTGAATAAGATCTTCCAAATGCAACGATCTGACTGGGGGATTAAAGAAATCATCAATAAACACTCCGCCCTGAACAGGCATTCTTCTGTGAACACAGCAGTAACACCACTTCATTGGGGATATAGATTCTTAATCAAGAAGTCTTATCAATCACAACCTATCAGACAAAACTCTCCACCTGACGATACTGGGGAATGGACAACCTTCAGGTAAAATTGGGGAATCACCTGGATACAATCTCTTTGCTTTGGAAGATTTGCTGAAGAGAAGTAGAGACTTCGGTGTCACTGGGGATATTTAATATAACCAACCTTACCAATTCAATCAAACCCAATTTTCCCCAAGCCCAAAATGAAGTAAACTCATTGGGGTGAATCCTTGTAGAAACACAGATAGCACTAATTCAAGATAAGATGCCCCGGGTTATCATCAATTCTTTGAAAAGATTATCTTTCAATTCCGTAGAGTCGAGACCCCCTCCTTTGACAAGGTTAAATCCTTCTTTGGTGTTCATTGTGCAAACTTAATTGATGTCAAACACTTGTTTCGCATGCGGAAAAAATGTTTATTATGAGAATGAAAATTCAAATGCAACACTTATGTAAATCTTGAAGCTTTATGGAAGACGTACCATGACTACTTGTGAACAAAATGCTTTTAGAACACAAAATTTCCCTTTTTAGAATGACAAGACAAACATATGATGCCAACGCAAAAATTAGCGCACAATTTAGGAGTCAGGAAAATGTTATCTTATCGTAGTATGCTTTCGAATTAACCTCTGCTTCAGTTAGGACTTTTAAGGGTTGTAACGTGGCCTGGTTCACGGTTTTCAAAAAAATATTTTTAGGCTCAAAATATTTGGTGCCCACCCCCTTCGTGATGTTCTCCAATCCTAGATTCAGTCAACTTGATATAAGCATTCTACTCGGGAAAGAGTATGGTACAACAACTTCTGCTGAGGATTTCTTGGACATGCTCGAGGGACCCGCAAGGTTTACGGACATGACAGCCACGCACCTTTAATGTTGGTGTCAGATCACACGACTTTGCTCTCTTACTAAGAATCTTTCTTTTTCTTTTCTTGCCTTTGCTCTCCTTTTTGCCTAAGCGAATTATTACCAAGTTCGACTTAGCAGGCTCTCTCTTTTTCATTCATAATTTTTTCATCCTTTTTTTTTGTTTTTAGAATAAAATCATGTGATCCCTACACTGTGTTCAATCTTGTTGGGAATGACTGTAACTGTCTAGTCTTTGAAGAATTCCATGTTCACAAACGAAGGTTGACCGCTGCGATTTGGACTTTTCTCAGCCTTTTGGAGGATGACCATTGTTGTGTCCTTGGATTACACGCTTCTGAACGCTCTATCAGATTAACTGAACACTACCCTGCCCCGGTTAGGAAAATAAGGGTTTTTTATGAATAGAAAAGAAACTCCCACTTCAAGGCTCAAAGGGGTTAACGAGGGTCTATCTCCCTTATATCTCCGGTGTTTGGGAATCGAAACAAGGCCTATACATCATCAACAGGGTTTCACTCGAAAGCATACAAATCAAAGACTGACATCCTAGAATCGTCACCCTCCCCCCAATCTTTGCCTAAGCAAAAGACTTGGTGAAGTTGGCATCAATATGCAAACAAGTCATTTTATGAGCAATAACACAAGCGTACGTGATAACAAAGATTTATTCAAGACAAACATACTCAATGCATTAAGATTTTCATTAAAAAATAAACAAATTTTTACATGATAGCAATGTTTAAACAAACAAACCAAAGTGCAAATGAAAATGCGATAAAGAAATTCAGGATCGCCATCGTTGAGCAGACTCGACCCCGTCTGGACTTCTTAATTTTGATGACTTTTTACCATCTTGATACTCTTGGATAAGAGATTCCCCTTCTGACCCACAGTTGACACAACAGTCTTATAATTGCTCCAAACTCGAACCTTATCTCTAGTCAACAAAACGTCTTCAATCAAGCGGTCGAGTGCCCCAGGGTGACATTCACAGGGTATTTTCTTCAAAAGAAACTATGGAAATTGTGCAAAGCGACATTGCAACAACAAGATCACCAAGTGTCTTCTTCCTTACGGAATAAACATCCAAAACTTGCAAATGAAAGTATCCTCTACGAACAGGAGAAGTAACCAGACACTGCAATCGGGAACCTTCAATCTCCTCTCTGCCACACAAGAGTGAAACATCACAAGATAAAGATTATGAAATGGCTTGCCAAACAGAATTGGCTCTTGAAATACACCACTTATGAATGATCTCCAGGAAGTGGTACAAACATTCCAACAAAAGGGCACCATCAGATCTAACAGTATTATTCGCTTTTCAATTATCATTATTGTGCAGGAACCATCAAAGTTTTTCAAATGCAAGTAATTATCATGAAATATTGGACGTTTTTATAAATTAAACAATTAAAACTACGAGAAATAAAAACAAGGAAAGTTTCCTTTTTCATTAATTGAAGACCGGCCATCAAAAGGCACTTACAATAAGACGCAACACATAAAATGAAAGAGTGTTACAAAAAATGGCAATGTGGTAACAAATAGCCTACGATCTATGATTCTGCTACTACTCATACGACCAACAAGTTATGCGAAGAACTTCTTCAACAAATCGACATTCACCGGAAGCGGGAAATCTTCACCGTCCATAGTTGTAAGCATCATTTCCCCACCAGAGAAAACCTTCTTGACCATAAAAGGTCCTTCATAAGTCGGAGTCCACGTGCCCCTGGGGTCGCCTTGAGGAAGGATTATCCTTTTAAGGACCAGATCACCTGCCTGATAGAACTGAAGACGCACCCTCTTGTCGTAGGCTTTTCTCATCCTCTTCTGGTACACTTGGCCATGACACACAGCTGCCAAACACTTCTCATCAATGAGATTTAACTGATCCAACCGATTCTGAACCTATTCAGCTTCGTCGAGTTCATCCTCTTTCATAATTCTCAAAGAAGGAATTTCAACCTCCACAGGCAATACTGCTTCTATCCCATACACCAGGGAGAACGGGGTTGCTCCGGTCGATCTGCGCGCTGAGGTGCGATAACCATGCAAGGCGAAGGGCAACATCTCATGCCAATCCTTGTAAGTTACCAACATCTTCTGCACAATCTTCTTAATATTCTTATTTGCAGCCTCGACAACACCATTCATCTTCGGGTGATATGGAGAGGAGTTATGGTGTTTGATCTTGAAAGTCTCACAAAGCTCCTTCATTGTCTTGTTATTGAGATTGGACCCATTATTAGTGATGATTTTCTCGGGGACCCCATAGCGGCAAATGATATTGTGCTTGATGAAACGGGCCACAACTTGCTTGGTGACATTAGCAAAAGAAGCAGCTTCAACCCATTTGGTGAAATAATCTATAGCAACCAAGATGAAACGATGGCCATTAGAAGCGGTCGGCTCAATCTTCCCAATCATATCAATTCCCCATATTACAAAGGGCCATGGAGATGTCAAACATTCAAGGGGACGGGAGGAACATGCACTTTATCAGCATACACTTGACACTTGTAACAAACCCTGACATGATTATAACAATCTGTTTCCATAGTGGACCAATAGTAGCCAGCCCTCAATATCTTCTTGGCCATGGTGTGACCACTGGAATGGGTCCCAAAAGCACCCTCATGCATCTCTTCGATGATCTTCGATGCTTCATTCTTATCCACACATCTGAGCAACATACCGTCATGATTTCTCTTGTATAAAATACCATTGCTGAGGAAGAACTTTGCAGCGAACCTCCTTAGAAATTTCTTATATGTGCTTCTTCTGGATACTCTTGAGTTTCTGAGTACCTCTTAACATCATAAAACCAAGGATTGCCATCCAATTCCACCTCCGCTTCAAAACAAAAAGCTGGCTCATCTAACCTTCTGATAGTGATCGAAGGCGCCTCATTAGCCCACTTCACCTTGAACATAGACGATAAAGTGGCCAATGCATCTGCAAGATGATTCTCCTCTCTGGAGATATGCTCAAATGTGATCTCTTCAAAATAAGGAATCAACTTCATTACATGCTCGCGAGAAGGAATCAAGTTTTGATGACGAGTTTCCCAATCACCGTTAATTTGACTAATAACGAGATTAGAATCCCCAAAAACCTTCAAGAACTTGATACGCAAGTCAATTGCTGCTTCAATTCCATAAATACAGGCTTCATACTCTGCCATGTTGTTAGTGCAGTCAAAACAAATTCGGGCTCTGAAAGGAATATGGAAACCCTCGGGGGAAGTGATAACAACTCCTACACCATTACCCATTGCATTCGACGCTCCATAAAACACCAACGTCCACTGTTACCCTGGCTCAGGCCCTTCCTCCGGACTGGGAATATTGCAGTCTCTAATGTACAAGATGTCTTTGTCCGGGAATTCAAATTTCATCGGTTGATAGTCATCCACAGGTTGGTGAGCGAGATAATCGGCCAGGACATTACCCTTGATAGCTTTTCAGGTGGTATACTGGATATTATATTCTGTCAAAATCATCTGCCAACGGGCAACTCGGCCGGTAAGAGCTGGCTTCTCAAATATGAACTTAATAGGATCCATCTTAGAAATCAGATAAGTGGCGATGTATGCCTCAAATGTTTAGCAGCCCATGCTAGTGCACAACACGTCTTCTCAAGCAAGGAATACCTTGACTCACACTCAGTGAACTTCTTACTCAGATAATAGATGGCTTGTTCTTTCTTTCCGGTCTCGCCATGTTGGCCAAGCACACAACCCATGGAATTCTCCAGGACTGTTAGATACATGATCAGTGGCTTTCCCTCAACTGGAGGTACAAGTATCTGAGGCTCTTGCAAATACCCCTTGATTCTATCAAATGCCATATGACAATCATCATTCTAAACAACTGCTTGATTCTTCTTTAGTAGCTTGAATAAAGGCTCACAGGTGGCAGTAAGATGAGATATGAACCTGGAGATATAATTCAACCTACCTAAGAAACCACAAACTTCTTTATCTATCCTTGGCTCAGGCATCTCTTGTATCGCCTTCACTTTGGCAGGATCAACTTCAATACCTTTCTCACTCACAATGAAGCCCAACAACTTCCGTGACCTCACCCCAAAGGTGCACTTATTCAGATTCAACCTTAGCCTGAACTTCCTTAGCCTTTCAAAAAATTTCTGCAAATCAACTAGATGCTCTTCCTCTGTCTGAGATTTAGCAATCATATCATCAATATAAACCTCAATCTCTCTATGCATCATGTCATGAAAGAGAGTGACCATTGCACGTTGATACGTTGCTCCTGCATTCTTCAGACCGAAAGGCATAACTCTGTAACAAAAAGTTCCCCAAGGCGTGATGAAAGTAGTCTTTTCCATATCATCAGGTGCCATCTTAATTTGATTATAGCCAGAAAATCCATCCATGAAAGAGAAAACCTTGGCTTGAGCAGTATTATCAACCAGAATATCAATATGAGGGAGTGGGAAATCATGTTTAGAGCTTGCCCTGTTCAGATCCCTATAGTCAACACACATCCTGACCTTACCATCTTTCTTAGGCACCTACACAATATTTGCAACCCACGATGGATATGAGACAACCTTCAGAAAACCAACATCAAACTGTTTTTGTACCTCCTCCTTGATCTTCTTAGACATCTCTGGATGGGTTCTTCGAAGTTTCTGCTTAACCGGAGGGAAATCTTCCCGGAGAGGCATCTTGTGTACCACAATATCCGTGTCCAAACCTGGCATATCCTCATAAGACCATGCGAACACATCAACATACTCACGGAGCATATCTATCAACCTTTCCTTCACACTTGCTTCCAAATTGGCCCCTATTCTGATCTCCTTCTTTGCTTCGTCTGTGCCCAAATTAACCAACTCCAGAGGCTCTTCATGCGGCTGAATAACCTTCTTCTCTTCTCGTTCTAGTAATTTGGCTAATTCTGCAGGGAGCTCGCAACCCTCCTCACTCTCTTCTTTCGCTTGGTGAATCAGATTGTCGAAGTCATAATGAACAGTAGCAGAATTGTGATCATTGGTATCTGGTGTGGACATGTATCTGCATGATTGATATTTTTTTGGTTTTAATGACAATGTGTGAAGAATAAAAACATTGCCAAATTTTAATTAAGAAAAAAAGTAAATGATAAAATTAAAAATGAAAATAACACAAAAATTTGAATAAAAACGTCCTTTATTTCATGATAAAACTGCAATGTGAAACATGGTGGCCCTACACAATGATTCACTACGCCTTGGGCAGAGCGTAGGAATTATGGAATGATAAAGAAAAACGAGAAAATTACTCCTTAGCGGTTGTAACTTGAATGGTGTCCACAGATGTCCAATTCTTCAACTCGCTGCCTGGGATGCATGGGAGAATCCAATCCTCTATGTTAAAAACATCGTCTTCATCGTCAATTGCATTGACTTGACCTTCCTTCTTAACACCGACACTTGCAAACTTGACAGGGGTAAACGAATCAGGAGCTTTGAGAATCTGTCTGCGCAAAATGGGATCAAATCCCAAGCCAAAATTGTTAAACTTCGGGGTAACCTCCACAACACTGCCCCAACCTTCAGGGCGACCAGCCTCAAGCAGGGCTCGAGCATCTTTCAATGAAGTCAGAGAGGTCTCAACTTTCTTCTTATCCTCAACGGACGGAGTCTTAATCATCTGAATAGTCTCAAAAGCTTGAAACGGAGTCTCGTGTATTTCACCCTCAATTTCCACATAGTGGAAGGAAGCCAAGTGGCTTACAATGTACTCCTCCTCGCCACAAACAGTAATTGTCTTTCCATCAAGAGGATACTTTAGTTTCTGATGAAGGGTGGAAGTGACTTCACCAACCTTATGAATCCAAGGACGTCCCAAAAGACAACAATAAGCCAGATTAATATCCATCACATAGAAAGTAGAAGTGAAGATCTTCGGGCCCACCTTGATCGGTAAATCAATCTCTCCAAACACAGACCTCTTCGAGCCATCAAACGCCTTCACAACAAGGTCACTGGGACGCAACTCCAAACCAGCATAATCAATCTTCATGAGTGCCTTCTTGGGTAATACATTCAACGATGACCCGGTATCCACCAGAACCCTTGACAAGGTTGTACCCTTGCACTCCATGGAAATGTGTAGAGCTTTGTTATGATTACGACCTTCGGGTGGAAGATCAAAATCTATGAAACCTAGCCCATTTCCGGCTGATATACTAGCACATACTATTTCAAAATGACCCACTGTAATCTCTTGGGGGACAAAAGCATTCTTCAACAGTTTCATCAGAGCATTCCTATGAGCCTCAGAATAAATTAACAAAGATAGCATAGACATCTTAGATGGGGTGTGATGTAACTGCTCAAAAATATTATTGTCACTCTTCCTTATCAATCTCATCAACTCTTCAACCTCGGCTTCTGGAGTCGAAGACACATCAGGTGCAACAAGAGGCTTAGGTGCATTAGTCTGCTCAGATCTTTGGACCTCGATCAACACTTGTTTGCCTTTCGCCTTAGCTAAAGCATCTGCATTATTCTGAACATTTGGAGGACTTAAAACCCTTCTACTTCTCATCACACGACCTTAACCATAAATTTTATTGACATCCACCTCATTATCTTTCACAAAGCCATTCTCAAACGGACCAGAGTCTTGCTTAACCCCATGATAATACACATCAGCGCCATAATGCCATGGGACAACCTTCTCACTATCATATGGCATGGGACCAGGCAAAGTAATCATCAGCGGTACCGGCTTGGCGACAACAGGAATACACCTTGCAGTGAACGGAATGGAAATCACCGAAACATATGCTTGAGTCACTTTTCTGTACTTCTTGGCTCTACCAAACTGAAGAGAACCATCATTCATCAATTTGAATATGTGCCTTCAGGTTATCACAACCTTTTGGCCGGTCTACACACTTGCAACAAACTAGACCACAACCCGGGAAAATAACATTATCACTCAAGTACCTATTGACATAGGGAAGAGAAGTAGTCACATCATTGACATCCATAATCAGATCTAACCATTCGCCATCCTCAATAATGGCATTAACAGTTGTGTCGTCATGTGATGGCATAGGATGCTGAATAACATTTGGTCCTGCTGCAGCTCCAAATTGAATAGCTTTGGAATCTAACAAATCCTGGATCTTACACTTTAGAGCATAACAATTCTCAACTGAATGACCCACACCACCGGAATGGAATTCACATCTTGCATTGGCATCATAATTAGCTGGACGGCGATCAGGATTAACAGGCATCTGTCTCAGACTAACCATCTTCAAATCAAGCAAATGTTACAGGGCTTGGGCATAGCTCATGGGAAACAGGTCAAACTTCCTTGGTTGCCTTTGTTGATAATTGTTGTTTTGTCTCGAAACATTCTGTTGTCTAGCTTGTTGTGGTTGCTGCTGTTGAGGAGCATTCGCGGGAATAGACACAACATTGATCTGTTGTGGATATTGTCTTCTACTTCTTCTCTCATAAGCATGAACATAACTGGTTTCCCCTCTCTCTTCTTGGGGTGAGCAACAAACGACTTCTTACTTCCACTCGAAGAAGTGCCTGAACCACTAACCTGAATCCTTCCTGTTTTCATTCCGGCCTCTATTCTTTCTCCTGCCATTACCAATTCAGCAAACCCTGTAGACGTGGCCCCGATCATACGATCGTAGAAAGGCCCTTGTAGAGTATTCATAAACATATCAATTAGTTCTCTCTCCAACAGAGGAGGTTGAACCCTCGCAGCCAACTCGCGTCACTTCTGCGCGTATTCCTTGAAATATTCATTCGGACCTTGGGACAAACATTGCAACTGAGTGCGATTAGGCGCTAGATCCCTGTTGTAATGATAATGCTTAACAAAAGCACGAACCAAGTCATTCCAGCAGCGAATGTGGGCCCTTTTTAGCTTGATATACCATTTCAAGGACGCACCGGTCAAGCTATCCTGAAAGTAGTGAATCAACAGCGTTTGATCGTGAGTATGAACTGCCATCTTTCTGAAGTAAGCGGTGGCATGAGTCACTAGACAAGACGAACCATTGTATTTCTCAAACACCGGAGGCTTGAACTTCGGGGGAACCCTCACCCCTGATACCAAACCAAGATCATTAACATCCATGCCAAAGATGCCTTCGCCTTCAACAGCCTTCAGACGTTCCTCAAACTGACGGTACCTCCTGTCTTCAATTGGGAAATCTGGGTCAGAATGCACAAAAAAACCATCTTCATCCTGCCCAAAATCATGATCACGTTCCTGATTACCCCTCACCATAATTGGATTGCCCCTACGATTCCCCACGAGTTGAGATCCCGGAGGTGGGGGAAACTACCCCTGGTTAGCACCACGAAGATCAAAAGGATTTCCTAGAGGTCCGTGAAGATTCACGAAATCCTGGTCTTGCACATTATCCTTCCAGACAGAAACATCAGCAAACAATCTCTAATTCTCAGCATCATCCTGGTTACGACCTTGATTGTTGACTAGAGCAACTCATCCTGTCTGCAGTTTGAATTCGTGATTGCCTCCATAAACTGAGTCATCTGGGTAGCCATCTGGATCCTCAACTCAGCAAGCTCCGCTTGTACTTGCTCCATCTGCCTCGGGAAATTACTTCGGGCAGAGTAATGGTGAATTGTCGTCTTGAATCTCCTCTGATAATAAAGGTAAAGTCAGAATAAGAACACCAACCAGAAACCTGTTATGCATGAGGTATGTATATGCATGAATATATATGCAATGCATGCAATGACATGTTTATATATTTCCAGGGTTCTAATACTCGTAGTTAAGTTTTTGGGCAATAGCACAAGATGAAGTGACGGGCACCGATCGAACCAAATCTCATTAAAATAATAGAAACAAAGATACAAATAGTTCCACAAAGTACTTCAACAATAATACAGACAGAAATACTAAAGATTCTTACAATAAAGTATACAGAGGTAGAAACCCATCAACAAGCCTGATGGTGATTCTCTCTTGAAACATAAGATGAAACTACAAGCCTAAATATCTAACATAGGAAAGCCTGCGGACTCCTGAATTCCCAACTGAATCTTGAGCTGCCCAATTTCTTCTATGGCCAAAGATAGCTGAACATCCTTCTGTCTGAGCTGGTCTTCGAACGCTGCTCTCTGAGTGGTTTCCTTCAGAATCTTCCTTTCTAGGCTTCTGATCTTTGCTTTATGTTGCTTCTCCAATTCCACCCTAGAATCCTTACTTTTATTCTCAATCTTTGCTATAGCCCTCATATGATCTTCCAATGATATCATCCCCCCTTCAGACCTAAATCTCTTCCTTGCAGTGTCAGACGTCTCTCCCTCAAACTTCTTGAGCTTGTGAGCCAACTGATTCTTCTATTGGGTAACAACCAAACATCTCACGTTCAGAGTCTCTTTTTCTTCTAGCAAAAGGCGGTTTTGAGCGCGCATTCGCTCATAATCTCCTTTGGGCACAACATCTGGAACATTAGTAGGTTAAGGATGGAAAGGTGCCACTCCGATAATAGAAGGCCACTGTCGATCTTTGTTTCTTCCTTCAATCCACTGGACAAATGATGCATAAGCTGTAGGATCCTTCTTGCCGAAGAACTGTCCTCCTTCATGGTGAATTCTCTTCCAGGCTTGAACAACTCTTTCCAAAGATCCGATGATGTCTGGTATGTCAAAACACAAAGTCTCTCGCACACATTCTTCACTAGGAGGGCCTATCAGAGCATACCCCAATTATCTCAAAGCAAGGAACAGATTATAGTTGACGCCACCTCGTATACCTATGAGAGGTACATTAGGAAACTCTCCACAACGGACAATCATACCTTCTCTATCCGTCTTAGTCACAACATGCCTATACCAACTGATATCCTGAGATGTGAGAGCCATCAGGCGAGGCACCCACCGTATAGTATGCTGAGTATCCACAAAAGCACCGACACGAGGGAGGAAACTTTGGAACCACTGGTACAAGAGTGGAGCGCAACAATGGACCAAACAAACCTTTCCTTTGTAACTCTTTGAATGAATAGAATGATACAGATCTCCCAAGAGGGTTGGAACAGGATTCTTCTGAATGAACAAAGTGATAGCATTTTCATCAATGAATTTGGGCTCATTTGGGAACAAGACCATCCCATAGATACAACAAGCCAAGATGGCATTAAAACCTCTCCAATCGAACTTTGTAGCTTTAGTATTAGCTTCTCTCAACAGAAATCCTAGATGAAAACCTTTCACCGCCCCCTTTTTCGCGACATTAGCTGAAATCACCGACTTGTCTAAGAACAAGGCAGCAACAATCTCATCATCAGTGGGTTTCCCCATAGCAATGTGAAAAGGAACTTGGTGAAGCACTGGAATATCTAAAAGATCAGAATATTCTTCTAATGTAGGCAACAACAGATAATCTGGAAACACAAAGCATCTTAATTTTTGGTCGTAGAACTGGAACAAAGCTTTAAGATCATCTTCCTAGTATTCACTGAGAGGATATTTCAAATATGACAGAATCCTTCCATAATCCTTGGTAAACTCAACAACAACCTCGGGAGGGGACCTCTTGGCCAACAAAATCAAACTCTTAAGAGCTGGAGCAGGGAACTTGTACACTGGGTGACGTCTGTAATTAGTCTTTTTTTCAGTATCCATCTTTCAGCAGTGACCCAACAACCTGACTCGGAGACTAGTAATCCTGGATATGATAAAACATGTATGTTAAAAAAAGTGGATGCAATTTGTAAAATGTTTTATAAATGCAATAGGACCCAAGCTCCATTTCTGAACACTGTTTTGCTGGTGAAGTAAACCATAGGTGACAGGACCAATAACCAAAGAACCCAAGTAACATAAGTCAGCATCTGTACTTGTCCCAACCCAACCTCATGGGTAATTCTAGACACGACTGGGTACCTAATGATAAACAGAGTCGATGGTTCTTTATCGAGCACTTCGCTTGCTACACAAAGGATGTAGGGCGAAAGTACCGTCAATCGAACCTCGTCTGAGCATGGTACTTCATGCCTCCTCACACGCATCACGGGATGTGGGTTCCACATGAACATCCGTCTATCCTATATGTCACTGGCCTGGGTAGTGGGCCTTTTACCTCTTGTAACTCCCACCCACTAAAGAAACAACAGCACAACAACAGACAAAATAATATAGCCAGATGCAGATGCATGCAAACATGTATAGTTATACATATACAAATAATAATAAAAATAAGCTATAAAGCAATAAACAAAGCAAATAAATAAACACCCAAAAGAAAAGGAAACAAAAGCTAGGATTGACTTCTGATCGGACCAGCAAGAGGTCTAGACGATCCCCAATGAAGTCACCAGCTGATACACCCGTCCAAAAATCAAAGGATATAACTATATATCAATGAAGTCGCCATCGAACGTTTTTTATCCCTCCAAGAGGGAAAGGTAAACATCGAGTAAACCTGAAATGAAGAAATCACGGTCTTGCGACCGAGAGATCGGGTAAGGAAGTCTGTTACGCGAGGGGAAAGGATTAGCACCCCACACGTCCGTAGTACTCTACGATATCCGCTTTTACTTTCTATCTAATGGGTGTAAAGGTCTAACTATATCTGTATATGGTACAATTCATGCAAAAAAAATAAGAAAAAGAAATAAAGAAAAGAATAAAAGAAAGAAAACACGAGAAAAAGAAGGAAATATTTACAAAGGTTGCTCGATCTAGCCCCGCGACAGGATGCCTACGTATTCCCTCGCGCAATGGGAAAATCAGAGCACCGTAGTTTGGCTTACTTATTTTGGTTGGTTTGTGTTTTTTAGATTAGCAGACAAAACAACAAACGATGACGAAACACCTCCATGATGACGAAACATCAGCTACAGACGGGATGACGAAACATCGGGAGACGGGATGACGAAACATCAAAGGATGAGATGGCGAAACATCAGAGGATGAGATGGAGAAACATCGGCAACAGGACGACGAAGCATCAACAGCAAACAGGGCGACGAAACATCCTAACACTAATTGGTTTGTATCTGTTACTTTAGAAAAAGTTTCAGATTATTAGAGTGTTTTAATGCACTTGACAAAACAAGATTTTAGTTTTAAGAATGCAAAAGGATAAAGGTAAGATGGATAGGGGAAACTAACCTATTTCTAATCCTGATATTGTCATACAAAGTTGATCCTAAGTTATGGATATAATCAAGGGGAATTCTTCCTAAAGTTATCATGCATGGATGCCTAACTTAATGTCTAAACTCGATAACTAAACTAGTCGAGCAAAACCTAATGAGAACCTATAAAATCAATCATCTTGGTTGGAAAAACAAGTGATAAAGGGGGTGGAATCAAATAAAATGCTTTGGCAAAAGCACACAAACTAAGCACTAACAAATGCTAAAAAGAAAAGAAGAAGAAAAAAGATGATAAAGAAGAAGATGTGGAATTTGAGTGAATGGTATTCATACAAAGTGTCATGTGAAGTGAGGTCAGTAGATACAACATACATTTACAAGGTTTATACAAAACTTTAACAAACATCAAACATCATTATAAACACCCATAAACAAGTTAATTCACAAACTAGGTCGAAACTAGTCCTAAAACATGCACAAAACAAAATTAATTGTACGAAGCGTTAGACTTTAAATGAAGTTAATAGACAATTAAATAATAAAATGACACACAATTCAGTAGCTAATCATGTTAGTGTCCATATACATCATACAAACAAACCACAAAGATTCAAGAGCAAAAAAGTCTACCAAAAAAAAGGTGCATAAACATGCAACAAAGGCGTGTAGTAAAGTGCATCTAAGTGTGTGAAGTTTATGATATGCAAAGAAGGTGTCAAGATGAAGAGGTTACAGTACCAACATCCATGATTGAATTAATAACCAAATCATAAAAGAAATGTCATGAAGATGCCATTACAAAACTAGTGTGAAAACTAGTTGAGATACTTAACCTAGGAAGTGTTTACAAACTAAAAGAAGCCATGGAAAGGAAAAGATGAAGAGAAATGAGTTAAGAAATATTAAAATACACAAGTTACAGTAGCTAACGTAATATGTCATCAACAAGAACATCTAAACATACATTCAAAGAAATCAAAAGCAAAACACTTAAGAGAAATGCATTCGATTCGTGCAAGTGCGGGTAAACATGTGTGTGCATGTGTGTTTGTGCTTGTGCATACATGTGATAAGTGTCAAATAATTGTAAGATCAGAGGCAACATATGATGAAAAGCTACTCAAGTTATATATTATCAAGTCATAAGATGCTTCAAATCGCACACATACAACATCTACAGAAAAACTAGTTAAAGGTTTAACCTAGAATGCAACTAAAGATGGAATAAAGCATGGTTAATGCATGAATGCAAAGGGATAAAACTCATAGCATACAAAGATGTAAGAGGCAGTATCTAGCATGGTAATAATGCTTTACTATCATGTATATGATCACCATTTACAATGCACAAACAAAAGCAACTAGGAAAGTCTAAACATGCGTCTAGAAATGTGTGGTGAAATGTGCATAGATGTGTGATTGTGAACATGTCTTGTGGTGACATTTTTGAATGAAGTCAGTGGTGGAAATATAGATGTTACATACATGTTAGACACAAACAAATTACATTCATCTCAAAAGAAAAGAAAACAAGAGCTAATACAAGAACTAGTCAAGAATTTGTCCTAAACATGCTCCTAGGAATCAAATGAAACATGGCATGGCATAAGCGAAAAGGTATGACATTTAGATGATGGAACATGATAAAAGTCAGTAGTTATCATGGTAGAGATGCACTCATATCATACACAATCATCTAAACCTTTATATGAGCAACTTTCAATAAGAGAACATGAATGCACATACTAGAAATGTGGGATGGAAAGTGTTTGTGTGTGTGTCAAAACATGTTTGTGTCAAGTGTTGTGGACAAATGAGATGGATGACAAGAACATAAACATGATGCTCACATAAACACAAAACAATTACCAAATATCATGCTTCACAATCATTCATAGTGCAAAGATTAGTAGTGGAAGGGAGTGATTCTAAACCCTAGAGTTAGTTGTAAGTGAGCAAACAAGTTAATGAGTCAATCATGGTGGAGAGGCAAGATGAGAAAGTAATGTAACACACAAGGTCAATAGCTTAATACCTAAGTAAACCACAAACACAAGAAATTCAAACTAAGTAAAAGCTCACACACACAAGTACATTGGATTAAGATTTGAAAGCATCTAAACTAGTTAAACATTGCACTTAAGAAAGGTCTAAACAAAATGGTTTTAATTAGAAAATTAAAACCATGTGTGACTTGTGTCATAAGTTTAACTCAAGATATGATCCATGAGAAACCACATGTAGAAGATGAAGCTTCCATACACAAACAAATCACCTATTTGATGAACAAAATCATCCAAAGCAAAATACAACCTATCTTAGATCAAACGACATTGATTAAGATTTGTAGGAAGGGAAACATGTCTTGTATGTCATAGGGTTATGATATAACCCTCACAAGATGCTTGTCATGAACTTAAAGTAATGTCAATTGGAGTGACATTCCACAAAAATCATGAACCTATAATCCCTCAAGGTATGTTTCAACCAAATAATAGAAGAAGAAAAAGAAGATCTAGCTCTTCTAAGTCATCATGATGACATTACAATTGAGTGCAAGCCAATGAATCAAAGAGCAGGGAGTTATTAATTACATAATGTACAAGGTTAGAAGTGAAGATCAAGGATCCAATTGGAATTGGACTTCTAAAACCATGCATGATGCACATAACACAAGTGATACAACCATACGCATAAGTTGGTAACATTTTAATCAACAAAGTTAGCATGAACTTGAGAAAATTAGGGGCTTAGATGAATCAATCAAACTGGAATCAAGGCCCTAAATATGCTATAAGGAAGAAGTAAGGAAATGAGAAGTATATTCCTAAAGGATTGCATGAATGCATACTTCACCTCATGATCCATGCCCAAGGGTGCAACTAATGAAACAAAGATCAAATATCTTCTAGCTAAGGGATCAAGATGATCCTTTGAGGTCAAATGTCTCTCAAGTATTTAGAAGACTATCCTTGAGGTTATCATACCCCTAAACATCAATTAGAAACACAAACTATATAAGAACAATGGTCTAAGAACCAAGACACCAACCAAATAGGGTTTTGGGAACCACACAAAACTTTGTGCTCAAGGTAGAAACCTAATGATCAATATATAATTCCCAATGAATGAAAATATGTTACACATCACTAGATCACTCAAATGATCATCACATACCCAAAGCTTGACCTTAAATCATGTTCACAAGCTTCAAATTGAAGCTAGACTCAATTACACTAGGCCCAAAAGGTATGTTCACTTTGGAAATTCCACAAAAATAGGAAAATGAAATATAAAATTCAAGTAAAAATGAACTAATGAGCTCAAATCCCTTACAAGTCAGAGACATATCCTTGCTCAATCCAAAAGTTCATGGAAAGGTCAAAATAAAATCAAGAAGTCAACCCTAGTTCAACAATTATGCTCATATGACCAATAAACAAGAAAAATTTGTATAAAATATAAAAGTCAGAAGTAAAAATCTACAAAAATTAGAAACAGTGACCTAACACCCTAAACATGATCAAGAATATTTTTGGCATTTTTTATTTTTCAAGGAAAAATGGTAAAAGCAATAAAAATGCAAAATATGCTTTGCAAATTATGTATTTAATGCAAAAAAATTGATTTAATCATGCAAAAATGACAAAATTATAAAATAAAAATCAGAAGTGCATGATGTATGATTTAAATGAACTAAAATATTTTTTATATGCATGAAAGTATTTTTAATGATTTAAATATGTATGAAATATAATATAATGCATGAAATTATTTAAATATGGAAAAATGCAAGAATGATGAAATAAAATTCATAAATACATGGTGCCTGATTTAAATGGACCAAAATATTTTTTATGTATTTTTTATATGCATGAAAGTATTTTTAATAATTTAAATATGCATGAAATGCAATATAATGCATGAATTTATTTAATTATGCAAAAATGCAAAAATTATGAAATAAAATTCAGAAACTCAAAATTAATCCCTTAGAGGATTCAAAATATTTTTTGTGGAGTTTTTCAACATGAAAAAGTATTTTTTTTTTAGGAATTTTTCAATTGAAATACAATTAATTAATCTCAGAATTTATTTAATTGGTCAAAACATTTTTAAAAATTTGGAAAAAATTCCACAAAATACTTAATGTCATCATGAGTCTATGGTATTTTTTTTTTTTGTAATTTTTGGATGACTTTGGATGCAAAATAAATTGATCTAAGATGCTAATTACAAAATAATTAAAATGAAAATTCAAAAAGCCAACAGCCAATCAAATGATGCCACGCATCATCTTCAACCTTCAGCCAGCCCTAGAACACGTGAATGGACAGTTTCATGCATGCTACTTCTAACAATCGTATATTACTCATTTCTCAACCAAATTAAGTGATTCAAAGCTCTAAATGAAGATCACATGGCAAGCTACAACACACAACTTGTAAAAAATCAAATGATCCACCACACATCAAGAAATCAGAGCGAGAAAACCAAGAAAATCATCCAAATCTGGATTTTCAGAACTTCATGCTATGCAATATGCTTCAAAAACAGATGCAATTATACATCAAACCTATTGTTTGGCTAGCTAACCACGCATGTATAAGCTCAAACTCATCAATTGCAAGCTAGAAATTCAGATTTGAAGTTTAAATGTTACCTCTTGATTTGGAAAATAAATCCAAATATGCCTCTGGATTTGAAGAGAAAATACCAACAGCTTGCTCTTGATGCTTCAATGAAATGATAATAATGAAGAAAATCCCCTCCAAACACGAATTGCAGCCACTTCAAGTTATGAAAAAAAGTGAAAAATGCAGAGGAAATTTTGGATCTGGAAACGAGAGAGAGAGCTCTTTTGCAAATGAGAAACTTCTAATGTATATTGTCTGACTCTAACAAGGGTACCTTGGTCCTTTCTCCTCACAAATCCGTTGGATAAAAAAAATGATAAAAATGGTATCTTTAAAGTGGCTTGCGTTTTGATCCATTTCTCACTTGCTTCAGCTGCGTTTTGATGAGCTGGATGAGTAGTAGAGATATCTATCACGTGGTATTTCCTCAACTTTGCTAAATATGACACAAAATGGAAATGGTGCATGGCCAAGGTGTGATAAAAATGTGCTCAAGTTGTTTGGGCTTATTATGGCAAAATATCTTGCTGGCAATGCTTGCTTCAATCCCTAGCTTGCTTGCCTAAACAAACTTGCACAAATCAATGCAAAAAATGAACAAACACAACTCTGCTCAAGAACAGCCTTGGATCATTTTTTCTCCTCAAATATTCTCACAAATGGCTCGTGCATTTCTTGGCCTTTTGAGGCATATCAATAGCCCTTGGAATGAGGATTAAAACAAGCTTTGGTTCACTGAACATGGAGCAAAAATGAGTAAGATATGGTAATTTGAAGTTGTGCACCAACAAAGCAAATTCTGGGCAGCCACACGCATGTTCTAGCTTTCATGGGCATGCATGGAATCAGCCTCGTGACCTCAACTTGTGAGCTTTGTAACTTACTCAATTTTGAACCAAATGATGTGATTCAAAGTTCCAATGAAAGGTCTCATGGCATACTTCAAAATGCACGAAGTGGTTTTCCAAAATTTCATCTGAATCAAGATATATAAGCCTCAACATTATGCCCACCACCTGTTTGTGAAAATAACGTGCAGAAAATGCCCAGAAATTGCATGCTTGCCCAGCCTTGGTCAAAACTTATGCATGAAACTTCTAACTCAAATATCTCTCAAATGGTGCATTTTTGAGAAATTTTACATATTGGCAATCTTGTAGGATTTTTTCCAAGCTTTCCAAAAATGTATGGTATGCAACCATTGGATAAAAATTGAGAAAGTTATGACTTGTCAAAGTTTCATTGGGTGGACACTTAGAAAAATTTCAAACTTCAAATAACTTCAAGAACAAGTTAACCCTAATTTCTTCAACTTTCTTGATCCAATGATGAATTTGGTCATGAAATATAAAAATATGATATTTGAATTGATGGTTGACCAAAAGTCCACTTGGTCAACTCCTGACTTTGACTGATTTTGACCAAAATGACCATTTTTCCCCTTGTGATCAGTTGACTTGCTTCTACTCAAAATTGAGACTCAATATTTCACTCATAGATGTCTAACAACATATAAAAACAAGTGAAATCAAGTTTGAGTGAAAAATCTGAAGAAATCCTGATTTTACCCAAAACCCTAATTTTGCTCCATGTGTTAGGAGATAACCAATCAAGCTTCAAAACCTCAAATCTTGTGAATGTATTGAGAAATACTTTGAACCATGATAACTCAAATGATAATAAGAAGGCAATACTTTAATAAATTGACTCATCCAAGCTTCAAACTTCATAGAGGGCCAAAACCCGAATTTCATCAGATGAATGCCATAGATGAATTCCTCACCAATTCTTTGCAAAACTCCAACTTTTGAGGAATCAATGAGACATATGAGATGTCCTGAGGTATAATACATCATTGTGACTTGAAAGATTCACAGACATGAGAATTTTGGAATTCCTTCAGAAGGGTATGCTAACCCAATCAACCTCCTTAGCTTGTAGAAGTGTTGAGAACCCAAAGAACTTTGATCTTATCATGAGATATGAATGCGATGCAATATGATGTTCATGATGAAATATAAGCCTAAATCAAGAGGGTAAATTTTGGGGTGCAACAGTTTCCTCGGACGTTTGAATTACATTTCCAGATTCATTTCCCATATGACCGCCACATGTGAACCAATCTTCAAGCTGTTGAAGAAACATTAAGGTTGCGTATGGGCAGAAGATTGCCAAAGGGAATTTGAAAGTATCAAAGAGTATTTACTTGAGCCTCCTATCCTACTCCTTCCCGTTGAAATAATATCATTAGTTCTATATTTGACTGCGTTGGAAAGCTCCATGGATTGTATTTTGGGACAACAAGATGAAACAGGAAGTAAAGAATATGCCATTTATTATCTAAGCAAGAAGCTCACTAACTGCGAGTCACGATACTCTATGTTGGAAAAGACTTTTTGAACTTTAGCCTGGGCTGAGAAGTGTCTGCGATAATATATGTTGAACCATACTACTTGGTTGATCTCTCAAATGGATCCGATCAAGTATATCTTTGAAAATCCTGCTCTTACTGAAAGAATTGCTCGTTGGAAGATGTTGTTATCTGAATATGATATTGAATACCGCACACAAAAGGCCAGCGTACTGGAAGAATACCTAGCTCATCAGCCGATCGAAGGTGATCTATCTGATGGGTTTGATTTTCCTGATGAAGATGTGATGCATTTAAAATGAAAGATTGTGATGAAACTTTACCCAAAAGAAGGTCCAAATCTAGAATCTCGATGGGGAATGATGTTTGGTGGAGCTGTGAATGCTTGTGGAAAAGGAATCGGTGCTGTGATCATCACTCCTCAAGGAACTTATATTGTTGAGCTCCTGGAAAGGCCGGATTATATATTCTCCATGGAGGTGGAAAAGGACAGTAAGCCCTGGTATCATAATATCAAACACTTCCTGATGACTCAAGAGTATCCGGTTGATGCGACAAGCAAAGATAGAAATACGTTAAGGCGGTTGGCTAGTAGTTTCTTTCTCAATGAAGGTGTGTTATACAAGAGAAATCATGACATGGTATTGCTCAGATGTGTGGATAGACACGAAGAAGACATGTTGATGCATGAGATTCATGAGGGTTCTTTTGGTACCCATGCCACTGGACACTCTATGGCTAAGAAGATGCTAAGGAGAGGATACTATTGGTTGACAATGGAATCCGATTGTTACAAATTTGCGAAGAAGTGCCATAAGTTTCAGATTTATGTTGATAAATTCACATGCCTCCTACACTTCTTAATGTTATTTCTTACCCATGACCTTTCTCTATGTGGGGTATTGACATGATTGGGATGATCGAACCCAAGGATTCTAATGGACATCGTTTCATTTTGGTAGCAATTGAGTACTTCACCAAATGGGTTGAAGCGACTTCTTATGCCAATGTTACCAAGCAAGTGGTGGTCTGATTTATCAAGAACAATCTCATTTTTAGGTATGGTGTGCCTAGAAGGATCATCGCTGACAAAGGCTCGGATTTAAATAATAATATGATGGCGGAACTTTGTGAAGAATTCAAGATTTTTCATGATAACTCTTCCCCTTACAGACCCAAGATGAATGGGGAAGTTGAAGCTGCAAACAAGAATATCAAGAAGATCATCTAGAAGATGGTCGTCACCTACAAAGACTGGCATGAAATGCTGCCATTTGCTTTACATGGATATTGCACTTAGGTACGCACTTCAACAGGGGCAACCCCTTTCTCTTTGGTTTATGGGATGGAAGCAGCACTCCCCATTGAAGTTGAGATTCAATCTTTGCGTGTGATAATGGAATCTGAATTATCTGATGCTGAATGGGTTCAGAATCGGTTTGACCAGTTGAATTTGATTGAAGAGAAGAGAATGAATGTTTTATGTCATGGTCAGTTATACTAGAAAAGAATGAAGAACAATTTTGATAAGAATGTCAAACCTCGTTTATTTAGAGAAGGCGACCTCATGCTCAGAAAGACCACCCCTTTGAACTCTAATTCCATAGGCAAGTGGACTCCCAATTATGAAGGCCCATATGTTGTTAAGAAAGCCTTCTCTGGTGGTGCTTTGATTCTTGAAACTAAGGATGGAGAGGAGTTCCCGCGTCCTTTGAATGCTGATGCAGTCAAGAAATACTTTGCCTAAATAAATAAAAGAACAACTCGCTAAGTTGAAAACCCGAAAGGGTGACTTAGGCAAAAAAGAGCGTCTCGGTAGACTGAAAACCCGAACAGGCGGTCTAGACAATAATTAGAGGCATAAGCATAATAAATCTCCCGGTAGGCTGAAAACCCGCAAGGGTAGTCTAGGAAAAAGTTAGGGATTTATATGGAAAGTAAATACATCAGACAAGACTTGATCACATAAGCAACAATTTGCATGGATTATCTTCATACCTCAACTAAAGACTACAATACAGGAGTTCAATGTTGTTAGGTGATAACACGATTTTTATAGTATATTTGATTTAATTTTCATAAATAATGTTAGTATTTTTATTTAATTATTTCATTTTATTTCCATATTACGCTGGTATTTTTATTGTTTCAGGTATTTTATTTTAAATAAACAAATTGAGCAAAGTGAAGAAATTAAGAGGATTATTTAATTAATTATGCAAGAAATGAAGAAAAGGGGTGTGCAAAGCAAAACAATGGATCAAAAGCCCAAAGCAAGCAAAAGGCCAAAGCAACCAAAAGCCCAAAGCAAGCAAAACAAACCCTAAAAGCCACGTACAAGAGTGAGACCCACGTCTCAACTCTCTCCTACAAGTGAGGCGCCCGCCTCGGACTCTCTCCTACAAAGGAGGCGACCGTCTCCAGTGCCACGTTGGCCCTAGGAGTTGCTTGAGACGCACGTCTCAACGTGGAGGAAAAAGAGGAGGACTTTTCGGACGACCAAGGCAGATGGTGGGCAGTTGAAGCGAGAGATTTTAGGAGAAAGTGCTACGAATATTTAGGAACAAGTGGTTACTTCCTACCACTATAAAAGGACCTCTCCAGATCATATTTTCACACACCGATTCTGAGCATTCTTTCCCAGTTTTAGATTTTTATTTCCAGAGTTATTTTTCATTGTAATTGAGATTCAGCAGTACTTTCCAGCATTGTTCCTAGAGCTAGTTTCCTTTCCAGCATTGCGGTCTTAATTCCTGTTGAAGAATCAAGATTCAATTCCAGCATTTTATTTAATTCAGGTTTTTATTTATATTGCTTTTATTTATTTATTTAATCAATTGCATGATATATATATTTGTTTTGCCATGAATTTATTTATAAATGTTAAAACCTTTAATTTATTCATGTTTGTTTTTATGAATATGTCTGGCTAAATTATTTAAATATCGGTATGTAATGAGTTAATTTGAAAGTATCCGGAATAAACTGGCTTGATTATATTTTATAAAATAAATACTTTTTCTGATTTAGTTATCTAATTTATTTTGTTAAAAAGGTTTAGAAACCAATAGAGCGAAAGTTTGAGGTTAATAAACTGACTAAGATATTAAACCAATAGAGCGACAGTTTGAGGTTTAAAATCAGATAGTAGATACTAGGTATTGTTTTTAAAGACTGCGACAGCGTTTTAAAACCAATTAAACTTTATTTATTTTCAAAAAGTAATTTTAAAATCAATGGGATAGCGAAAGCATACATTAGAGTTTAAAATTATAATCTACTTCAATAGAGCGACAGTTTGAGAATAGGTTTTTAAATAAATACTTTTTGCTGAAAAAGAAATTATTATCATTTTTAGAAAATAAGCCAGTGGAAAGCCGGATTCTTTAGAATTAACAAATACATACCGATATTCGCATTATTATTATTTTAATTAAAATTTAGTTTTATTGCCCAAAAATTCCCCTATTTATTTATTTGATAGCTATAGCTTTACACAGTAAGTTTAGATTACGATAGATCGATTTATAGTCTCTGTGGGTTCGATATCTTTTAAAACTACGCGATAGGGCTGTATACTTGCAGTCTCCCGATTATTATAGACGATAAAGTCGCGATCAAGTTTTTGGCGCCGTTGCCGGGGACTATTCAAGTTGATATCGTAATTTTATTACGAAGTATAGACTATAGCAACTATTTCTTTTCCCTCTGTGTATGCCAAATACTCGCTCTCAAGGCGCGCCTTTGCATATACCTATTTACGACGTCGAGCGTTATCTTAGATTAAGAAGACGAATTCAAGAGTATTTAGAACGCAACAATCTTCCTTCGACCAAACTTCCTGACGTTGAAGAACTTAAGAAGATGGCTGATCCAGAACCTCCTGCTCCTCGTCCTCTTAAGGATTACGCTGTTCCTTCTCAAGCGGAGCCTCATAATAGTATTGCTGCTCCAGCTATTGCTCGAAACGATTTCGAGCTAAAACCTTCGCTTCTTTCCGCCGTTCAGCAGAACCAGTTTTCTGGAGCTCCTACTGACGACCCAAATCTTCATCTGTCAGTGTTTGTGCAGTACGCAGACACTGTAAAAGCGAATGGTGTAAACCCCGAGGCGATACGATTGCGCCTATTTCCTTTTTCTCTCAGAGACAGAGCTCGCGCATGGCTCCAATCTCTTCCTTCCAACTCAATCACCACATGGGATGAGTTGAAGAAAGTATTCTTGGCTAGATATTTTCCTCCAAGTAAAACTGCTATGCTCAGAGCCAATATCAATAGTTTCAGACAAAAGGACAATGAATCACTCTTTGAAGCTTGGGAACGATATAAAGACATGCTTAGACTTTGCCCTCATCATGGTTTAGAAGAATGGTTAATCATTCACACGTTTTACAATGGTCTCTTGTACAATACGAGAATGACTATAGACGCTGCAGCTGGTGGCGCACTGATGAATAAACCATATGCTGAAGCAAAACAACTTATCGAAAGCATGGCTCAGAACCATTACCAATGGGGTACAGAAAGAGTTAGTATGGAGAAATCTCAAACTAAAGGTGCCATGGTTGAAGTGAATAGTCTGGATCAAGTCAACGCTAAAGTGGAAGCTCTCACTCAAAAGCTCGAGAAACTTACCACCGCTCCCGCAGCAACTGTTGCTGCAATTACTCAAACTTGCGACTTATGTGGTCTTCAATCACATCTTGCTCCAGAATGCCCACTTTTAACAGGAGTTCCAGTTGAACAAGCAAATTACGTACAGAATAATCCTTACAGCAACACATATAACCCTGGCTGGAAGAATCATCCTAATTTTTCCTACAAGAATAACAACGCGTTATATGCACCTGGACAAGCTCCTGCTACACCACCTGGTTATCCTAAAGCCATTCCAAATCATCCTAACAATGGTCCTAATACAACAAATGCTCCTAGGAAGTCTAATTTGGAAATCATGATAGAGCACTTCACAGCTAACCAATCCCAAATTAATAAAGACACTAATGAGCATATTAAGCAATTATCCAACAAGCTTGATGCTTTAGCTACACACAATAAAATGTTAGAAACACAAATCTCTCAAGTAGCTCAACAACAAGCGGCTTCTGCTGCTCCTGCTGGTTCTTTTCCTGGACAGCCTCAACCTAATCCCAAAGGACATGCAAATGCTGTTATCTTAAGAAGCGAGACAGAGTATGATGGACCTGTAGATCCCAGAAACAATAGCCCAGCTATGAAACAAAATTCTGTCAAACAATCTGAACAAGAAAAGGAAATTCAGAAAGATAATAATGAAGATACCACACAAAAGGACGAACCTTATATACCCCCACCACCTTATAAACCTCTTATTCCATACCCTCAAAGGTTAGTTAAAACTAAGAATGTGGGACAATTCAAGAAATTTGTGGATCTTCTGAAGCAACTTAATGTTACAATTCCTTTTACCGAAGCTATAACCCAAATGCCCTCTTATGCTAAATTCCTTAAAGAGATTCTATCCAATAAGAAAAAGCTAGAGGATAATGAAACCATGCTTCGAATGTAGTGCAATTATTCAAGACACAATGCCTCCTAAACTCAAAGATCCTGGAAGTTTCTCTATTCCATGTGTAATTGGCAAATTTGTCATAGACAAAGCTTTATGTGATCTAGGAGCCAGTATAAGTGTGATGCCGTTATCCATCCGCAAGAAACTTGATATGGGAGAGCTGAGACCAACCAAAATGTCCGTTCAACTAGCAGATAGGTCAGTTAAATATCCTGCAGGAGTACTTGAGAATATTCCTGTACGTATTGGCCAATTCTATATACCAACTGATTTCATTATCATGGACATAAGGGAGGACGAAGTTACTCCAATCATTCTTGGAAGACCTTTCTTAGCCACAGCCGGTGCAATAATAGATGTAAAAAGAGGAAAACTTACTTTTGAAGTAGGCGAAGAGAAAATCGAATTTATCCTCTCTCAATTCCTGAAAGCACCTGCAATTGAAGATACTTGTTACTTCATGGATATCATCGATGAATGTAGAAAAGAAGCTGAGCTTGAAAATAAAGACAATCTCGATGAAAATCTGAGTAGTAATCTAAGTGAATGCTTAGCTATAGCACCAGATCCCACACAAAGTTTAAGGAAACCTTCCCTAGAACTCAAAACACTTCCTGAAAATCTAAGGTATGAATTCCTAGATTCCGAACTCGAACGTCCAGTGATAGTCAACGAAAACTTGGAGAATCAAACGAAAAACTTTTACAGATTAGGAAATATCCAACCCTTAGGATATAATATCACGATCTTAAAGGAATAAGTCCCTCTATCTGTATGCATCGCATTATGCTAGAAGACGATTGCAAAACTTCAAGAGAACACCAGAGGAGACTAAACCCGATTTTGAGCGAAGTTGTGAAAAAGGAAGTAATGAAGTTGTTAGAAGCAGGAATCATATATCCTATATCTGATAGCAAATGGGTTAGCCCTGTGCATGTTGTACCTAAGAAAGGAGGTGTCACAGTAGTCGAAAATGAGAAAGGAGAAATCATAACTAAAAGAGTCGAATCTGGATGGAGAATGTGCATCGATTATCGAAAACTTAACAAAGCCACCAGAAAAGATCATTTCCCTTTACCATTTATTGATCAGATGTTGGAGCGCTTAGCTAGACACTCTCATTTCTGTTTCTTAGACGGTTATTCAGGTTTCTTTCAGATACCTATTCATCCTGATGACCAAGAGAAAACAACTTTCACATGCCCATTTGGAACCTTTGCTTATAGAAGAATGCCATTTGGTTTATGCAATGCTCCTGCAACTTTTCAGAGATGTATGATGGCAATATTTGCTGATTTTCTGGACAATATTATGGAAGTCTTCATGGACGATTTTTCCGTCTGTGGACAAAGCTTTGAAGAATGTTTAGAAAATTTAGAAAGGGTATTGGAACGTTGTGTGAAGGTTAATCTAGTGCTTAATTGGGAGAAATGCCATTTTATGGTACAAGAAGGAATTGTTTTAGGACACATTATATCCAAAGAGGAATTGAAGTCGATTCGCTAAAATCGAAGTTATTGAGAACCTTCAACCTCCAAAACCGTTAGAAATCCAAGCTTTTGGGACACGCCGGTTTTATCGACGTTTCATTAAAGATTTCTCTAAGATAACTAAACCCTAAGAGCTATTAATGAAAGACGGAGTTCATCTTGACGAAAAATGTTTAGAAGCGTTTGGACACTTAAGAAAGCATTAATTTCTGCGCTATCATGCAAACTCAGATTGGAATGAACCTTTTGAAATAATGTGTAAGTGACTATGCCGTAGGAGCTGTTTTAGGACAGCGAAAGGATAAAAACTCCACGTCATATATTATGCAAGCGAACTCGGGCGAAGCGCAGATGAATTATGCTACAACAGAGAAAGAATTCTTAGCAGTGATCTTCGCATTAGACAAGTTCCGTTCCTACTTAGTAGGATCCAAAATAATCATATACACTGATCATGCTGCTATTAGATATCTCTTAACCAAAAAGGACGCTAAACCTAGACTCGAGATGGATATTATCTGCAAGAGTTTGATTTAGAAATCAAAGATAAGAAAGGAACGAAAATGTAGTAGCGGATCATCTCTAGACTAGAAAATCTTAAACATGAACAAGTGCCGATTGATGATGAATTCGGACGATAAACGATTGCCCACTTGGAAGACACAGAACCAGATAAACTCATGGAAACCACTTTAGCTATTTCCTCTGTGCCTTGGTATGCTGATTTTGTGAATTACCTCGCTGCAGGCGTTCTACCACCTGAACTTACCTATCAACAGAAGAAGAAATTCTTCCATGATCTTAAACAAGATTATTGGGATGAACCTTTACTTTTCAAGAGAGGTCCCGATGGAATTTTCCGCCGATGTGTGCCAGAAGAAGAGATTGAAAACATTATAACACACTGTCATTCTGCACCTTACGGAGGACATGCTAGTACATCCAAAACATGTGCAAAGATCTTACAATCCGGTCTCTATTGGCCTAATCTATGGAAAGACGTACATGCCACCATTTTAAAATGCGACAGGTGTCAACGCACCGGTAATATATCTAGACGTGACGAAATGCCACAAAAAGGCATTTTAGAAGTCGAAATCTTTGATGTGTGGGGGATAGACTTCATGGGACCCTTTCCTTCTTCATCCGGTAATAAGTATATACTCGTGGCTGTAGATTATGTTTCCAAATGGATTGAGGCTATAGCTTCTCCAACAAACGACACCCGAGTGGTACTTAAGCTATTCAAGAACATAATTTTCCCTAGGTTCGGTGTACCCCGACTCGTTATAAGCGACGGTGGATCTCATTTCATTTCCAAAATCTTTGAAAAATTATTAAGGAAATATGGAGTTCGACACCGCGCTACACCTTACCATCCTCAAACCAGGGACGGGTTGAAGTTTCAAATCGCCGATAAAACAAATCCTTGAAAAAGCGTCGCTACTTCCGAAAGGATTGGTCCTTTAAACTTCATGAAGCTTTATGGGCTTACAGAACGCCTATAAAACTCCCATCTTTACTCCTTTCAAACTTATTTATGGTAAGTCATGCCATCTCCAGTTGAGTTAGAACACAAGGCTTATTGGGCCATTAAGAATCGAACTTAAGTTATCGCAGGAAAGCGTATCACGGATATTAATGAATTGGAAGAACTTAGGCAGGATGCGTCAAAACGCTAGGATTTACAAAGAGCGCACAAAATGGCACGATAAGCGTATATCTAGGAAGAATTTTAACATAGGTGATGCGTATTACTTTTTAACTCACGATTAAAATTATTTCCGGAAATTACGATCTAGATGGTCTGGACCTTTTGAAATTACTCGAGTTTATCCAAGTGGCGCAATAGAGATTAAGGGACCTCGATTGCCCGTTCATAGTAAGCGGCAGCGGTTAAAACATTACCATCTTACCGAAATCGATGGATATTCTCAAAAGATAAATCTAGACGAGCCACAAGCTCGATTAGACGACTAATCTTTAGTTTTATTTGTCGAGCTTACGACATAAAACAAAGCGCTTTGTGGGAGACAACCCACCGATTTATTTCTTTCTTCTTATTTTATTTTATTTCTTCATTCTATTCAAAAACAAACAAAAAAATATCTATTTCTTTTTCTATTTTCTTTTATTTCTATTCTCTGTCTTACATTCTATTCTATATCTCTCTTCTTATCGGCATTTGGCCAATGCTGATGTTCTTTTATTTTCTTTCTCCTCAGGATTCTTCTAGCTACTTCTTTCTCTTTCCACTATGTCTCGTGTTGATGATATGCCAGTCAGTTTCAGAGGAAGAAATCAGCGCACCAAATATGGAGTTTTATCCGAGCGTGAGATGTTACCCACTACCTACTTTCATTATGGTGCTATGAATGCTCTTGGCATTCGTGATAGTGTGCTTTTTCTGCTAAATCAGATTGGGTGGGATAATTCACGCCTGATGACTTGCTTTGCCACTTATCGGAACCTCACTTTGGAATTCCTCAGTTCTTTAGCTTACTTTCCTACTCATGGGATAGCTCTACGCCGTGGACTTATTATTTTCAGAATTTTTGGCTTCACCTTCAAGTTTACCCATAAGGAATTGGTTGATCTTCTTGGTTTTCCTAGTGGTTTAGGAGTTTATACTGAAACTCAGGAGGAGTATCTTGGATTTAGAGATCTTGACTATTTTTGGGGATCTATTTCTGGAATCCTTAACCCTGAGCCCGAGGATCTTGTATCAGAGAATATCCATAACCCGGCCTTCAGGTATTTCCATAAGATTCTTGCCCATACCGTTTTTGGAAAACCCCAGAATGTCACTACTGTTTCTAAGGATGAGCTTTTTATCATGTTTTGTGCTTCGCAGAACCGTCCGGTTAATGCGATCCCTTATCTGCTCCGTACCTTTGTGAATCTCATTAATACTGATCATGCACCTATTCGGATGGGAAGTCTCGTTACTATGATTGCAAATGTTGTTGGACTTCGACGACCCTTTAGGCATCTGAATGCTTTTGCTGGTGTTACTTCCATGACCATCGAGTTCTGTTTCAACACTGGTATGATTGGTGATCTTGGCCCGACTCAGTTTACCTTGTTGATTAATGGTCAAGTTATGCAGCTGTTTACCTTGCCTAACCCTGCTACTAGTGTGCATAACAAAGCCAATTGGCTTTATGGTTTTGATCAGCATCCTTCTCCGCCAAGCACTCCTGAGATTCCACCAGGCTTTGAGATTTTAGAGGACGGTGAGGCAGATCCCGCTGTTCCGCACGCTTCCACCGCTCCCTCTGTTGGTCCTGACACTGTTATGCATGAGGCTCCTCCTATTGATCATGCGACTGCTATCCACGCTCTCCAGGTGGAACATCAGGCTTTGAGGGACGAGTTCACTACTCTGCGAGCTGACTTCTTTAGTTTTATGGATACAGTTTCTGCGCAATTTCAAGAAGTCTTCTCTTATCTTCATTCTCCCTCTGCTCCTAAGGCAGGATCATCTAGTGGCTAGAGTTCTTTAGTAGTTAATTTATCTTATTTAGTTTAGTTTAGTTTGATTTCATTAGGATTTGCAATGTTTTCATTATATTTATTATGTTTTTCTTCCCTAATACTTGATTCTTCAAATTGTAAGCAACTTTGATTTCCATTCTAATGCAATCCCTGTTATCTTTTATTATAATGTTGCACATTATTTTATATTATTATTATTCTGCATTATTCTTCTTGATTGCATTATTATTGTTGCTACAATTTAACTACCCATCTTTCATTTCGATTCTCCTTTGTTGTTATCGGAGGACATTGCTCCATTTAAGTATAGGGTCGGATCATTTCCTTGCTCATTTATATTGCCTTTGCTCTCTTTGTAGTATTTCCTTTTATTTATTTTTCTTGTATCATAAATTTCAATTCAATAAAGTACATGTTTATGTCAATTTTTATCTTATATGCAAAATTTAGTGTTTATTCGAATTCTTCCTATTTCTTGAGCCATAACGAAAAATTTAAAACACATTTATAAACATATTCAACTAGTATTAAGGTTGTTTAATCTAAATAAGGATTCAAGTACGACTTAGCAAAATTGTTATCGTCCTAACACTTTAAAACCCCCAATATGCTAGATCGATTTAAGTACTTATTATACCAAGAACCTTTAAAACTTAGTTTTAGATTAGCCCCAAGTAGTTTATTAAGCAGTCGACACCACCGAAAACACAAACTACGTGGAGAACCGATGAATATAAGTGATTGATCAAATATCTTTAAGAAAATTGCTTTTATTTAAGATGCACTTACTAAGTTAGATGGTCCTTACCAGATCGTTTAATCCAAAAAGTTGCTGAAAATATGAATTTTATGCAAAATAATCCATTAATAAATTGGTTCAGTGGTCCCTGGTGCTGAACTTGGTAGGGCGAATTACGGTTCGATCCTCCGCAATTTTTAATTGGAAAAAGGAGTACCAAATATTTTATTACCAGAACTCCTAGCTGGCTTATTAAGATCAAATTCACTAACCGGTTACTCCACTATGTGCGTGTAAGGTAATGGGCTTAATGTGATTGCACTAGAATGAAAACGGGCAAAATAAAACATAGTATTAGGTTGAAGCTATAATGACATGACTCCTACACTTCTTAATGTTATTTCTTACCCATGACCTTTCTCTATGTGGGGTATTGACATGATTGGGATGATCGAACCCAAGGATTCTAATGGACATCGTTTCATTTTGGTAGCAATTGAGTACTTCACCAAATGGGTTGAAGCGACTTCTTATGCCAATGTTACCAAGCAAGTGGTGGTCTGATTTATCAAGAACAATCTCATTTTTAGGTATGGTGTGCCTAGAAGGATCATCGCTGACAAAGGCTCGGATTTAAATAATAATATGATGGCGGAACTTTGTGAAGAATTCAAGATTTTTCATGATAACTCTTCCCCTTACAGACCCAAGATGAATGGGGAAGTTGAAGCTGCAAACAAGAATATCAAGAAGATCATCTAGAAGATGGTCGTCACCTACAAAGACTGGCATGAAATGCTGCCATTTGCTTTACATGGATATTGCACTTAGGTACGCACTTCAACAGGGGCAACCCCTTTCTCTTTGGTTTATGGGATGGAAGCAGCACTCCCCATTGAAGTTGAGATTCAATCTTTGCGTGTGATAATGGAATCTGAATTATCTGATGCTGAATGGGTTCAGAATCGGTTTGACCAGTTGAATTTGATTGAAGAGAAGAGAATGAATGTTTTATGTCATGGTCAGTTATACTAGAAAAGAATGAAGAACAATTTTGATAAGAATGTCAAACCTCGTTTATTTAGAGAAGGCGACCTCATGCTCAGAAAGACCACCCCTTTGAACTCTAATTCCATAGGCAAGTGGACTCCCAATTATGAAGGCCCATATGTTGTTAAGAAAGCCTTCTCTGGTGGTGCTTTGATTCTTGAAACTAAGGATGGAGAGGAGTTCCCGCGTCCTTTGAATGCTGATGTAGTCAAGAAATACTTTGCCTAAATAAATAAAAGAACAACTCGCTAAGTTGAAAACCCGAAAGGGTGACTTAGGCAAAAAAGAGCGTCTCGGTAGACTGAAAACCCGAACAGGCGGTCTAGACAATAATTAGAGGCATAAGCATAATAAATCTCGGTGGTGAAAACCATAAGGGTAGTCTAGGAAAAAGTTAGGGAGTTATATGGAAAGTAAATACATCAGACAAGACTTGATCACATAAGCAACAATTTGCATGGATTATCTTCATACCTCAACAAAAGACTACAATACAGGAGTTCAATGTTGTTAGGTGATAACACGATTTTTTATAGTATATTTGATTTAATTTTCATAAATAATGTTAGTATTTTTATTTAATTATTTCATTTTATTTCCATATTACGCTGGTATTTTTATTGTTTCAGGTATTTTATTTTAAATAAACAAATTGAGCAAAGTGAAGAAATTAAGAGGATTATTTAATTAATTATGCAAGAAATGAAGAAAAGGGGTGTGCAAAGCAAAACAATGGATCAAAAGCCCAAAGCAAGCAAAAGGCCAAAGCAACCAAAAGCCCAAAGCAAGCAAAACAAACCCTAAAAGCCACGTACAAGAGTGAGACCCACGTCTCAACTCTCTCCTACAAGTGAGGCGCCCGCCTCGGACTCCCTCCTACAAAGGAGGCGACCGTCTCCAGTGCCACGTTGGCCCTAGGAGTTGCTTGAGACGCACGTCTCAACGTGGAGGAAAAAGAGGAGGACTTTTCGGACGACCAAGGCAGATGGTGGGCAGTTGAAGCGAGAGATTTTAGGAGAAAGTGCTACGAATATTTAGGAACAAGTGGTTACTTCCTACCACTATAAAAGGACCTCTCCAGATCATATTTTGACACACCGATTCTGAGCATTCTTTCCCAGTTTTAGATTTTTATTTCCAGAGTTATTTTTCATTGTAATTGAGATTCAGCAGTACTTTCCAGCATTGTTCCTAGAGCTAGTTTCCTTTCCAGCATTGTGGTCTTAATTCCTCTTGAAGAATCAAGATTCAATTCCAGCATTTTATTTAATTCAGGTTTTTATTTATATTGCTTTTATTTATTTATTTAATCAATTGCATGATATATATATTTGTTTTGCCATGAATTTATTTATAAATGTTAAAACCTTTAATTTATTCATGTTTGTTTTTATGAATATGTCTGGCTAAATTATTTAAATATCGGTATGTAATGAGTTAATTTGAAAGTATCCGGAATAAACTGGCTTGATTATATTTTATAAAATAAATACTTTTTCTGATTTAGTTATCTAATTTATTTTGTTAAAAAGGTTTAGAAACCAATAGAGCGAAAGTTTGAGGTTAATAAACTGACTAAGATATTAAACCAATAGAGCGACAGTTTGAGGTTTAAAATCAGATAGTAGATACTAGGTATTGTTTTTAAAGACTGCGACAGCGTTTTAAAACCAATTAAACTTTATTTATTTTCAAAAAGTAATTTTAAAATCAATGGGATAGCGAAAGCATACATTAGAGTTTAAAATTATAATCTACTTCAATAGAGCGACAGTTTGAGAATAGGTTTTTAAATAAATACTTTTTGCTGAAAAAGAAATTATTATCATTTTTAGAAAATAAGCCAGTGGAAAGCCGGATTCTTTAGAATTAACAAATACATACCGATATTCGCATTATTATTATTTTAATTAAAATTTAGTTTTATTGCCCAAAAATTCCCCTATTTATTTATTTGATAGCTATAGCTTTACACAGTAAGTTTAGATTACGATAGATCGATTTATAGTCTCTGTGGGTTCGATATCTTTTAAAACTACGCGATAGGGCTGTATACTTGCAGTCTCCCGATTATTATAGACGATAAAGTCGCGATCATTAGGGAGAATAATGTTCATTGTTCTTCGATGTACCTTTTCCATGTATTTACCATTTTTCAAAACTTTGTAATCATCTATGGAGTCATGCTATTGGCAGACTACCATTATATCAATAAAACTTGAGCCTTTATCCAATTCTTTGGCAATCTAATTTCTATTTAGTTTATAAAAATCTTCTTTTATTATTGAAAATACATTTCAAAACCAATCGATTTGTTAGAACATATTTGCGAAAATTTTACAATTTAAGTGTATTTACTTCGGATGTGAAGCAAATGGATAAGATGGCATTGTCCTAATAACAAACAAGATAGATAATGTCGAAGTTGGTACCATGAGGACCTCTATAACTTTTTTGTTCGGATATGAGATATAACTGCAAGGAGGATTGTTTCCACAGAGTGTCCCATTTTTCCCCAGAAGAGTTGGTAAGAGTAATATTTTGATAAGACATGGTGACAACCCCATGGGATGCCTCCGTCAGAAGGAACATGGGAATGTTTATGATGTGCGTGCAACTTCTTTTGAAATTTGATGCGATAAAGAGCTACCCTTCAGTTGATGGTTTGTGAAGACTTCATTTTGGACGAGTGTTGTCCTTGCACTAGTCAACCTTACATATTGATCCTCAATAAAATATCCATATGCATCTCACATACATTGATTCATACACTATGCATAGATAAAATTCAATTCATCGCTCATTCACATATGTTGATAATCAAGGTATGTTTCATCTTTCCAATAGAATGTCAGCTTTAAGCAAAAAAAGTTCATCTTTCCGCTTTCTCCACAGAGTTATCCCTCGTGGAAGAATAGGGCCTCAACCCTCTTTGTAAGCCTCTGTGATTGTTCAGATCACCCTTCCCCAACTTGATTGTGGTTTGAACTCTGGTCTCCAAGCGACATTATTACCTTGTTATTCCTAGACTATGAGTTCTAATTAGAAAGCACAATTAGGTCAAGACGATCTCATCTCTCCGACAAAAAAGAATCCAAGATAATTCACTTGCATTCTCCAGCAATATTGTTACAATCTTTTCCTAACACTTGGTGATAGTCTCTTCCCGCAAGCGGTTGGTTTTCCCCAACAAGTCTGTTAATGCCAATTTGGCCTCCTCTCGGCAACCCAACGAGGAATCTCTCGCCATGGATTGACTGAATTTTCCAGCAAGTTGAAGACCTGTTATGGAAACCTCTTTTAAGTGATCCATAAGCTCATTATTGGATGATTCCTATAGTTGTGTGCAACAAGATTTGTTGTTCTGATGAATGACAACCTTGTCTTTATGGAAGGTAGTTTATCGAAGATTTGTTGTTCCGATGAATGGAAACCTTGTCTTTATGGAAGGTAGTTTATCAAAGATTTTTTGTTTCGATGAATGGAAACCTTGTCTTTATGGAAGGTACTTTATCGAAGATTTGTTCCGATGAATGGCAACCTTATCTTTATGGAAGGTAGTTTATCGAAGGGTTTTTGTTCCTATGAATGGCAACCATGTCTTTATGGAAGGTAGTTTATCAAAAAAAATTTTCCCGATGAATGGCAACCTTGTCTTTATGGAAGGCAGTTTATTGAAGATTTATTGTTCCGATGAATGGAAACCTTGTATTTGTGGAAGGTAGTTTATCAAAGATTTGTTGTTCCGATGAATGGCAACCATGTCTTTATGGAAGGTATTTTATCAGAGATTTATTGTCCCGATGAATGGAAACCTTGTCTTTATGGAAGGTAGTTAATTGAAGATTGGTTCCGATGAATGACAACCTTGTCCTTATGGAAGGTAGTTTATCAAAGATTTGTTCTGATGAATGGAAGCCTTGTTTTTATAGAAGGTAGTTTATCGAAGATTTATTGTTTCGATGGATGGAAATCTCATCAATATGGGAGCTAGTTCGTCGTTGATTTGTCGAGTTCTCCAATGGGAGGAATTTTAGCTCACTGGTTGTATGATTGCTTTGTTATCTTTTTCCAGGTGAAGTATCATGATTAAAAAAGAGGAATTTCAGCCCGTCTTTGGTGAAGCTCCAGAGCTCTTTGGAAAGTCAGTCTATTGTTGATGTTGTCTTCTTACCACTGTTTGGTTAGAAACAATTTTTGGTGTTTATTTGGGGTTGATGGTTTACTATCTTTAGAAAGTTGGTGTCACTACCTTGTTTTTGCTAACTCCTCTGTGAGGAGATAGTTCGCCATCTATCTAATGATTGTTGTTGTTATTCCCTTTCCGTTTCCTTGTCCTGTATTAAGTTGATAATATTATAAAAGTGGTTTCCTATTCCCTAGTGGAGTCATGTTTTTATCTCTCCCATTAGATCGAGCTTCTTTCCTTAGTAGTATGTCTTCTTGGATGAGTTGTCTTACTTGGCGTGTCTCCATTATCTTCGCTTCCCCCAGCCCCCGCGGAGATCATCATATTACATTACATAACCATTAAGCATTGCATAATATCTTAGGGCCAAAAATAAGGCTCATATTATATTTAAGTATCTTCTATCCCGTAGAGGCGAAGGTTCCCTTCTTATCTTCAGATAGAAGATACTTAAATAAGGGCAGCTGTTGTACCCCAATTTTCCCCATAAGATTCACCCATACTTCATACCATTGCATGGCACAAAGATCATAATTTGAATATACCTCTCTCTCCTATCTTTGGCTTTTCCCTTAGGAGATCACCAAGCACCTTGTGCATGTGTTCATTTCTTGTGTGTGATGATTGATACTTGGCTAACAATGATATATGTACACTTTTCTTGTTAAATATTATAGGTGAATGGTGCACAAGTTTCTTATTCAAGGAGTCAATAGGTTCATGTGTTTATTTCCATGCATTCTCTCCTCAATTCTCAAGATTTTTGAAGTATTGTCTCTCATTGAAGACTTATCTTGTCACCAACCATGGTCTCTTATCTTAAGTGTATGCTTCATGTTTGAAGAGATCATCAAATTCAAAGAATTCTCCATTATATGGCTATCTATCATGAAATTAGGGTTTTAGACTTATGAGGATCATATATTGGTGTTTATATGAAGTTTGTGTATGTTTTCAAAGTCATTTGATTCTTAAGAGGACTTCTAATATGAATATGCTTGGATCCAAAGAGCTTGATTAATGAAAATATTGTTTTAGAGGTCTATGATTGCCCACTCTCTAAGTTGATGCTTCATTTATCTTGTATGACTTCAAAGGATCATAACTTGGTTATCCCTTGTCTCCTTGAGCTCATTTTTCTTTCACAATGAACCTAAGGATGTATAATACAACTTAGTTCAATTGGTGAGAAGTGAAAATGCTTAGAAATTTGCCTATGAAGTCAAAAGATTACAAGTCCTTGATGAATTTCTCATTTGTTGGTCAATCAACGTCAAAAGATCACATCTTGATCATAAGTTATCACCTTGAGGGCATTATTTTTGCATAACAATCTTGAAGATGTGAAATTTATCTCCATATAAGTTTTGAATATTGAAAGTATTTGGAAGTTGCTTGAAGAAGCCAAAAGATTATAGGTCACTTCACAAATTTTCATCAAATTCACAAGATCATAAATTTCTCAATTTTTGAAATTTTTGAGTGATTCTTTTTGCCAAATGTTCCTTGACAGGTCTACTTCATATCATCTTTGAAAATCAAGAGCAAATTTTAAGTGGAAGAGCAAGTTTGAAGAAGAAACATTATAGGTCATTTTTAGAAAGTGGCATGCTTGACCAAGGCCTGGCCAGGAAAATATATGATTTTTCAAGAACCCTAAAGGCTCAATCTCTCAACTCAAGCATCCATTTGATTTGATTATTTTTGCATTGTGTTATACTCTTTGAATACTTCCTTTGGCTCAAAGAAAATCAGAAAACGTGCGAAGGAATTGGATTTGGCCTCAACTTAAAGTTTATGCAAAATTCTGATTTCGAGCTCACCATCAGTTTGTGCATTTGCGCGTGCAACTTGATTTTAAGCCAAATTAAGCCTTACTTTCGTGACTACTTGTGATTAGGAACTTCCCAGGATTAATTAGCACATCAAAACGCAAGGAATGATTAAGTTTTGATGCAAATAAGGTCACACATTCTTCATGAACACGAGTGTGCATGATTTCCAGTCAAATGTCATAATTCACCTCTCATTTTGATCCCATTCGCCTCTCTTATAAATAAGGGAAACATTCCACTCATTTCCCAAAGATTTGAAATCCAAAAAACCCCTGCCAAACTCTCTCTCGAATCCAATTTTCTGCAACTTTGTTTTCACTCTCAAAGCCGAACAGTTTGAAATTAACCATTCATTCTTCTTCCTTGAATTCACTGAAGCTAACAGAACAAGAATCGTGCCTTGAAGCCTCCTGAATTGTGCTATCCAAGTACAATTTCAGAGCTCTGAAAGTGAACTTTGTTCTGGTAGGAATCTCCATCAAACCTTATAAAATAAAGCATCATTGCACTCTCCTCATCTCCCCGATCCTTGTGATCTTCACCATTTGCATTTTCATCAAGTATTGACTGAGAATTTTTGGAAACAAGTGCTCGCTATTATTTCTATTTTTTCCAAATTGTTCATGTAGAAGTGAAATAATTTCTTCGTGAGGGTACCATTAGAATCTTCTTGAAGAGACGAAGCGAATGACACCGGTCTGAAGAATTTATTTCACAGTTTGAGAATCGAGTATGGATGATGGCTGGAGGTTTAAGACGACCTACGTGTCTATCTTCAACCAATGAACGCTTGACATGTAATATTTTCAAATTCGATCCGGTGTATTTGCTTCATCGTGCACGCGTCTCCGGAGCCCTTGGATCTGATTACTTTTATTAGTCAACATCGATCCAACGCGTGATATTATTTCTTGTTTTATTTTTTAATTTTGTAATCCGATGTGAAAACCAATGAGGTCGATATCAAGCATAGTGTGCCGTGTCCATTGGACGTGATTACTAACGCGTTTTGACTATGATCAGATGATCCACATTTTTTTTGGCTTTTATTTTATTTTTTGATTTTATATTTTAAATATTTTAAACTTCAAAAAATCATATAAAATTCATTACTGACTCAAAAATTATGAAAAAATTCACAAAAATATTTTGAAATATTATCTTTTTGAATTTAAATTTTTCATAATTTTATTTTCATATTTGATATTTTTTATGATTTTTCTCTTTTCTTTGATATTTTTAATTGTTTTAAAATACTTTCTAACATTTTAAAATTCTGAAAACATTATGGAATGATCTAATAGTTATTTGAAAAATATTGGTGACCTCATTTTATTTTTATTTTACAATTTTTTTTCATTTTTAGTTTATTTTCTAAAAATATTTTCTGACTTTAAAAAATTCTTAATTTTTTTGTCAACACTTGTTGACCTCTGTTTTACTTTGGGCAATTTTCTTGGAATTTTATTTTGAAGAAAAAAAATACTATTTATGTATTTCGTTAAAAAAAATACTATTTATGTATTTCGTTAATAAAAAATACTATTTATGTTTTGATCCTTTTATTTGACTTTATTTTTATTTTTATTTTGCTGACTTTTGAATTTATTTTGGAGTCATAAATTTCCTCAACATCAATGGAATTTGGGTGTTGATAGGCCTCCTGACCAAATCCAACAAGAAAGTTGATTGATTTTGACGAAGATAAATTCACCTGATACAAAAGAATTTTGAAAATTACTTTTTCTTCTTCATCTTATTTTTCTTTTGTCCCGACTCAGAAAAAGTGATCAATTGGAGGCATGAACTTTAATGTTCTAACATAAGCCCCAAAAGATGACTTGAGCTTTGATCTTGATTCAACACTTGTGGCGCTTGTCGTGTGGTCGCGTTGATTTCTAATCAAGCTTCTGGCAAGTTTCCACTAACCTTGTCCATTTGAAATTCTCAATCATATTTGATCAAGTGATGTGATAATTCCAAAACTGGTGATATACTTGACAAAAAATAATTAAAACTTGTCGTGTGGTCGCGTTGATTCTATCAAGCTTCTGGCAAGTCTTCATGCGTAAGTTTCAAGATGGCCACGTTGCTGAAGACTAACAATTAACAATTCGATGATATACTTGACAAGTTTCCTCCATCTTGCTAACCTTTATTAATTACTTTTTTATTTTTTCGCTCTTTACTTTCCGCATTTACTTTTATGCTCTTTATTTTTATGCACCTTTAATTTTAGCATTTACATTTCATGTCATTTTTGCTTTGCTCACTTGAGCATTTTATTTCCTATGTCATTTTTCTTTTGCTCACGTGAGCATTTTATTTTCTTGCCATTTTGAATTTGCTCATTTGAGCTTTGCTTTGCTTTTCTAAAATACCTAATAATTCAACCTAAACATAAAAAACTCTTAATTGGACTTGGTTACTATCCTTGTGCTTGGAGCTTGATCTTTGGACTTAGGAATAGGACCATTACCTCAGCTTGGAGATCTCGGTGCCCTTGGTGTTATTCTATCTTGTCTGGTTATTATCTTTGTGTGCAAGTTATTGCGTTATGCTCGATTAAGAGTGCATTTCCTCCAAATACAGTCGTTACTCTGTCTGTTTTTATTCTTGAGACAAGAGTTCACCTAAAAGCATTGGTTTCTCTAAAGCTTGTGTTTTTTTTGTCTGATTATTTGTCACTTATGTAGTAATCTAAAGGATGGGATATGATATTGGCTCTTGATGTCAAGCATTAATATTCTCACCCGGTTAGATATTTCTTTACCCTTACCTTTTACTTTATGCACTTAGGTTAACCTCTTCATCTCCTCCCCATTCTTTAATTTTCAAAATCTTCCATGTTTTTCAAAGAATTATTGTTTTCAAAACTCGAACGCTTTCATAAAAAACTTGGACTTAGGTCCATGAATGTTCAAACTTTGTTTTCTTAATAAACTTTCAATCCATGTAATAATACTTTGAATTTTCTTTCCATAAGACTAAAAAACACCTAACCTCATTCAAATTTTTTTGAGCTCTTTGTAGGTTTTCTAAACCATTATTTTCTTAAAATCAACCAACACACAATTTTGGTCTTTTTTTAGCCGAACTACTTAGTTTTGATTTCAACATTGCACATTATTTGCATGTAGGTCTGGAATTCATTGGAAGTTCTATCTAACAAAAAATTATAAAAAATACTTCTTTCTATCCCCACCATCTATTTTGTACATATACTCTTTTTTAGCACTCATACAAATTTTCAAAAAAGGTTCATGCGGAATACCGTAGATGCTTTGGGTTCCTAACACCTTCCCTTTGCATAACTAACCCCTGGTCCCAGATCTTTGATCTTTTTTTTGTTAGGATTTATTCGCTCTTTTTCCTAGTCATTTGGATAAAATAAAAGTGCGATGACGACTCTTTTGTTACTTTTTGAGTTAAGTCAATTCAATGGCTTATACTAACAGTTTTTGCCGCTACAACTACATTATGATTTAACATCATAATTTGACATTTCTATAGGTTGTCTAGTTACTACGAAGATACAATCTCCCAACAAAGTCTATATCATGCTCAATAGACATCACAATTATAGCGAGATAATATGCATGAATACTCATCAAATTCTGTAAAAACATCACCTACTGTTTATATATACAAAAAGCAACATAGCCATGAATCTCAAAAACATTCACATGCAACCAGTTACACTATCGCAAGTTGAAGATATTAATTTCGAGATGATAGAGAAACATGAGAGCTAGCATAGTCAAGTCAAGGGGAATAACAAAATATGTTGAACCTGACTGAACACTGTGTGTTTGTTTTTGCGTTGACAATAACTCGACCTAGTTCCCCATGGTTAACCTCACTAGTATCAGAATATGATTTGCCAAATTGTTTGAGATAATCAATTCCCTTCAAAATCGAGCCAAGCTATTCAAGGTTATATAGAGCTGCGGCTGCTTCATCAGATATAACACATCAAGTTAATAAAGAACCAAGAAACTTTAAAGGAGCGCATTTCAAAGCCACGCCCACCCATTGAAAATAATTTATGAGATTTAAAGTACTCATGAGTAAAAGAATATTATTAGTATGCCCCAAGCTGCTATTGTTATTCGTTAATAGCAGTAAATATCAATATGTTAAACCCTATAGAATGAAAATAATTGTACTTATCTTTTAGCGTCGAATGCTTTGTTATCGAGCCCACTGGGGCCTTGACCTGGAGGTGATTATAAGGTCGGTGTTCACGGCTTCATGACTCATTCTCGCCACTAATGCATTGAACTCCTATATTCTTCAACTGAGTTTAAGTACCAAAGTCGTAGGATTTTTCATCCTCCACATCAAATCATCCGGAGTAGATGTAACTCTTGTTTGTTTGTTAAACACCGAATCACATAAACATCGCTGGGTTCGCCCTCAAGGTCGAAGAGAAATCTTGATCCTTGGACTCTGATCTTCTTCGCCGATCAGAATAGTGTTCCAGTGTATCGGTCCTCCGAACATCATGTTTGGACCGATGGTGATTATCTTTGAACACGCAATCAGAAAATCTCCCTTTTCTGAGCTTCTGAGCAGCAATTCAATTAACATACAATCCATTATTGATGTCGGTATTTTATGGAAAGGCCCCTAACGGATCAATTGAAACATCCACATTCACACCCTTCGTCTTGATTATCATATTATACGCGTGTTTGGATGGGACTCCCTTGCAATTTTTGAAAGCCACACACCGACTTTATGGTCCTTCCAAGGCGTTGGTTGTGTTTTGAGGTTACCATCATCCGACTTCGGCGTGAATGGAGTTGTAAAATGAGGCTCTTTATTGTCTAATTTCAATGATGATCCTGTTGCTTTAATTGCATCAAAACACCATAGATAAACTCATTTACCAAAAAGGTTTTTCCATAGATACACAAGACACATATGTTAGTTGTATTTTGTAACACGTATTGACTTGAGCATTCTATGGAATTGTTAGACGAACATGGATGTGTGGCTTGGGAAATTTTTACCCGGCCCCAAGGTGGACGTCAAATATTCTTGCTAAAAAATTATATTTAGGATATTAAGGGATTAAGAGGCTCAAGTGAGGTAACTTGGCCTCCAAACTATGGGTCTAACTTACTCTGTAGTCGGGAGCCCTTAGGTTAGAGGTTTGGAGAGAGAATGGTAATGAGATAGTTAGGAAGTGAGAGTCCCCTTTCTCTGAGGGGTTTTAGGCCTATTTATAACATAGGTATTAACCCATATTAATTAGTCAATGATTAATGGCCATTCTTATGTAACAGTCTATTAATCAGTTGTAACGTTCGTTCGTAACCGTCCATAATGACTTGTAACGCTCGTAACTTGCCACCTATTAAGTTCTGTAGCTGATCACCAATCCGACCTGGCATAACTCGACAGACGCAGGCCGGTCTGTACAACTAGGAAGATACACCGCGACCTATACAGCTCGGCCAAGAACACCTAGGCAGTCACAACCCGACCTTACGCAACTAGGCCTGATGATCCACGGTATATGCCATACGGGAATACCCTTGCATTACTGATCCGACTACTCGTATCTCTTTTATCTCTCCTAATCTGGACGGTAGATTTTATGTACAAACATAATATTTTAAAGACACATATTAGCATGAAAAAAAACATAATTGTTAACTGTTGTAGAATTTTGTACCAATATCCACTATTTGAAATATACTAAAATGCCATATTTTGATTTTTTTTAAATACCACTTTCTTTTCATAGTTTCGTTCAATCTAAATTTTTTCCTTCATAAATTGGGTCATGTATTAGGCAAACATTTGAAAATTGGCAGAAAATTTATTAAGTCGGTTACAAAATACCTAACTTAATAAATGCAGAACCCAAAATTTACACTTTTTAATTTCGATATTATTTACCTCGGGTTTTGGTAAACAACGTTGGTCTCTTGCCAAAAAGTTTACTAGCGAGATCGACTAGAGAATCTCAGTACTATATTAGTTTTCACGTGTTATTCTTTACAAAGTGTTTTGAAAAAAGTATGTTCGTTCGACCTCACATCCAACGTGTTTGTGTGATTGCAAAATAAACAAAGTAAATTTATAAAACAGTAACGAACGCGTTTAAAAAGATAAATGACATAACATTAAAACTGTTTAAGAAAATAGACAAGTTAATTCAAACATACATTACCCTAGCCTGACTCATTTCGCTCGATCGCTTGGTTAATTTGAGTGATTAGCGTTAGAAATGTGAAAAATCTGAACCCTTTACAAGATGCACTAAGTGCTTTATTTATACTACATATATGATAATTGCTTCCTGACGGGCTTTACTCCTTTGAAAGCCACGTATTTCTTGTAACCTCCTTCCACGAACTCACGTTCCACATCCTTTGTTCTCTTTCCCTCAAAGAACCTCTAATTTAAATGAACTGGGTCATCCTGAATGTGTTGGGCCTTTAACATTTCTTAGCCCAATAGATCATCTGGTCGACTTCATTAGATTTAGTTTATACCTTGTTCGACCTCCATCTAGCAATAAATACAAAGAAAAGTAATAAATACAAAAACCCTTTTGTATTCTTTTCTCCTACTGGTTGAATTTTACTTTGTTAAAATCTAGACCAACAAATTGCCCCCAAAATGTCCTTCTCAACTGAAAGGGCGAAATGGACATTTTATCCTTTTTCCATGGCACGATTTGACGTCATTGTAATCATGATTTTCTTTTCACACGTCTTGTCATCAAGAAAACAACCATTTCCTTACTTTTTTGCTTCAACTTCCTAGGATGAACGTGACTTTTTACGTAACAACTTCCCCACTTAGTTGCCATCTGTTTGACACGTGCTCACCACACGAACATAATTCTCCCACTTTCCTTCCAAAAAATTGGTTTCTCTATAAGAATAAATACCCATTTCACTTCTTCAGTTTCCTCTTTACGCTCTCTTTGCATTCATACCTTTACGTTTCAAACTAGAGAAAACTATTCACCCTCATTCTTTCCTTACACAAATCTTCCTAATTGCACCCATGACATCTTCATACCATGTTGTTGAGAACATTAACAATCCCACAAAAATTGATCTGGTGTCCAAAATGAGTGATTTTGTAGTTCATCAACAACAAAACTTCGTTAGCGAACCAACTCTTTCCAGAAAATTGGAAGTATTTCGCTCTAACGTTCTGCTCCCTTTTATGTGTAAGGACACTGATTATGCCCGTTTGGGACCCATTCTTGATAAAATCAGGAATCCTAAGGAACTGGAGCTTGAATTTCCTTGTCGTTCATCCACACAACCTTCTATCTGATCCACTATGAACTTTGTGCACCTTTATCGTACTTCCGAAGTGTTCTGTTCTACTGCTACCATCAACCAAGACTATCTTGCATGGTTGAACAAGGTGGAGAAAGTTAAAGGTGAATACTGGAAGTCTTAGGGCATTTTTGACTTGATTTAATTCTCTAGGTGAAATTATAGTACAACAGACTCAGATGTCTCATAAGGATGTCGAGACATCTGCTCTGACATAAACACACATGCAAGGTATAATAGTGCAGAAACATAAATAACACCAGTAAATTGTTTACCCAATTTGGTGCAACACACCTACATCTGGAGGCTACCAATCCAGGGAGGAAATCCATTATTAGCAGTATCAATTCAGAGCTAAATTCCCTCGTTTACAACTACTCACTTAATCACTATCTAATGAAATTTCTACCTAATAACTCTTAGATATGAGAAACCTCTCTCACTCCCCTCAATCACTCACAATGATAAAACAATGACAATTAACAGAAGACACACTTCTATCACAACCTATGTAAGTTTTAATGCAATTTGCTTCTAACTTAGGACACACCTTGGAGTTGCTTTATAGCTTCCTCCAAGAAAAATACATACTCCCTATCACCTACGGGTTTTGAGGAGCATGGTGACCATTGTAAAACCCCAATTCTACCCCAGGTAATTATTCAATAAAATCATAAAGGCAACAATGAAACAATGAAAAGGGTGAGATATCAAACTATATAATTAAGATCATGATAAATAATATATAGTTAGAATTATATAAAATCACCATTTTGCAATCTCGCAACCAATCCATAACAAACACAATTCAATCGCAAAACAACATCATTATGTGATATAATATGCAACTCAACTAATGCAAATGCATGTGGTACCATCGGAATAAAACTCCCAACGTAATCAACTGCCAGTAATTCTGAGGCATCAAGGCGTAAGCCTTCAACATAATCAACTTTGCCCCCAACGGCCAACGTGTTTTTGCCAATATAAGCCAACATAATATGCAATGTATGTATGCGACAATCGTAAATGGCATACAACAACAACATAAACTACAACGTAGAACAACAAATCAACCATCAACATTGGCCATCAAGCCTTCAACAACAACAACTTTCAACAATAACAACTTTCAACAATAACAATTCATTATATTCAACATGGATTCAGCAAAACATACATGCTACGATAGCTTACTAGTATATACGTGTCATTCCCTCAATTCTTCCAATTTCGATTAATTGGCTAAACCGCTCACATTCACCCACATATTAATTCGGAACTATTTCTAATCGATTCCTATGTCATTCCTTACTAATTACTAGTATTACTTTACTCATAAAAGCCTACTTAAGGTTCCCTAGCCAAAGCATTTAAAAGTGGGCAGAATTAAAAGTTAGAAAAATATGTTCAAAGCAACTCAGTATGCGCCGCGAAGGAGGGTTCGTGCCGTGACTTTAGTAGGGTTCAGTTCGCGCCGCGTCAGCCTGTTGGCATCACGAGCTGAGCGTAACAGAAAGGGTTTTTAGCACTACCAGCATCTTCCTCTTGCCAATTTCTCCAAAGTTTTGGCATCAAACACAACTACGACTTAAAATAAACCGTTCTAAGATACTAGAAACAGGGATAATGAAACAAAGACAACATTTACCTCAACTAGATTGCTTTTTATCTTGCCATACACGCCTAGTTACTAGCAGTTTAACAGGTGCAGAAAGTAAATTGCGGAAATGTGCAGTGCGGAAAAGTAAATCCTACGCTATTACATGGCTTTGGGGCAGATACATAATAGGAGGTGCGGAAAGTAAAAGCAGAAATATAAATCTACGCTATTACAGAATAAAAACTTTGCGACCTATACATCCTTTCTAGAATTTAAAAGCAAAAAGAAATAAAATAGAAAAAATTGTCTAACTGAATACCTAAATCCTAATTGCAAAATGGAAAATATTTTTGGTATTTTTGAAGATTGATTTTAATGTGAAAAAAACCCTAGTTCTAATTGATTTTAATTAATAAAAGAAATTTAATTTAAATTATTAACCTAAATTAAACTAATTAAATTAATTAATTAAAAAAACATAGAGAAAATTATTTGTGAAATTGTTCCTAATTAAGATAATTGTTTAACCTAATTACTAATTAATTAATTAATTGAAATACTTTAAAAAAAGGAAAATAAGCAAATAAACAGCAGAAAAACAAAATAAAAAAAGGGTTTTCAGCAGAGCTTCTAACGGAAATTGGCACAAAAGCCAAGTCTTCTGTGAGTGGCGCGCCTTGGGCATCCAGAAGCTGGAGCTTCTGGAGAGGATCCTTCTGAGGGTGTCCAGAAGCTGGGGCTTCTGGAGGTGAAACTTCTGAAAGGGTCCAGAAGCTGGAGCTTTTGGAGATTTCTGCATCTGAGGGTCCAGAAGCTGAAGCTTCTGGAGGTCCAGAAGCTGGAGCTTCTAGAGATTCTGCATCTGGGAACATCTAGAAGCTGGAGCTTCTGGAGGTTTTGCTGCTGGACATATCCAGAAGCTGGAGCTTCTGGAGGTGTTCCTTCTGAAAACTCTGAAACCTGTGTTAATAAAAAAATTGGAAAAAACAGCAAAAAGGTGGGGTTCGAACCCACACCCTTAGAGGGGAAAGTGACATAGCGCGCGCATGGTAGACCGCTGGGGCAGTGATACATCCATTCATATTGTTGGAATCATAAGTATGTATGTGTTGCTTTGTTCCTGAGTCAGAAGCGCCGGAGCAAAGCTCCGTTTGTCTTCTCCGACCATTTGGAAATTGGATCTTGCAAAATAAACAACATGAATGCAAATAGAGGACCCTACCCCCTAATTCGAACCCTAGGAATCCAATGGTGGTTTTTTTACAGCCTGAAAGTCCCTCTATCAGTGGGTTCGGAAGTCACAGCTTCCTATGCTCTAATAATGGCATCACAAAATCTAAATAACATCCTGAGATCATACAAACAAACAAAAACAGTTAATAATGCATGGATTGAGAGAAACGATTTAGAGACATTTACCAAATCGGAGTAGCTTGGGTGAGAGATTCCTGGAGGCTTTGGGATCGTGTAATGATGTGAATCGATCCCAGGGAACTTCAGGAACATGAATGGGTGGTTGGAATGGCCTGAAACTGCCTTGAAATTAAAACACAATTTTGCAAGTTTTGAGAAAAATTTGAGAGATTTCTAGGGTTTGTAAGAGGCTAGCAATCCGTGTAGGAGGCTGGCCAATCGTTTCTTTGTCTTGTGAAGGTGTTAAGTATATATAGAGGAGTAGAAATAGGTCAAGGCTTTAAGAGAAAATATTTTCTTTAAATGGAGAATATTTGATTAGAAATTTGTATGAAATCTTTCAAATTTGGCTCAATCTTTCCCTTAATCTTCTTGCACGAAATTGACAGCTCTTCTGGGCTTCATTGGTCCTCAAGAAAAGTACAAATCAAACCCATCTTGCATTAATAATTATCTTTGTATTTTATTTAATTAAATTTGAATTTAAGCCATTTATTTCAAAAATAAAAAAAAAAGATAATAGGCGTGGCATGAAGCATATAGGTCATGGATAATCTTATAATCAAGTTTGAATCATGAAATCATAGGCCTATTTGAAAAATATTTGCTTTTGGTAGATATTTTTCTTTATGCACTTCCTTAAAAATGCCTAACTTGCACAACTTGTATCTTACTTAATTTTTAACATTTTTGGGTGTTCTTGGACTTTTAGAAAGCTCAAGATGTCTTCTAAACAGCCCTTTTGGTTTCATATTTAGTGAAGTTTCCAGGCTCATGAACACTTCTTTGCAAAAAGATGACTTTTTGTTGACTTTTTAAAAAGGACTTGTAATGTTTTGATCCATAACTTCCAAATGAAGCATTTCCAGCCCAAGCATGTGAGACATGAAGTTGTAGATAATTGAATTCTCTTCAAAATGAGCTTTGATGGAAAAATTTCTGATAAAGTATGTGAGAGTTATGCCTGGTCAAAGTTCTTCTGACTTTTATCTAAAAACCCCTAGTTTAGAAACTTTGACTTTTGATCAAATCTTGGCTTTTATTGATAAACCATGATCAACCCTTGATCAAATGATGAATATCACTTCAAAATATCGATGTTGACAAAAAATTATGAAGTTTGACTGTATGTTGACCACAATTGACTTTTTGTCCAATACAACTGATTTTCAACCATCTGAGCAATTGGATGAGCAAATTGGACTTGTAAGGCTTGAAATTTGACATGGTGATCTCTTGAAGCATATGGTGAGGTATGATGACCATTTGATGCATTGGAAATCCATATTGACTTGAGAGGAGCGAAAACCCTAGTTTGGATTAATTACTTAGGATAGGGTTTGTCTGATCAACCCTTGTGAAATCCTCAAGTATGGAGATGGGAATTATCTTGAGAAGAAGGAGGGAAAATTTTGGGGTATAACAGTTTCCCCTGTTCAATCTTCTTGTACCGGAAGGGTTAGATTGGTATGCTTTCCATTCGTGACCTGAGGGTAGAAGATGATTGAACACTCGAGTACACCTAAAAATTTGCACTCGTTGTTATATGGAATGGGATCGTCGATTGATGATGTGCTGGAATGGGTTTATAGATGCCATTAGGTGAAGCTGATGCTGGAGACTGAGTCGTACACTAGACTATGTATTCATCTTTTGGATGAAAGAGAAATCGGAGATGGGCTTAAGATGCCATCCTGGGCAGTTGATAATAAGAGAGAGTCAGAATAAACCTTCGTCTTGGCTATTTCTGAGATGAATATTTGTCAGAATGTAGATAGTTTTCCCGTCTTGTTTCGGGTGTTAATCTTTGACCTTCCGTTTGGAAAAAAATCTTTTACCTGCTGGGGAAATAACATCTTGACAGGATATGGTTAGCCCTATGCATATAATAATGCATGCGAGTGTATGACAAAGTCATGAACAATGTTGTTATGATGCATGCACATGTTATGACTTTTATGAGTAATGTATGAATGTAAATGTTGTGGTATTTCAAAACATGTCCATCTTGAAAAGGATATAAACGTTCTGCTAGAGATTGCTGATGTCTGCTTGGGAATGAGGTTGCTGAAAACCCTGACTGGTGAATAAGAAGGATGATTCTGATTTTCTCTGATGCAGTATCTGACCAAGTTTCGAGTCTGGATATTAATGCTATTGGAGAATAATGATGATTGAGAGATACTTAGTTGGGGATCTTGTATATAGACCTTGCTGCGGACGATTACATTGTCTATAGATCCTGCCGGGGACAATGCAGATGAGGATGATAGGATCATTTCTCGGGGACTAACGTGATGAAGTTTGATAGAATCACTTGAGGTGATGAATCTGATAGGATCATTAAAGCTGATGAGGCTGATAGGATCACTTGAGGTAATGAATCTGATAGGATCAGTGCTCGGGGACTAACGTGATGAGGTTTGATAGGATCACTTGAGGTGATGAATCTGATAGGATCACTGCTCGGGGACTATTGTGATGAGGTTTGATAGGATCATTGCTCGGGGACCAACGTAATGGAGTTGAAAGTGTTGGAACACTGTTGGGAGGAGACTAGTATTTCATCGAAGAAGATTTATCTCTGCGGGGGAGCGATGGCTCTGTGGGGATTGATGATCATGTGAATGTATTTCTTGTGAAAGTGACTCTGTGAGGATGCATTGGTGACTTTAGTCGTCATCTCAATTCCTAGAGCCTGTAGTAATTACTGTTTTTGTTTGCTTTTCATATGTTTGTGAACGGATGTCTATTGTCAGATGCATATAATTATTCAAAGCAATCATTGGACTTTATGCAATCAAAATAATAAAAAATTGGAACTAGAAAAGAAGAATTTGCATTAATTTGAAAAGTGGCCTATAGTCAGACAATTTGTATACAAGAGACAAATATCCTAGTAAGAGGAAATTGTCAGAATAGTAAAAGGCTATGTGGAAACAATCTCATCGAGTTTCAACTATGCTATTGCTCATACATTTCGACTATCTCATCTCCTTGCTATCAGAGGAAAGTGATTGAACTGATTTGCGCCATTCGAATCTTGAATTCTGATAGGTTTGTAGTCTGCGAGTAGGTAATCTGGATGAAACATAGTCGTACGCTTAAATTCCTAACTTTTTCCTAGACCGTCCTTTCGGGTTATCAGTCTACCGGGATAACCTTGTTTTGCCCAAGCCGCCTTTGCAGGTTTTCAACTTTCCAGGTGTACATTTTTGTATATATATCCTTAACTTTTTCCCGAACCTTTCTGGTTCCATAGGATGCCCTTATTTTTGCCTAGGCCAGTCGACCTAGCGGGTCTCGTTTATGCGTAGTATTTTTTGACTATGTCTGCGTTCACAGGGTGTGGGATGTCTTCTCCATCCATAATGCTCAGTATCATAGCTCTGCCGAAAAATACTACTTTGACTACAAATGGTCCCTCATAGGTGGGAGTCCATTTGCCCCTGGGATCACCTTGTGGAAGAATGATGCGCTTGACTACTAGATCACCGACTTTGTAGACTCGGTGCTTGACTTTTTTATTGAATGCTCTGATCATTCGCTTCTGGTATATTTGTCCATGGCAGATGGTTGCGAGCCATTTTTCATCGATCAAGTTTATCTGGTGAAGGCGAGTCTGGACCCATTCGTCTTCGTCTAACTCTAGGTCCTGGTGTACTCTGATTGAGGGTATTTGAACCTCGTAGGTAGGACTGCTTTTATACCATATACGAGAGAGAAGGGGGTTGCCCCTGTAGATGTTCGTATTGTAGTGCGATAACCGTGGAGAGCAAATGGAAACATCTCATGCCAATCCTTATAGGTCACTGTCGTCTTCTGTATGATCTTCTTGAGATTCTTGTTGGCGGCTTCTATTGCACCGTTCATTTTTTGCCGATATGGAGAAGAGTTATGATGTTTAATCTTGAACTACGTGCAAAGTTCGGTGATTATTCTGTTATTGAGATTGGTACCATTGTCCGTGATGATCCTTTCGGGGACGCCGTACTGACAAATGAGATTATGCTTGATGAATCGAGCCACAACATTCTTGGTAACAGATGCGAAAGAGGCTGCTTCTACCCACTTGGTAAAGTAATCAATTGCAACAAGGATGAAACGATGTCCATTGGAAGCGGTGGGTTTGATCTCTCCAATCATGTCAATGCCCCACATTGCGAAAGGCCATGGAGCGGTCAGAACATTCAATGGAACTGGAGGTACGTGTACTCTATCTGCGTATATCTGGAATTTGTGACAAGATCGAACATAGCGGTAACAATCAGCTTCCATGGTAGACTAATAGTAACCTACTCTTAGAATCTTCTTAGCCATTGTATGTCCACTGGAGTGGGTACCAAATGCGCCTTCATGTAACTCTTCCATGATTCGCTTTGATTTTTTCTGATCTACACAGCGAAGTAAGCACAAGTCGTGACTGCGCTTGTATAAGATGTCGTTGCTAAGAAAGAATTTGGATGCGAATCTTCTTAGAAACTTTTTATCGTTGACAGATTCCCCTGTGGGATACTCCTGAGCTTCGAGATACCTATTCACTTCATAGAACCAAGGTTTCTCTTCGGTATCAAGTTCACAATAGTATGCTGATTCGTCGAACCTTTCAATGATAATTTGGGGAGCTTCGTTGTCCCATATGACCTTGAATATAGATGACATGGTAGCTAATGCGTCTGCCAACTGATTCTCTTCTCGTGGAATGTGATCAAAAGTGATTTCTTCAAAGTAAGGGATCAGACTCAACACATGCTCTCGATATGGAATGAGATTTTGATGCTTCGTATCCCAATCGCCTTTAATCTGACTGATCACTAAAGCTGAGTCTCCATATACTTGCAAGAATTTGATTCTTAAGTCAATAGCAGCCTTGATACCCATGATGCACGCTTCGTAATCGGCCATGTTGTTGTTGTTGGTGCAGTCGAAATAAAGTTTGGCGGTGAAAGGAGTGTGTCCACCTGTAGGAGATGTAATGATGGTGCCAATGCCATTGCCAAGTGCGTTTAAGGCTCCATCAAAGGCCATGGTCCATCGGGATCCTGGTTCAGGTCCTTCATCTGGTCCTGGTTCTTCGCAATCAGTGACTAACATAACATCCTCATTTGGAAACTCGAAGTGCATAGAGTGATAGTCATCTACGGCTTGATGAGCCAAATGATCGGCTACTACGCTTCCTTTGATCACCTTCTGAGTAGTGTACTGGTTGTCGTATTTGGTCAAGATCATTTGCCATCTTGCTATTCTTCCGGAGAGAGCAGGTTTCTCGAATATGTATTTTATCGAATCCATCTTAGAGATCAACAAAGTAGTGTGAGTCAACGTATATTGTCTTAGTCGACGAGCAGCCCAAGCCAAAACGCTGCAAGTTTTCTTGAGCTGTGAGTATCTTGTTTCACAGTCGGTAAACTTTTTGCTAAGGTAGTATATTGCATACTCTTTTCGACCAGACTCGTTATGTTCCCCCAAAACACACCCCATTGGATTCTCTAATACTATTAAGTACATGATCAGAGGTCTTCCCTTAACTTGTGGGATCAGGATATGAGGTTTTTGTAGGTACTCCTTGATTTTGTGAAAAGCTGTCTGGCAATCGTCGTTCCATTTTACTACTTGATGTTTCTTCAGCAATTTGAAGATTGGCTCACAAGTAGCAGTTAAATGTGCAATGCATCTGGAAATGTAATTTAATCGTCCCAAGAAACCTCTAACTTCTTTCTCGGTACATGGATCTGGAATTTCTTGAATAGCTTTAAACTTAGCGGGGTCAACTTCGATACATTTACCACTGACAACGAATCCCAGGAGTTTATCGAATCTGACTCGAAAAGTACATTTGTCCGGGTCCAGTCTCAGTCTGTATTTCTTCAGTCTATCAAACAGCTTACGCAAATGATCAAGATGTTCTTCTTTGGTTTGTGATCGAGCTATCATGTCGTCGAGGTAGGAATCTATCTCGTGATGGATCATATCATGGAATAAAGCTTCCATAGCATGCTGATATGTTGTGCCAGCATTCTTCAACCCAAACGGCATGACCTTGCAACAGAAAATGCCTCACTGTGTAACGAAAGTAGTGTTTTCCATATCTTTGGAAGCCATCTTGATCTGATTATAACCAGAGAAACCACCCATGAAAGAGAAAACCTTATGTTGAGCGGTGTTGTTAACCAAGACATCAACATGTGGAAGTTGGAAATCATCTTTTGGGCTCGCCTTATTCAGATCTCGGTAGTCCACACACATACGCACCTTGCCATCCTTCTTAAGTACGGGCACCACATTCACAACCCATTGTGGATAAGAAGTAAAGACTAAGAAACCAGAATTGAAATGTTTCATGACTTCGACTTTAATTTTCTCGGACATCTCAGGACGCATATGGCGAACCTTCTCTTGTTGGTAGTCGGTGTACCACAATGTCGATACCTAAACCGGGCATGTCTTCGTAGGACCAAGCAAAAATCTCGATGTAATCTCGCAACATCTAGACCAATATTTCTTTAACACTGTTCTCAAGACCCGCTCCTATCTTGATTTCTTTTCTATCTTCGTCGGTACTTAGATTCACAACTTCGACCAGCTCTTCGTGTGGTTGTATAACACTTTCCTCTTGTGGTAGTAGTCTGGAAAGTTCTCCTGGCACTTCACAATCTTCCTCACCTTCGTCTTTGTCTTGGTAGATTGGATTATCAAAGTCATATTTAGCAATAGTAGAGTCGTTATCGACGTGATCCGGAGTGAATGTGGCTCTGTAGTTTATTACGTGGGTGTGTGTAAGAACACGTAGCTTTTGAAAATGTAATAAAGTAAAAAGAAAGACAAAGAGAAAAATATTTGAATGCAAAAGTCCAATGATTTATTGAATGAAAATATGCGAATGACAAATAATAACCCTCACAAATGAGCCATGGTGCCCCGGGCAAGGCACTAGGCTTAAAGTTTTATTGTACGGAACTATAAAAGCATAAAACAAAAAGGAACAATTACTCATGTCTAAAGGAGATTGGCATTACATCCTTAGCCGTCCAATTGTTGAGTCCACCTCTAGGAGTTGGGAAGATCCAATTGTTGATGTCGAAGTCACCATCATCGTCTTCTATAGCATAAACTCCATTTTTGTTGATGTGGACAGGAGGTCCACCGGCACGTTTGCGGCGTATCATTTTCTGACCTTTGGAAGTGAAACCTAAACCAGTTTTGTCAGATTTGAAAGGAAACTCGGGTAGCTAACCCCAAACAGTACAACCTCCTTCTTCAACTACAGCTCTGACATCTTTTAGTGAGGCCATCTTTGGTGGAACTCTAGTAACTTAAGGAGTGACAGGAGATTCGGTAGGCATGCCTTGTCGAACAACTTCAAAATCTTTATTGGGAGGTTCGACAAATTCACCTTCCACTTTGATGTATCGGAATGACTGCAGATGGATTACCATATATTCTTCTTCTCCGCATACTGTAACAATCTTCCCCTTCACTAGGTACTTCAGCTTCTGATGCAAGGTAGAGGTAACAGTGTCTGCCCCATGTATCCAAGGGCGTCCGAGCAGGCAAGAATAAGCTGGAAAAATGTCCATCACAAAGAAAGTAGAATCAAAATTATGGGAACCTACTTTGCTCGGGAGGTTGAGCTCTCCAAGTACTATTCTCTTCGAACCATCAAAAGCTCTTACGATTATGTCACTAGGTTTCATGACCACTTCTTCAACATCAAGTTGGTCGAGAGCACTCTTTGGGAGGACATTTAGAGCAGATCCAGTATCCACGAACACATGATACAATGTAGTGCCCTTACGCCCTATAGAAATGTGCAACGCTTTGTTGTGTTTCCTTCCGGAAGGAGTTAGATCAGCATCAGAAAAGCCCAAACCATGTTTACGATCAGGCTAGCAATACAACTTTCGAATTGGTCAGCAGAAGTGTTTTGCGGTATGTAGGCACTCTTAAAAAACTTCACCAAGGCTTTAGCGTGAGCCTCGAAGCACAGCAACAGAGCTAGCATGGAAATCTTGGATGGGGTTTGTGTAACACCATTTTTTATCACCAAATAATCATGGTATAAATTAGAGTAAAATAAAATTCACGCATATAAAGGGTGTCACATGTTATTTTCCATACTTAGGAAAACCAAAACAAACATTAACATGCACCTGGTCATACTCATAACACATATATGAATTTCATGCTTTAAAATAAAACTATGCATTTCACAGCGGGGTATTTAATATCTCAGATACTATCAATGATTACATCTCATACTATAATCATTGGATGAAACAACAATGAATCCATAACATAATCAAGCCATAAAGATTGATACATCGGCACCACGGCCACATCAACATAGTATCTCAACATACAAATACATAATATATGAGAATACATAACAAAATCTCATAAAAGCAGACATCCAGATAATCCCCGTGTGTTATACCCCAAAATTTACTCTCCTTCTTCTCAAGATAATTCTTATCTCCATACTTGAGGATTTCACAAGGATTGATCAAACAAACCCTCTCCTAAGCAATTAATCCAAACTAGGGTTTTCACTCCTCTCAAGTCAAGATGGATTTCCAATGCTTCAAATGGTCATCATACCTCATCATATGCTTCAATAGATCACCATGTCAAATTTCAATCCTTACAAGTCAAATTTGCTCATCCAATTGCTCAGATGGTTGAAAATCAACTATATTGGACAAAAAGTCAACTGTGATCAACATACAGTCAAACTTCATAATTTTTGGTCAACATCAATATTTTGAAGTGATATTCATCATTTGATCAAGGGTTGATCATGGTTTATCAATAAAAGCCAAGATTTGATCAAAAGTCAAAGTTTCTAAACTAGGGGTTTTTAGATAAAAGTCAGAAGAACTTTGACCAGGCATAACTCTCACATACTTTATCAGAAATTTTTCCATCAAAGCTCATTTTGAAGAGAATTTAATTCTCTACAACGTTGTGTCTCACAAGCTTTGGCCAAAAATGCTTCATTTGAAAGTTATGGATCAAGACATTATAGGTCCTTCTAAAAGTCAACAAAAAGTCATATTTTTCAAAAGAAGTGTACATGAACATGGAAACTTAAATGAATATGAAACCAAAATGATATCTTAGAGGACATCTTAAGCTTTCTAAAAAGTTCAAGAACACCTAAAAATGTTGAAAATTGAGCAAGATACAACTTGTGCAAATTTGGGAAATTTGAAGAAATGCATGAAGAGAATATTAACCAAACTTAAAAATCTTGCAAATGGGCCAAAGTTTTTATGGTGCAAACTTGTTTCTAAGATGACCCATGACCTCTAAGTCCATTTACACGCCCTTGCATGATTTTTTAAATTATTTTTGAATTACTCCACTAAAGTTCAATTTTAAAACAAAATAAATATCAAAATAAGAGGAAAGGCGTGTTGGGCTTGTTATTTGTATTTCTTGAGGTCCAAGATAGCTCATGAAAGCTGGCAAACACGCATGGAAAACATTAGAGGAAGATTGAGCAAGAAAAAGAAAGATTTGATTCAAAATTTCAATCAAATATATTTCATTGAATGCAATATATTTTCACTCAATTCTTGAACTAATTCATTCATTATAAATACAAGATCAAGATCGGACATGAAGGACACAAACTGCATGCTCTTACAAACCCTAAACATTTGTCCAAAAATTCAAGCTTTTAGGGAAAACTCGAAACCAAGTATCCAGCCGTTTTCATTCAATTCCAAGGATTGATACATCCTCCTGAGCTTTCTAGCAGTCAATCCCGGGTCTTACACAAGCCAAATCATGCCCAGAACATGTCAACCAAGTTGCACCAGTTTGGTAAAACTCATGGAACTCAAACTGTCAATTCATGCTATTTAAACTATTTCGATGCATATATTCATGTTCATATTGATGTTTGTGATTGTTTAGAACCATCACACATGAGTTTTAATGCAGGAATGATGAAACGCCATTATTAGGGCAAACGAATTGTTGAGCTTCGAAACTCTAGTTCCAGGCCGTTTCAGATCAAACCAATGCCACCATTGAATTCGCAGCCCACGATTTAGGGGGTAGGGTCCCTTTTGATTGTTAACTCTTCCTATTTTGCATATTTGATTTTTGGGGTGATCGGAGAAGACGACCGGAGTTTGACTCCGACGTCTATGAATTTTGGTTGACCAGCCAGGGGCATGCGTGGGAAAACCTTGCTCTCTGATTCGTCCATTCAAATAACCATGGGACCCATCACGCATTTGATTTTGATTGTTTGATTTTTTTCCAGAAAATAACATCACTTAAATATTTATGAAATCAGTAAAACGAATGGATGTATCACCATCCTAGTGGTTCGACATGTGCGTGCTAAGTCTCTTCCTCTCTAAGGGCGTGGGTTCGATCCCTGCCTTTTACAATCTTTCTAACATTTTTTAATTTTCATAGGTTTTCACATATATACCATTGGAAGCGTGGTTTAGACAATACAAGCAGATGGCATGGTGGTCATGTTTTGGTTCAATAACCACAGGGTCCTTGATTCAAACCCTGGCAGGACCAAATCTATTTTTTATCACTTGTCTTCTTTAACTTTTTCTTATTTCTTATTTTTTTTAAACCATTTTTAATTTTCTTTCAAAATTATTTTCACCACTCATAAAAAACCCTAAAAATGTTTTAATTTTAGATTTAGGTTAATAAAATTTTTAATTAATTTTAGACACAAAAGTATTTTGTTTTTTCCTTTCATTTAAAATTATTTTCTTAATTAATTGTTAATTAATTAGAGATAGGGTTTTCCCATATTAAAATCAATCCAAAATTCACAAAAAATAACTTCCTTTCTAGTAATTAGGTTACTAATCTTAAATCTTTTTACTAACGTCAAAAACATTTTTTCTTTTATTTATTTATTGCTTTTTTTCGCATTTAAATTCTAGAAATCGATGTATAGGTCGCAAGGATATTTTTGTAATAGTGTAGATTTAATTTCTCGCAATTTACTTTCCGCACCTCTATTATGTAACTGCCCCAAAGCCCTGTAATAGCTTAGGACTTTACTTTTCGCACTTTTACCCTCCACACCTTATTTCCTATACATATATTAATTGCTTAGATGTATGGCTAATAGGATTGTATGATAAGATCTTAAAATCAATCTTAGAATAACCTTAACTTCAAGATAAATATCTGAATCAAACACACTTTATCACACTTGCACTCCCTAGGGTAACCTCTCTTATTGCCTTACGAAAATAATGGTCATGTCCCTCGAACGTATGGGTACCATTAACAAAAGTCCCTCGATTCAAAAATCATCACAAAGATCATAGTCCCTCGATAGTCCCTCGATGTTCCCTACGAAAATATGATCTCGCCCCTCGGTTGTTGCCTACGAATAAGTGATGACCGTCCCTTCGAAATGCTAAGGTATCCTTACAAGGTTGCCTTCAATGACCATACAATGACCCTACGCCTGTCCCTTCACATCCAACGGATAGAGTTACCTACCAACTAATAGTATGGATAGCGCTATCCTAATAGAGAAGGAAAATAACAAGAAACAACCATTCTGAGTAGGTAATAAGACTCTATTGCTTGCTCCAATCAAAAAACACTTTTCAAATCTCACACTCTTTTCAAAAGTAATTTCAAAAACACTTTGTATACATTCCAACGAGAATCATTACAAAGTTACATTTTTCGAAAAAAATATTTCCAAACACTTCGTATACATTCTTGAGGACTGATACAAGAATCATTACGAAATCAAAGGGAAATACTTTTCAAATAATTTTTCAAAATACTTTTCAAATCACACACACAAACACATAAAGTAAATTTTCAAAAGTGAGCTAAGCAATTAAGAGCCCGTAGATAACTACGGATGAAAAGGTCTTTCCTGTTCTTTTCACCTTTCCATTATTGTATAAAAGAAAAGTCGATGGCGACTCTTGCTATCCGCAACATTTGCGATAAAATGCAAAACAAACAAGTGAGTTCTTCCATCGTGTTACAGTAAGGATACCTTAGCATTTTGAAGGGACGATCATCACTTATTCGTAGGTAACAACCGAGGGACGAGATCATGTATTCGTAGGCAACATCGAGGGTCATCGAGGGACTATGATCTTTGTGATGATTTAACTGAGGGACTTTGCTAATGGTACCCCTACATTCGAGGGACATGACCATTTTTATCCGAAAGGCAACAAGAGAGGATACCCTAAGGATGTGCAAGTGTGATAAATGTGTTTGATTCAGATATTTATCTTAAAGTTAAGAAAATAAATAAAATCGAAAAAAAAGCAATAAATAAATAAAAGAAAAAATGTTTTTAAAGTTAGTAAAAAGATTTAAGATTAGTAACCTAATTACTAGAAAGGAAATTATTTTTTGTGAATTTTGGATTGATTTTAATATCGGAAAACCCTAATTCTAATTAATTAACAATTACTTAAGAAAATAATTTTAAATGAAAGGAAAAATAAAATATTTTTGTGTCTAAAATTAATTAAACATTTTATTAACCTAAATCTAAAATTAAAACTTTTTTAGGGTTTTTTATGAGTGGTGAAAATAATTTTTAAAGAAAATTAAAAATGGTTTAAAAAAAATAAGAAATAAGAAAAAGTTAAAGAAGACAAGTGATAAAAAATAGATTTGGTCCTGCCAGGGTTTGAATCAAGGACCCTGTGGTTATTGAACCAAAACATGACCACCATGCCATCTGCTTGTATTGTCTAAACCACGCTTCCAATGGTATATATGTGAAAACCTATGAAAATTAAAAAATGTTAGAAAGATTGTAAAAGGCAGGGATCGAACCCACGCCCTTAGAGAGGAAGAGACTTAGCACGCACATGTCGAACCACTAGGATGGTGATACATCCATTCGTTTTACTGATTTCATAAATATTTAAGTGATGTTATTTTCTGGAAAAAAATCAAACAATCAAAATCAAATGCGTGATGGGTCCCATGGTTATTTGAATGGACGAATCAGAGAGCAAGGTTTTCCCACGCATGCCCCTGGCTGGTCAACCAAAATTCATAGACGTCGGAGTCAAACTCCGGTCGTCTTCTCCGATCACCCCAAAAATCAAATATGCAAAATAGGAAGAGTTAACAATCAAAAGGGACCCTACCCCCTAAATCGTGGGCTGCGAATTCAATGGTGGCATTGGTTTGATCTGAAACGGCCTGGAACTAGAGTTTCGAAGCTCAACAATTCGTTTGCCCTAATAATGGCGTTTCATCATTCCTGCATTAAAACTCATGTGTGATGGTTCTAAACAATCACAAACATCAATATGAACATGAATATATGCATCGAAATAGTTTAAATAGCATGAATTGACAGTTTGAGTTCCATGAGTTTTACCAAACTGGTGCAACTTGGTTGACATGTTCTGGGCATGATTTGGCTTGTGTAAGACCCGGGATTGACTGCTAGAAAGCTCAGGAGGATGTATCAATCCTTGGAATTGAATGAAAACGGCTGGATACTTGGTTTCGAGTTTTCCCTAAAAGCTTGAATTTTTGGACAAATGTTTAGGGTTTGTAAGAGCATGCAGTTTGTGTCCTTCATGTCCGATCTTGATCTTGTATTTATAATGAATGAATTAGTTCAAGAATTGAGTGAAAATATATTGCATTCAATGAAATATATTTGATTGAAATTTTGAATCAAATCTTTCTTTTTCTTGCTCAATCTTCCTCTAATGTTTTCCATGCGTGTTTGCCAGCTTTCATGAGCTATCTTGGACCTCAAGAAATACAAATAACAAGCCCAACACGCCTTTCCTCTTATTTTGATATTTATTTTGTTTTAAAATTGAACTTTAGTGGAGTAATTCAAAAATAATTTAAAAAATCATGCAAGGGCGTGTAAATGGACTTAGAGGTCATGGGTCATCTTAGAAACAAGTTTGCACCATAAAAACTTTGGCCCATTTGCAAGATTTTTAAGTTTGGTTAATATTCTCTTCATGCATTTCTTCAAATTTCCCAAATTTGCACAAGTTGTATCTTGCTCAATTTTCAACATTTTTAGGTGTTCTTGAACTTTTTAGAAAGCTTAAGATGTCCTCTAAGATATCATTTTGGTTTCATATTCATTTAAGTTTCCATGTTCATGTACACTTCTTTTGAAAAATATGACTTTTTGTTGACTTTTAGAAGGACCTATAATGTCTTGATCCATAACTTTCAAATGAAGCATTTTTGGCCAAAGCTTGTGAGACACAACGTTGTAGAGAATTAAATTCTCTTCAAAATGAGCTTTGATGGAAAAATTTCTGATAAAGTATGTGAGAGTTATGCCTGGTCAAAGTTCTTCTGACTTTTATCTAAAAACCCCTAGTTTAGAAACTTTGACTTTTGATCAAATCTTGGCTTTTATTGATAAACCATGATCAACCCTTGATCAAATGATGAATATCACTTCAAAATATCGATGTTGACAAAAAATTATGAAGTTTGACTGTATGTTGACCACAATTGACTTTTTGTCCAATACAACTGATTTTCAACCATCTGAGCAATTGGATGAGCAAATTGGACTTGTAAGGCTTGAAATTTGACATGGTGATCTCTTGAAGCATATGGTGAGGTATGATGACCATTTGATGCATTGGAAATCCATATTGACTTGAGAGGAGCGAAAACCCTAGTTTGGATTAATTACTTAGGATAGGGTTTGTCTGATCAACCCTTGTGAAATCCTCAAGTATGGAGATGGGAATTATCTTGAGAAGAAGGAGGGAAAATTTTGGGGTATAACAGTTTCCCCTGTTCAATCTTCTTGTACCGGAAGGGTTAGATTGGTATGCTTTCCATTCGTGACCTGAGGGTAGAAGATGATTGAACACTCGAGTACACCTAAAAATTTGCACTCGTTGTTATATGGAATGGGATCGTCGATTGATGATGTGCTGGAATGGGTTTATAGATGCCATTAGGTGAAGCTGATGCTGGAGACTGAGTCGTACACTAGACTATGTATTCATCTTTTGGATGAAAGAGAAATCGGAGATGGGCTTAAGATGCCATCCTGGGCAGTTGATAATAAGAGAGAGTCAGAATAAACCTTCGTCTTGGCTATTTCTGAGATGAATATTTGTCAGAATGTAGATAGTTTTCCCGTCTTGTTTCGGGTGTTAATCTTTGACCTTCCGTTTGGAAAAAAATCTTTTACCTGCTGGGGAAATAACATCTTGACAGGATATGGTTAGCCCTATGCATATAATAATGCATGCGAGTGTATGACAAAGTCATGAACAATGTTGTTATGATGCATGCACATGTTATGACTTTTATGAGTAATGTATGAATGTAAATGTTGTGGTATTTCAAAACATGTCCATCTTGAAAAGGATATAAACGTTCTGCTAGAGATTGCTGATGTCTGCTTGGGAATGAGGTTGCTGAAAACCCTGACTGGTGAATAAGAAGGATGATTCTGATTTTCTCTGATGCAGTATCTGACCAAGTTTCGAGTCTGGATATTAATGCTATTGGAGAATAATGATGATTGAGAGATACTTAGTTGGGGATCTTGTATATAGACCTTGCTGCGGCTGCGGACGATTACATTGTCTATAGATCCTGCCGGGGACAATGCAGATGAGGATGATAGGATCATTTCTCGGGGACTAACGTGATGAAGTTTGATAGAATCACTTGAGGTGATGAATCTGATAGGATCATTAAAGCTGATGAGGCTGATAGGATCACTTGAGGTAATGAATCTGATAGGATCAGTGCTCGGGGACTAACGTGATGAGGTTTGATAGGATCACTTGAGGTGATGAATCTGATAGGATCACTGCTCGGGGACTATTGTGATGAGGTTTGATAGGATCATTGCTCGGGGACCAACGTAATGGAGTTGAAAGTGTTGGAACACTGTTGGGAGGAGACTAGTATTTCATCGAAGAAGATTTATCTCTGCGGGGGAGCGATGGCTCTGTGGGGATTGATGATCATGTGAATGTATTTCTTGTGAAAGTGACTCTGTGAGGATGCATTGGTGACTTTAGTCGTCATCTCAATTCCTAGAGCCTGTAGTAATTACTGTTTTTGTTTGCTTTTCATATGTTTGTGAACGGATGTCTATTGTCAGATGCATATAATTATTCAAAGCAATCATTGGACTTTATGCAATCAAAATAATAAAAAATTGGAACTAGAAAAGAAGAATTTGCATTAATTTGAAAAGTGGCCTATAGTCAGACAATTTGTATACAAGAGACAAATATCCTAGTAAGAGGAAATTGTCAGAATAGTAAAAGGCTATGTGGAAACAATCTCATCGAGTTTCAACTATGCTATTGCTCATACATTTCGACTATCTCATCTCCTTGCTATCAGAGGAAAGTGATTGAACTGATTTGCGCCATTCGAATCTTGAATTCTGATAGGTTTGTAGTCTGCGAGTAGGTAATCTGGATGAAACATAGTCGTACGCTTAAATTCCTAACTTTTTCCTAGACCGTCCTTTCGGGTTATCAGTCTACCGGGATAACCTTGTTTTGCCCAAGCCGCCTTTGCAGGTTTTCAACTTTCCAGGTGTACATTTTTGTATATATATCCTTAACTTTTTCCCGAACCTTTCTGGTTCCATAGGATGCCCTTATTTTTGCCTAGGCCAGTCGACCTAGCGGGTCTCGTTTATGCGTAGTATTTTTTGACTATGTCTGCGTTCACAGGGTGTGGGATGTCTTCTCCATCCATAATGCTCAGTATCATAGCTCTGCCGAAAAATACTACTTTGACTACAAATGGTCCCTCATAGGTGGGAGTCCATTTGCCCCTGGGATCACCTTGTGGAAGAATGATGCGCTTGACTACTAGATCACCGACTTTGTAGACTCGGTGCTTGACTTTTTTATTGAATGCTCTGATCATTCGCTTCTGGTATATTTGTCCATGGCAGATGGTTGCGAGCCATTTTTCATCGATCAAGTTTATCTGGTGAAGGCGAGTCTGGACCCATTCGTCTTCGTCTAACTCTAGGTCCTGGTGTACTCTGATTGAGGGTATTTGAACCTCGTAGGTAGGACTGCTTTTATACCATATACGAGAGAGAAGGGGGTTGCCCCTGTAGATGTTCGTATTGTAGTGCGATAACCGTGGAGAGCAAATGGAAACATCTCATGCCAATCCTTATAGGTCACTGTCGTCTTCTGTATGATCTTCTTGAGATTCTTGTTGGCGGCTTCTATTGCACCGTTCATTTTTTGCCGATATGGAGAAGAGTTATGATGTTTAATCTTGAACTACGTGCAAAGTTCGGTGATTATTCTGTTATTGAGATTGGTACCATTGTCCGTGATGATCCTTTCGGGGACGCCGTACTGACAAATGAGATTATGCTTGATGAATCGAGCCACAACATTCTTGGTAACAGATGCGAAAGAGGCTGCTTCTACCCACTTGGTAAAGTAATCAATTGCAACAAGGATGAAACGATGTCCATTGGAAGCGGTGGGTTTGATCTCTCCAATCATGTCAATGCCCCACATTGCGAAAGGCCATGGAGCGGTCAGAACATTCAATGGAACTGGAGGTACGTGTACTCTATCTGCGTATATCTGGAATTTGTGACAAGATCGAACATAGCGGTAACAATCAGCTTCCATGGTAGACTAATAGTAACCTACTCTTAGAATCTTCTTAGCCATTGTATGTCCACTGGAGTGGGTACCAAATGCGCCTTCATGTAACTCTTCCATGATTCGCTTTGATTTTTTCTGATCTACACAGCGAAGTAAGCACAAGTCGTGACTGCGCTTGTATAAGATGTCGTTGCTAAGAAAGAATTTGGATGCGAATCTTCTTAGAAACTTTTTATCGTTGACAGATTCCCCTGTGGGATACTCCTGAGCTTCGAGATACCTATTCACTTCATAGAACCAAGGTTTCTCTTCGGTATCAAGTTCACAATAGTATGCTGATTCGTCGAACCTTTCAATGATAATTTGGGGAGCTTCGTTGTCCCATATGACCTTGAATATAGATGACATGGTAGCTAATGCGTCTGCCAACTGATTCTCTTCTCGTGGAATGTGATCAAAAGTGATTTCTTCAAAGTAAGGGATCAGACTCAACACATGCTCTCGATATGGAATGAGATTTTGATGCTTCGTATCCCAATCGCCTTTAATCTGACTGATCACTAAAGCTGAGTCTCCATATACTTGCAAGAATTTGATTCTTAAGTCAATAGCAGCCTTGATACCCATGATGCACGCTTCGTAATCGGCCATGTTGTTGTTGTTGGTGCAGTCGAAATAAAGTTTGGCGGTGAAAGGAGTGTGTCCACCTGTAGGAGATGTAATGATGGTGCCAATGCCATTGCCAAGTGCGTTTAAGGCTCCATCAAAGGCCATGGTCCATCGGGATCCTGGTTCAGGTCCTTCATCTGGTCCTGGTTCTTCGCAATCAGTGACTAACATAACATCCTCATTTGGAAACTCGAAGTGCATAGAGTGATAGTCATCTACGGCTTGATGAGCCAAATGATCGGCTACTACGCTTCCTTTGATCACCTTCTGAGTAGTGTACTGGTTGTCGTATTTGGTCAAGATCATTTGCCATCTTGCTATTCTTCCGGAGAGAGCAGGTTTCTCGAATATGTATTTTATCGAATCCATCTTAGAGATCAACAAAGTAGTGTGAGTCAACGTATATTGTCTTAGTCGACGAGCAGCCCAAGCCAAAACGCTGCAAGTTTTCTTGAGCTGTGAGTATCTTGTTTCACAGTCGGTAAACTTTTTGCTAAGGTAGTATATTGCATACTCTTTTCGACCAGACTCGTTATGTTCCCCCAAAACACACCCCATTGGATTCTCTAATACTATTAAGTACATGATCAGAGGTCTTCCCTTAACTTGTGGGATCAGGATATGAGGTTTTTGTAGGTACTCCTTGATTTTGTGAAAAGCTGTCTGGCAATCGTCGTTCCATTTTACTACTTGATGTTTCTTCAGCAATTTGAAGATTGGCTCACAAGTAGCAGTTAAATGTGCAATGCATCTGGAAATGTAATTTAATCGTCCCAAGAAACCTCTAACTTCTTTCTCGGTACATGGATCTGGAATTTCTTGAATAGCTTTAAACTTAGCGGGGTCAACTTCGATACATTTACCACTGACAACGAATCCCAGGAGTTTATCGAATCTGACTCGAAAAGTACATTTGTCCGGGTCCAGTCTCAGTCTGTATTTCTTCAGTCTATCAAACAGCTTACGCAAATGATCAAGATGTTCTTCTTTGGTTTGTGATCGAGCTATCATGTCGTCGAGGTAGGAATCTATCTCGTGATGGATCATATCATGGAATAAAGCTTCCATAGCATGCTGATATGTTGTGCCAGCATTCTTCAACCCAAACGGCATGACCTTGCAACAGAAAATGCCTCACTGTGTAACGAAAGTAGTGTTTTCCATATCTTTGGAAGCCATCTTGATCTGATTATAACCAGAGAAACCACCCATGAAAGAGAAAACCTTATGTTGAGCGGTGTTGTTAACCAAGACATCAACATGTGGAAGTTGGAAATCATCTTTTGGGCTCGCCTTATTCAGATCTCGGTAGTCCACACACATACGCACCTTGCCATCCTTCTTAAGTACGGGCACCACATTCACAACCCATTGTGGATAAGAAGTAAAGACTAAGAAACCAGAATTGAAATGTTTCATGACTTCGACTTTAATTTTCTCGGACATCTCAGGACGCATATGGCGAACCTTCTCTTGTTGGTAGTCGGTGTACCACAATGTCGATACCTAAACCGGGCATGTCTTCGTAGGACCAAGCAAAAATCTCGATGTAATCTCGCAACATCTAGACCAATATTTCTTTAACACTGTTCTCAAGACCCGCTCCTATCTTGATTTCTTTTCTATCTTCGTCGGTACTTAGATTCACAACTTCGACCAGCTCTTCGTGTGGTTGTATAACACTTTCCTCTTGTGGTAGTAGTCTGGAAAGTTCTCCTGGCACTTCACAATCTTCCTCACCTTCGTCTTTGTCTTGGTAGATTGGATTATCAAAGTCATATTTAGCAATAGTAGAGTCGTTATCGACGTGATCCGGAGTGAATGTGGCTCTGTAGTTTATTACGTGGGTGTGTGTAAGAACACGTAGCTTTTGAAAATGTAATAAAGTAAAAAGAAAGACAAAGAGAAAAATATTTGAATGCAAAAGTCCAATGATTTATTGAATGAAAATATGCGAATGACAAATAATAACCCTCACAAATGAGCCATGGTGCCCCGGGCAAGGCACTAGGCTTAAAGTTTTATTGTACGGAACTATAAAAGCATAAAACAAAAAGGAACAATTACTCATGTCTAAAGGAGATTGGCATTACATCCTTAGCCGTCCAATTGTTGAGTCCACCTCTAGGAGTTGGGAAGATCCAATTGTTGATGTCGAAGTCACCATCATCGTCTTCTATAGCATAAACTCCATTTTTGTTGATGTGGACAGGAGGTCCACCGGCACGTTTGCGGCGTATCATTTTCTGACCTTTGGAAGTGAAACCTAAACCAGTTTTGTCAGATTTGAAAGGAAACTCGGGTAGCTAACCCCAAACAGTACAACCTCCTTCTTCAACTACAGCTCTGACATCTTTTAGTGAGGCCATCTTTGGTGGAACTCTAGTAACTTAAGGAGTGACAGGAGATTCGGTAGGCATGCCTTGTCGAACAACTTCAAAATCTTTATTGGGAGGTTCGACAAATTCACCTTCCACTTTGATGTATCGGAATGACTGCAGATGGATTACCATATATTCTTCTTCTCCGCATACTGTAACAATCTTCCCCTTCACTAGGTACTTCAGCTTCTGATGCAAGGTAGAGGTAACAGTGTCTGCCCCATGTATCCAAGGGCGTCCGAGCAGGCAAGAATAAGCTGGAAAAATGTCCATCACAAAGAAAGTAGAATCAAAATTATGGGAACCTACTTTGCTCGGGAGGTTGAGCTCTCCAAGTACTATTCTCTTCGAACCATCAAAAGCTCTTACGATTATGTCACTAGGTTTCATGACCACTTCTTCAACATCAAGTTGGTCGAGAGCACTCTTTGGGAGGACATTTAGAGCAGATCCAGTATCCACGAACACATGATACAATGTAGTGCCCTTACGCCCTATAGAAATGTGCAACGCTTTGTTGTGTTTCCTTCCGGAAGGAGTTAGATCAGCATCAGAAAAGCCCAAACCATGTTTACGATCAGGCTAGCAATACAACTTTCGAATTGGTCAGCAGAAGTGTTTTGCGGTATGTAGGCACTCTTAAAAAACTTCACCAAGGCTTTAGCGTGAGCCTCGAAGCACAGCAACAGAGCTAGCATGGAAATCTTGGATGGGGTTTGTGTAACACCATTTTTTATCACCAAATAATCATGGTATAAATTAGAGTAAAATAAAATTCACGCATATAAAGGGTGTCACATGTTATTTTCCATACTTAGGAAAACCAAAACAAACATTAACATGCACCTGGTCATACTCATAACACATATATGAATTTCATGCTTTAAAATAAAACTATGCATTTCACAGCGGGGTATTTAATATCTCAGATACTATCAATGATTACATCTCATACTATAATCATTGGATGAAACAACAATGAATCCATAACATAATCAAGCCATAAAGATTGATACATCGGCACCACGGCCACATCAACATAGTATCTCAACATACAAATACATAATATATGAGAATACATAACAAAATCTCATAAAAGCAGACATCCAGATAATCCCCGTGTGTTATACCCCAAAATTTACTCTCCTTCTTCTCAAGATAATTCTTATCTCCATACTTGAGGATTTCACAAGGATTGATCAAACAAACCCTCTCCTAAGCAATTAATCCAAACTAGGGTTTTCACTCCTCTCAAGTCAAGATGGATTTCCAATGCTTCAAATGGTCATCATACCTCATCATATGCTTCAATAGATCACCATGTCAAATTTCAATCCTTACAAGTCAAATTTGCTCATCCAATTGCTCAGATGGTTGAAAATCAACTATATTGGACAAAAAGTCAACTGTGATCAACATACAGTCAAACTTCATAATTTTTGGTCAACATCAATATTTTGAAGTGATATTCATCATTTGATCAAGGGTTGATCATGGTTTATCAATAAAAGCCAAGATTTGATCAAAAGTCAAAGTTTCTAAACTAGGGGTTTTTAGATAAAAGTCAGAAGAACTTTGACCAGGCATAACTCTCACATACTTTATCAGAAATTTTTCCATCAAAGCTCATTTTGAAGAGAATTTAATTCTCTACAACGTTGTGTCTCACAAGCTTTGGCCAAAAATGCTTCATTTGAAAGTTATGGATCAAGACATTATAGGTCCTTCTAAAAGTCAACAAAAAGTCATATTTTTCAAAAGAAGTGTACATGAACATGGAAACTTAAATGAATATGAAACCAAAATGATATCTTAGAGGACATCTTAAGCTTTCTAAAAAGTTCAAGAACACCTAAAAATGTTGAAAATTGAGCAAGATACAACTTGTGCAAATTTGGGAAATTTGAAGAAATGCATGAAGAGAATATTAACCAAACTTAAAAATCTTGCAAATGGGCCAAAGTTTTTATGGTGCAAACTTGTTTCTAAGATGACCCATGACCTCTAAGTCCATTTACACGCCCTTGCATGATTTTTTAAATTATTTTTGAATTACTCCACTAAAGTTCAATTTTAAAACAAAATAAATATCAAAATAAGAGGAAAGGCGTGTTGGGCTTGTTATTTGTATTTCTTGAGGTCCAAGATAGCTCATGAAAGCTGGCAAACACGCATGGAAAACATTAGAGGAAGATTGAGCAAGAAAAAGAAAGATTTGATTCAAAATTTCAATCAAATATATTTCATTGAATGCAATATATTTTCACTCAATTCTTGAACTAATTCATTCATTATAAATACAAGATCAAGATCGGACATGAAGGACACAAACTGCATGCTCTTACAAACCCTAAACATTTGTCCAAAAATTCAAGCTTTTAGGGAAAACTCGAAACCAAGTATCCAGCCGTTTTCATTCAATTCCAAGGATTGATACATCCTCCTGAGCTTTCTAGCAGTCAATCCCGGGTCTTACACAAGCCAAATCATGCCCAGAACATGTCAACCAAGTTGCACCAGTTTGGTAAAACTCATGGAACTCAAACTGTCAATTCATGCTATTTAAACTATTTCGATGCATATATTCATGTTCATATTGATGTTTGTGATTGTTTAGAACCATCACACATGAGTTTTAATGCAGGAATGATGAAACGCCATTATTAGGGCAAACGAATTGTTGAGCTTCGAAACTCTAGTTCCAGGCCGTTTCAGATCAAACCAATGCCACCATTGAATTCGCAGCCCACGATTTAGGGGGTAGGGTCCCTTTTGATTGTTAACTCTTCCTATTTTGCATATTTGATTTTTGGGGTGATCGGAGAAGACGACCGGAGTTTGACTCCGACGTCTATGAATTTTGGTTGACCAGCCAGGGGCATGCGTGGGAAAACCTTGCTCTCTGATTCGTCCATTCAAATAACCATGGGACCCATCACGCATTTGATTTTGATTGTTTGATTTTTTTCCAGAAAATAACATCACTTAAATATTTATGAAATCAGTAAAACGAATGGATGTATCACCATCCTAGTGGTTCGACATGTGCGTGCTAAGTCTCTTCCTCTCTAAGGGCGTGGGTTCGATCCCTGCCTTTTACAATCTTTCTAACATTTTTTAATTTTCATAGGTTTTCACATATATACCATTGGAAGCGTGGTTTAGACAATACAAGCAGATGGCATGGTGGTCATGTTTTGGTTCAATAACCACAGGGTCCTTGATTCAAACCCTGGCAGGACCAAATCTATTTTTTATCACTTGTCTTCTTTAACTTTTTCTTATTTCTTATTTTTTTTAAACCATTTTTAATTTTCTTTCAAAATTATTTTCACCACTCATAAAAAACCCTAAAAATGTTTTAATTTTAGATTTAGGTTAATAAAATTTTTAATTAATTTTAGACACAAAAGTATTTTGTTTTTTCCTTTCATTTAAAATTATTTTCTTAATTAATTGTTAATTAATTAGAGATAGGGTTTTCCCATATTAAAATCAATCCAAAATTCACAAAAAATAACTTCCTTTCTAGTAATTAGGTTACTAATCTTAAATCTTTTTACTAACGTCAAAAACATTTTTTCTTTTATTTATTTATTGCTTTTTTTCGCATTTAAATTCTAGAAATCGATGTATAGGTCGCAAGGATATTTTTGTAATAGTGTAGATTTAATTTCTCGCAATTTACTTTCCGCACCTCTATTATGTAACTGCCCCAAAGCCCTGTAATAGCTTAGGACTTTACTTTTCGCACTTTTACCCTCCACACCTTATTTCCTATACATATATTAATTGCTTAGATGTATGGCTAATAGGATTGTATGATAAGATCTTAAAATCAATCTTAGAATAACCTTAACTTCAAGATAAATATCTGAATCAAACACACTTTATCACACTTGCACTCCCTAGGGTAACCTCTCTTATTGCCTTACGAAAATAATGGTCATGTCCCTCGAACGTATGGGTACCATTAACAAAAGTCCCTCGATTCAAAAATCATCACAAAGATCATAGTCCCTCGATAGTCCCTCGATGTTCCCTACGAAAATATGATCTCGCCCCTCGGTTGTTGCCTACGAATAAGTGATGACCGTCCCTTCGAAATGCTAAGGTATCCTTACAAGGTTGCCTTCAATGACCATACAATGACCCTACGCCTGTCCCTTCACATCCAACGGATAGAGTTACCTACCAACTAATAGTATGGATAGCGCTATCCTAATAGAGAAGGAAAATAACAAGAAACAACCATTCTGAGTAGGTAATAAGACTCTATTGCTTGCTCCAATCAAAAAACACTTTTCAAATCTCACACTCTTTTCAAAAGTAATTTCAAAAACACTTTGTATACATTCCAACGAGAATCATTACAAAGTTACATTTTTCGAAAAAAATATTTCCAAACACTTCGTATACATTCTTGAGGACTGATACAAGAATCATTACGAAATCAAAGGGAAATACTTTTCAAATAATTTTTCAAAATACTTTTCAAATCACACACACAAACACATAAAGTAAATTTTCAAAAGTGAGCTAAGCAATTAAGAGCCCGTAGATAACTACGGATGAAAAGGTCTTTCCTGTTCTTTTCACCTTTCCATTATTGTATAAAAGAAAAGTCGATGGCGACTCTTGCTATCCGCAACATTTGCGATAAAATGCAAAACAAACAAGTGAGTTCTTCCATCGTGTTACAGTAAGGATACCTTAGCATTTTGAAGGGACGATCATCACTTATTCGTAGGTAACAACCGAGGGACGAGATCATGTATTCGTAGGCAACATCGAGGGTCATCGAGGGACTATGATCTTTGTGATGATTTAACTGAGGGACTTTGCTAATGGTACCCCTACATTCGAGGGACATGACCATTTTTATCCGAAAGGCAACAAGAGAGGATACCCTAAGGATGTGCAAGTGTGATAAATGTGTTTGATTCAGATATTTATCTTAAAGTTAAGAAAATAAATAAAATCGAAAAAAAAGCAATAAATAAATAAAAGAAAAAATGTTTTTAAAGTTAGTAAAAAGATTTAAGATTAGTAACCTAATTACTAGAAAGGAAATTATTTTTTGTGAATTTTGGATTGATTTTAATATCGGAAAACCCTAATTCTAATTAATTAACAATTACTTAAGAAAATAATTTTAAATGAAAGGAAAAATAAAATATTTTTGTGTCTAAAATTAATTAAACATTTTATTAACCTAAATCTAAAATTAAAACTTTTTTAGGGTTTTTTATGAGTGGTGAAAATAATTTTTAAAGAAAATTAAAAATGGTTTAAAAAAAATAAGAAATAAGAAAAAGTTAAAGAAGACAAGTGATAAAAAATAGATTTGGTCCTGCCAGGGTTTGAATCAAGGACCCTGTGGTTATTGAACCAAAACATGACCACCATGCCATCTGCTTGTATTGTCTAAACCACGCTTCCAATGGTATATATGTGAAAACCTATGAAAATTAAAAAATGTTAGAAAGATTGTAAAAGGCAGGGATCGAACCCACGCCCTTAGAGAGGAAGAGACTTAGCACGCACATGTCGAACCACTAGGATGGTGATACATCCATTCGTTTTACTGATTTCATAAATATTTAAGTGATGTTATTTTCTGGAAAAAAATCAAACAATCAAAATCAAATGCGTGATGGGTCCCATGGTTATTTGAATGGACGAATCAGAGAGCAAGGTTTTCCCACGCATGCCCCTGGCTGGTCAACCAAAATTCATAGACGTCGGAGTCAAACTCCGGTCGTCTTCTCCGATCACCCCAAAAATCAAATATGCAAAATAGGAAGAGTTAACAATCAAAAGGGACCCTACCCCCTAAATCGTGGGCTGCGAATTCAATGGTGGCATTGGTTTGATCTGAAACGGCCTGGAACTAGAGTTTCGAAGCTCAACAATTCGTTTGCCCTAATAATGGCGTTTCATCATTCCTGCATTAAAACTCATGTGTGATGGTTCTAAACAATCACAAACATCAATATGAACATGAATATATGCATCGAAATAGTTTAAATAGCATGAATTGACAGTTTGAGTTCCATGAGTTTTACCAAACTGGTGCAACTTGGTTGACATGTTCTGGGCATGATTTGGCTTGTGTAAGACCCGGGATTGACTGCTAGAAAGCTCAGGAGGATGTATCAATCCTTGGAATTGAATGAAAACGGCTGGATACTTGGTTTCGAGTTTTCCCTAAAAGCTTGAATTTTTGGACAAATGTTTAGGGTTTGTAAGAGCATGCAGTTTGTGTCCTTCATGTCCGATCTTGATCTTGTATTTATAATGAATGAATTAGTTCAAGAATTGAGTGAAAATATATTGCATTCAATGAAATATATTTGATTGAAATTTTGAATCAAATCTTTCTTTTTCTTGCTCAATCTTCCTCTAATGTTTTCCATGCGTGTTTGCCAGCTTTCATGAGCTATCTTGGACCTCAAGAAATACAAATAACAAGCCCAACACGCCTTTCCTCTTATTTTGATATTTATTTTGTTTTAAAATTGAACTTTAGTGGAGTAATTCAAAAATAATTTAAAAAATCATGCAAGGGCGTGTAAATGGACTTAGAGGTCATGGGTCATCTTAGAAACAAGTTTGCACCATAAAAACTTTGGCCCATTTGCAAGATTTTTAAGTTTGGTTAATATTCTCTTCATGCATTTCTTCAAATTTCCCAAATTTGCACAAGTTGTATCTTGCTCAATTTTCAACATTTTTAGGTGTTCTTGAACTTTTTAGAAAGCTTAAGATGTCCTCTAAGATATCATTTTGGTTTCATATTCATTTAAGTTTCCATGTTCATGTACACTTCTTTTGAAAAATATGACTTTTTGTTGACTTTTAGAAGGACCTATAATGTCTTGATCCATAACTTTCAAATGAAGCATTTTTGGCCAAAGCTTGTGAGACACAACGTTGTAGAGAATTAAATTCTCTTCAAAATGAGCTTTGATGGAAAAATTTCTGATAAAGTATGTGAGAGTTATGCCTGGTCAAAGTTCTTCTGACTTTTATCTAAAAACCCCTAGTTTAGAAACTTTGACTTTTGATCAAATCTTGGCTTTTATTGATAAACCATGATCAACCCTTGATCAAATGATGAATATCACTTCAAAATATCGATGTTGACAAAAAATTATGAAGTTTGACTGTATGTTGACCACAATTGACTTTTTGTCCAATACAACTGATTTTCAACCATCTGAGCAATTGGATGAGCAAATTGGACTTGTAAGGCTTGAAATTTGACATGGTGATCTCTTGAAGCATATGGTGAGGTATGATGACCATTTGATGCATTGGAAATCCATATTGACTTGAGAGGAGCGAAAACCCTAGTTTGGATTAATTACTTAGGATAGGGTTTGTCTGATCAACCCTTGTGAAATCCTCAAGTATGGAGATGGGAATTATCTTGAGAAGAAGGAGGGAAAATTTTGGGGTATAACAGTTTCCCCTGTTCAATCTTCTTGTACCGGAAGGGTTAGATTGGTATGCTTTCCATTCGTGACCTGAGGGTAGAAGATGATTGAACACTCGAGTACACCTAAAAATTTGCACTCGTTGTTATATGGAATGGGATCGTCGATTGATGATGTGCTGGAATGGGTTTATAGATGCCATTAGGTGAAGCTGATGCTGGAGACTGAGTCGTACACTAGACTATGTATTCATCTTTTGGATGAAAGAGAAATCGGAGATGGGCTTAAGATGCCATCCTGGGCAGTTGATAATAAGAGAGAGTCAGAATAAACCTTCGTCTTGGCTATTTCTGAGATGAATATTTGTCAGAATGTAGATAGTTTTCCCGTCTTGTTTCGGGTGTTAATCTTTGACCTTCCGTTTGGAAAAAAATCTTTTACCTGCTGGGGAAATAACATCTTGACAGGATATGGTTAGCCCTATGCATATAATAATGCATGCGAGTGTATGACAAAGTCATGAACAATGTTGTTATGATGCATGCACATGTTATGACTTTTATGAGTAATGTATGAATGTAAATGTTGTGGTATTTCAAAACATGTCCATCTTGAAAAGGATATAAACGTTCTGCTAGAGATTGCTGATGTCTGCTTGGGAATGAGGTTGCTGAAAACCCTGACTGGTGAATAAGAAGGATGATTCTGATTTTCTCTGATGCAGTATCTGACCAAGTTTCGAGTCTGGATATTAATGCTATTGGAGAATAATGATGATTGAGAGATACTTAGTTGGGGATCTTGTATATAGACCTTGCTGCGGACGATTACATTGTCTATAGATCCTGCCGGGGACAATGCAGATGAGGATGATAGGATCATTTCTCGGGGACTAACGTGATGAAGTTTGATAGAATCACTTGAGGTGATGAATCTGATAGGATCATTAAAGCTGATGAGGCTGATAGGATCACTTGAGGTAATGAATCTGATAGGATCAGTGCTCGGGGACTAACGTGATGAGGTTTGATAGGATCACTTGAGGTGATGAATCTGATAGGATCACTGCTCGGGGACTATTGTGATGAGGTTTGATAGGATCATTGCTCGGGGACCAACGTAATGGAGTTGAAAGTGTTGGAACACTGTTGGGAGGAGACTAGTATTTCATCGAAGAAGATTTATCTCTGCGGGGGAGCGATGGCTCTGTGGGGATTGATGATCATGTGAATGTATTTCTTGTGAAAGTGACTCTGTGAGGATGCATTGGTGACTTTAGTCGTCATCTCAATTCCTAGAGCCTGTAGTAATTACTGTTTTTGTTTGCTTTTCATATGTTTGTGAACGGATGTCTATTGTCAGATGCATATAATTATTCAAAGCAATCATTGGACTTTATGCAATCAAAATAATAAAAAATTGGAACTAGAAAAGAAGAATTTGCATTAATTTGAAAAGTGGCCTATAGTCAGACAATTTGTATACAAGAGACAAATATCCTAGTAAGAGGAAATTGTCAGAATAGTAAAAGGCTATGTGGAAACAATCTCATCGAGTTTCAACTATGCTATTGCTCATACATTTCGACTATCTCATCTCCTTGCTATCAGAGGAAAGTGATTGAACTGATTTGCGCCATTCGAATCTTGAATTCTGATAGGTTTGTAGTCTGCGAGTAGGTAATCTGGATGAAACATAGTCGTACGCTTAAATTCCTAACTTTTTCCTAGACCGTCCTTTCGGGTTATCAGTCTACCGGGATAACCTTGTTTTGCCCAAGCCGCCTTTGCAGGTTTTCAACTTTCCAGGTGTACATTTTTGTATATATATCCTTAACTTTTTCCCGAACCTTTCTGGTTCCATAGGATGCCCTTATTTTTGCCTAGGCCAGTCGACCTAGCGGGTCTCGTTTATGCGTAGTATTTTTTGACTATGTCTGCGTTCACAGGGTGTGGGATGTCTTCTCCATCCATAATGCTCAGTATCATAGCTCTGCCGAAAAATACTACTTTGACTACAAATGGTCCCTCATAGGTGGGAGTCCATTTGCCCCTGGGATCACCTTGTGGAAGAATGATGCGCTTGACTACTAGATCACCGACTTTGTAGACTCGGTGCTTGACTTTTTTATTGAATGCTCTGATCATTCGCTTCTGGTATATTTGTCCATGGCAGATGGTTGCGAGCCATTTTTCATCGATCAAGTTTATCTGGTGAAGGCGAGTCTGGACCCATTCGTCTTCGTCTAACTCTAGGTCCTGGTGTACTCTGATTGAGGGTATTTGAACCTCGTAGGTAGGACTGCTTTTATACCATATACGAGAGAGAAGGGGGTTGCCCCTGTAGATGTTCGTATTGTAGTGCGATAACCGTGGAGAGCAAATGGAAACATCTCATGCCAATCCTTATAGGTCACTGTCGTCTTCTGTATGATCTTCTTGAGATTCTTGTTGGCGGCTTCTATTGCACCGTTCATTTTTTGCCGATATGGAGAAGAGTTATGATGTTTAATCTTGAACTACGTGCAAAGTTCGGTGATTATTCTGTTATTGAGATTGGTACCATTGTCCGTGATGATCCTTTCGGGGACGCCGTACTGACAAATGAGATTATGCTTGATGAATCGAGCCACAACATTCTTGGTAACAGATGCGAAAGAGGCTGCTTCTACCCACTTGGTAAAGTAATCAATTGCAACAAGGATGAAACGATGTCCATTGGAAGCGGTGGGTTTGATCTCTCCAATCATGTCAATGCCCCACATTGCGAAAGGCCATGGAGCGGTCAGAACATTCAATGGAACTGGAGGTACGTGTACTCTATCTGCGTATATCTGGAATTTGTGACAAGATCGAACATAGCGGTAACAATCAGCTTCCATGGTAGACTAATAGTAACCTACTCTTAGAATCTTCTTAGCCATTGTATGTCCACTGGAGTGGGTACCAAATGCGCCTTCATGTAACTCTTCCATGATTCGCTTTGATTTTTTCTGATCTACACACAGCGAAGTAAGCACAAGTCGTGACTGCGCTTGTATAAGATGTCGTTGCTAAGAAAGAATTTGGATGCGAATCTTCTTAGAAACTTTTTATCGTTGACTGATTCCCCTGTGGGATACTCCTGAGCTTCGAGATACCTATTCACTTCATAGAACCAAGGTTTCTCTTCGGTATCAAGTTCACAATAGTATGCTGATTCGTCGAACCTTTCAATGATAATTTGGGGAGCTTCGTTGTCCCATATGACCTTGAATATAGATGACATGGTAGCTAATGCGTCTGCCAACTGATTCTCTTCTCGTGGAATGTGATCAAAAGTGATTTCTTCAAAGTAAGGGATCAGACTCAACACATGCTCTCGATATGGAATGAGATTTTGATGCTTCGTATCCCAATCGCCTTTAATCTGACTGATCACTAAAGCTGAGTCTCCATATACTTGCAAGAATTTGATTCTTAAGTCAATAGCAGCCTTGATACCCATGATGCACGCTTCGTAGTCGGCCATGTTGTTGTTGTTGGTGCAGTCGAAATAAAGTTTGGCGGTGAAAGGAGTGTGTCCACCTATAGGAGATGTAATGATGGTGCCAATGCCATTGCCAAGTGCGTTTAAGGCTCCATCAAAGGCCATGGTCCATCGGGATCCTGGTTCAGGTCCTTCATCTGGTCCTGGTTCTTCGCAATCAGTGACTAACATAACATCCTCATTTGGAAACTCGAAGTGCATAGAGTGATAGTCATCTACGGCTTGATGAGCCAAATGATCGGCTACTACGCTTCCTTTGATCACCTTCTGAGTAGTGTACTGGTTGTCGTATTTGGTCAAGATCATTTGCCATCTTGCTATTCTTCCGGAGAGAGCAGGTTTCTCGAATATGTATTTTATCGGATCCATCTTGGAGATCAACAAGGTACCATGAGTCAACATATACTGTCTTAGTCAGCGAGCAGCCCAAGCCAAAGCACTGCAAGTATATTGCATACTCTTTTCGACCAGACTCGTCAGGTTTCCCCAACACACACCCCATCGAGTTCTATAATACTGTTAAGTACATGATAAGAGGTCTTCCTTTGACAGGTGGCATCAGGATAGGAGGATTTTATAGGTACTCTTTGATTTTTTCAAAAGCTGTCTTGAAATCGTCGTTCTATTCCACTACTTGATCTATCTTCAGTTACTTGAAGATTGGATCACAAGTAGCAGTTAGATGTGCGATGAATCTGGCAATCTAGTTCAGTCGTCCCAAGAAACTTATGACTTCCTTCTCGGTACGGGGAGCTGGAATTTCTTAAGTAGCTTTAACCTTGGCAGGGTCAACTTCAATACCTTTACCACTGACAACAAATCCCAGGAGTTTACCGGATCTGACTCCAAAGGTGCACTTGTTAGTATTGAGTCTTAGTCTGTATTTCCTCAGTCTATCAAACAGCTTTCGCAAATGATCGAGATGTTCTTCTTCAGTTTGTGATCGAGCTATCATGTCGTCGATGTAGACCTCTATCTCGTGATGAATTATGTCACAGAATAAAGCTACCATGGCACATTGATATATGGCGCCAACGTTCTTCAGTCCGAACGGCATGACCTTGTAGCAGAATGTGCCTCACTGTGTAACAAAAGTAGTCTTTTCCATGTCTTCAGGAGCCATTTTGATCTGATTGTAACCGGAGAAACCATCCATGAAGGAGAAAACCTTGTGTTGAACAGTGTTATCAACTAGGACATCAATACGAGGAAGTGGAAAATTGTCTTTCGGACTTGCTTTATTCAGATCTCGATAGTCCACACACATTCGCACTTTACTATCTTTCTTAGGTACGGGCACCACGTTTGCAACCCACTGTGGATAAGAAGTAACGACTAGGAAACCAACATTGAACTGTTTCATAACTTCGGCTTTGATTTTCTCAGACATCTCAGGACACATACAACGAATTTTCTCCTTCACAGGGAGAAAACCTTCTTTCGTTGGTAGTTGGTGTACCACAATGTCAATGTCTAAACTTGACATTGTTCTCAAGACCCGCTTCTATCTTGATTTCCTTTTTGTCTTTGTCAACACCTAGATTCACAACCTCAACTGGCTCCTCGTGTGGCTGTATAACCTGTTCTTCTTGTTGTAGTAGCCTGAAAGGTTCTCCTGGCACTTCACAATCTTCCTCACCTTCATCTTCGGCTTGGTAGATCGCATTATGGAAGTCATATTTAGCAATAGCAGAGCTGTTATCGACAAGATTCGGACTGAATCTGCAGTGTATCACGTGGGTGTGTGTAAGAACACATAGCTTTTGAAATGATGGTAAAATAGAAGGAAGAAAAGAGCACAGTAACCCTCACAAGAGTCCAATGATTTTATTGAATGAAAATTTGCAAATGACAAATAGTAACCCTCACAAACGAGCCGTGGTGCCTCGGGCAAGGCACCAGGCTTAGAGTTTATTGTTCAACGTCCTTAGTCTTCCAATTACTCCTGTCTAAAGGAGATTGGTATGACGTCCTCAGTCTTCCAATTGTTGAGTCTGTCGTCTGGAGTTGGGAAGATCCAATTGTTGATGTCGAAGTTGCTATCATCGTCTTCTATAGCATGGACCCCGCTCTTGTTGATATGGAAAGGAAGCTTCCTGACGCGTTTGCGACGTATCATCTTCTGACCTTTGACAGTGAAGCCTAAACCAGTCTTGTCATATTTGAATGGGAGATCGGGGAGCTGACCCCAAACAGTACAACCTCCTTCTTCAATCGCAACTTTAGCGTCTTTCAGCGAGACCATCTTTGGTGGAACTCTATTAACTTCAGGAGTGACAAGAGAGTCAACAGGCATGACTCGTGGAACTGCTTCGAAGCTTGACATAGAGTTTCGACAAATTCACCTTCCATTTCGATGTATCGGAATAACTGCAGATGGCTTACCATATATTCTTCTTCACCGCATACTATAACAATCTTCCCCTTCTTTAGGTACTTCAGCTTCTGATGTAGGGTAGAGGTGACATCACCTACCCCATGTATCCACGGCAGTCCGATTAGGCAAGAGTAAGTTGGACGAATGTCCATGACAAAGAAAGTAGAGTCAAAAGTATGGGCACCAACTTTAACTGGCAGGATGAGCTCTCCAAGTACTGTTCTTTTCGTACCATCAAAGGCTCTTACGATTATGTCACTGGGCTTCATGACCACTTCTTCAGCATTAACTCGGTCGAAAGCGCTCTTCGGCAAAATATTCAGAGCAGAACCAGTATCTACCAATACATGAGACAATGTAGTGCTTTTGCATTCAATGGGGATGTGCAAGGCTTTGTTGTGATTCCTTCCAGCAGGAGTTAAATCAGCATCAGAGAAACCTAAACCATTGTTGACGGTCAGGCTAGCAATACAACCTTACAATTGATCAGTAGTAGTGTCTTGTGGTATGTGAGCATTCTTCAGAAACTTTACCAAGGCTTTAGCATGAGCCTTAGACCATAATAGCAGAGCTAGCATGGATATCTTGGACGGAGTTTGTCCAAACTGTTCCACAACACTGTAGTCGCTCTTCTTGATGATCTTCAGAATTTCCTCCATTTCCTGCTTGGAGGTATCCTTAGCAACTTCCTTTGGTACTTCTGTCTGAGCAGGATGAGTCACTAGTTCTTTCCCTCTAGCTTTAGGAACTAGTTCGATAGCAGGAATGCGGATTGGCGTAGTAGTATCCTTTGGAGGAGAGATCTCTGGAGAAAATACTCTTCCGGTTCTGGTTACTTTACTTGATCCGGTGATATTGCCGATGTCAGGATTGGTAGCTTCAACTGAAATGTCGTCAATGGTTAAAGGTTCTTGCTTGACGCCATGATAGTAAACTTCGGCTCCATAATTCCAAGGTATAGCTCTGTCAGAGGAATATGGTATTGATCTGGGAGAGGTAATAATGAGAGGTGCCACTCGGGGCGCAGGATTGGCAGAGGTGATCCTTATTGTGTTCACATCAACATAGTCTTCTGGGTAATTGTCTCCCCATCTAGTTGCCTTGATGTCTTCGATTGGAATCTTGTAACTTTCGGGAGCGGTATATTTCACAATAAAATCAAACTTTCCACTTGGCTGCCCCAGGGTATCCTAGACTTTTGGTACGGCTTCGCTTACGTCTTCGATCTTCAGATTCTTAAAAATGTCTTCACACAGATTCTCCACAGATGGAGGTTTCAGAAATAGCACTTCCCGGTTGTCCATCATACGTTTAATACGCCTCTTCAACCAAGCACATCCGTCAGATTCAAGCCCACACCAGCGACAGTTATCAGGGCATCCTGGAAATACACCGACTTGCAACAAATCTTTCTTAACAGTCATCAGAGGAAGTCATCTTATTCACATTATAAACATAGGAGTTTTCGTCAATAGCATTGGAACTTTTACCATGGTTAGGCATTGGTGCATTGATCATATTCAGAGTTTCGACAGGAGGATCGAATTCAATTTCCCTCGCTTCAATCATGTCTTGAATTTTGTTCTTCAGAGCCCAAACGTTGTTGGTGTCGTGCCCTGGACTGTTGGAATGGTATGCACACCTCGCATTAGGATTGTACTTTGGAGAGGAAGTGTTGACGTGTTGAGGAGGATCCCTGAAAGTAATCAACTCTGCTTTCAACATGTGTTGCAATGCTTGAGACAACGACATGTTGATCTTCGTAAACTGTCTTCGTGGCACGTTCTGGCTACGCGCGTTGTATCGTTGAGGTTGCGCTGGTGTAGGATTGGATATCACAACTGCCCCCACAGATTGAGTGTGATTAGCTTTGTCACGGCTCTTCTGACCATACACAGAATTGGCTTCTTTCTTACCTCCAAAAGATCTCTTCACAACATTTGAAGATGACTCTACTTGAATTTTTCCTCTCTTGATTCAAGCTTCGATACGTTCGCCTGTCACTATCAGCTCAGTGAATCCGACTGAAGAGTTTCCAATCAGATGATTGAAGAATAGGCCTGTCAGTGTTCCTATAAGCATGTCAACCAACTCCCTATTAGACAAGGTTGGTTGAACTCTGCCTTCTAGATCTCTCCATTTTTGGGCATACTCTTTGAACTTCTCGTCACGACCCATAGACATGCTCTGTAGTTGCATGCGGGTAGGTGCCAATTCAGCATTGTACTGGTACTGCTTGTAGAAAACATCTACTAAGTCATTCCAAGTATGGATGTGGATACTCTCTAGCTGATAATACTACTCCAACTGAGTTCCAGATAAACTCTCTTGAAAGAAATGGATCCACAATTTCCTATCTTTAGTATGAGGATGGATCTTTTGAACATAGGATTTCAGATGTAGCTTCAGACAAGAGATGCCATCATACTTGGCAAAGGTAGGAACTTTGAATTTGCGGGGAATTACCACACCAGGAACAAGACTCAAATCATCAAAGTTCAACCCTGACATTTTCAGATTTTCCACAGCATTCAGACGATCATCAAGTTGTTTGTACTTGTCATTGTTAGGAGGATACTACTCGCTTACATAGTCTTCCTCTTCGTTTTCAGACTCATGATGTCTTCGTTCATTGTTCTTGACACTTCTCTCAGTTTCATCGCTCTTGTCTGAGAGTTTAAATTGTTTGACCACCCTGACTGGACCCTTGTGATTTCTTCCCATGTTGAGGATACCAATGGTCTTCTTCTTTCTGTTGATGAGCTTCTTCAGGTCTTTCTGGCCTTGGACCAAGTTGGTGAACATCTCCTAGAATTGAGCATTCTGAGCCTGGAGATCTTTGATAGTCTGTTCAAGAGCCATTTCTGCTGAAATAAACAACGAGAGAATAAGAAAACCGATCTTCAATGTACCTGTTATGAAATGTTATGCCATGATATGCGATGTTATGCAATGCAATGTTTTCAAGGACCTTAGGAATTTAAATTTGTTAAAAAAGCATGAACAAACTTTTTATTAGTTTATCTTTTAGCAAGTACAAAAGAAAGTTTAAATAAATAAAAAGAAATTCCTAGAGCTTAGGTCTCCCTTGGGCGCTTCCTCTTTGTGTTGAAACAGGTATTGATGCTTTGCTCCACGTGAAGTAGCTTTGTCAGATCCAACACCTTTTTCTCGCTTGCATAGCACTGAGCTTCAAAGGTATCCCTTTCTTCTTTAAGTTGAATCCAAGATCTCTTCAAGTCTTCAAAGTGAGTAGGCATATCTGGATGGAGAATGGTATAGGATTCGCCACCTATAGCAACAGGTTCCATAAGCACTGGCAGGATAGATGTAAACGGCATCATGAGGTTTTGAGCTCGAGCTCGCACCCATTTGAGGTAAGGTTCCCAAGGAATGGAATTTTTGTGTCCCAAAGTCTTGGTATTAGTCTTCTTTACCATGCCCCAAGCGTGCACAAATCTTCGACGGTAGTTCTGGAGATCGTTGTTGTAGTCAAACACAATGTCCTAGAGAAGCATATCATGAGGACCTTCTCTTCGAGCATAACCAAACTGACATAGAGCTATAGAGGGGTTGTAAGTGATACCTCCCCTTATGCCAAGGAGTGGTACATTAGGGAATTCCCCACAGCGCTTAATGAAGGTGAAGTCCTTTTGAGAAAAGAGACACCAACGAATATCTGAATGAGAGAGCGACATCAGCCTTTGAGACCACTTCAATCTTTGCTCGTTCTTCATTATTGATTGAGGAAGGTGCGAAATAAACCACCTAGAAAGTAACAGTATGTAACATATGAGAGTTCCTTGTCTTTTGATACTACGAGTATGGAGAGAATGCAGGATATCTCCGAGTAAAGTAGGCACCGGATTACGACTGAGAAATATTTTGATGGTGTTTGCATCTATGATATGATCTAGATTAGGAAATAGCACCAAGCCATAGATTAGCAAGACCAAAATGTCTTTGAATGCATTGAAATTCATAGCCTTTAGGAATTCTCAAGCTTTCTTTATCAGAAATTTGGCTAGCAAACCCTTAACTCTGCTTCTCATTTCCTAATTAGCTTCAATGTCTGATCGCTTTAGATGTAACGTTGATGCGAGGCCTTCGTATTTTAGAGATTTTTCTAAACCGGTGAATGGAATCTGATCAAGGATAGGTATCCTAAGTAGCTTAGAAAACTCTTCCAATGTAGGAACCAACTGATAATTTGGGAATGTAAAGCAATGATGTTTCAGATCGAAGAACTGGAATAAGACGTGCATTGCATCTTCCTCAAAACTGGAGCTAACCAAGTCAAGCAGATAACCATGTCTTTTGATGAACTGAGCATGATCGAGAACTTCGGACACCATTTCTTTGAGTTGAGAAGGTATACCCATGAAGTTGATTCGGATAGTCTTCCTGGAAGCCATAATTCCTACAAAACAGAGCAAAGATAAATCCCTAGGTCCTTGAAAGAGTTAGAAATGATATGATGTTATGATGTTACGATGTCATGTTTAAACAAGTAACAAGCACAAGCAATTCACACAATTGCCCTAGGTTTAAGGCTTGCATGAGGTATAGGTGTCTACCCGACCAGAGTTTAAGTGGGTTCAACCTGCCCTATAATAGTATCCGAATTCTAGGAATCTCATATCATTGATTTTTCTCGTAGGCTTTATTTCAATATGACTACCAAGTGGTCGACCGAAACATCCCGAAAGTCGAATCTTAATGAGCGTAGCATCGAGTATCAACTAACCTCAGTCTGCACCAAAGCCGACCATCCCACTACCTTCTAATGGCCAAGATGGGTCAATTATGGTTCTAAAAGTTGAGTTAGTGCTTATGACACCACGCAGACTCCCAATACTTTCCTCAACTAAACATGTGGAGCATCGGGACATCCAAAGTGTCGCACTAACGTAGCCATCATGTTAACCATTTCAGTATATGCCTAACGGTCGCGATGATTTATTGCTACTTACCTAAGGAAACCTGGATCCGGGTGTAGGATCCCCCACAAATATAATACCCAAGCAACCCTTAAAAGTAAAGCAAGCAAGTCAAATAATTAAAGTGATCTAGACCCTAAGGTAACCTCTCTTTGGGATTTTCCCCAGTAGAGTCGCCAGTTCTGTAATACGGTGGGAACTGACTTGTTTGTTTTGCGTTTTATCGCAAATGTTGCGGATAGCAAGAGTCGCCATCAACTTTTCTTTTATCCAATTAAGGGAAGGCGAAAAGAATAGGAAAAGAATTTCGTTAGATTCTGAGTAAGGGAGGTGGTTATGAAAAGGGAAGGTATTAGCACCCTTTCCATACTTAGTTATCTACGGGATCTTAATTGCTTAGCTCACTTTAATTTCTTTTTGTGTGTGTGTTTGAAAATGTTTTTGAAAAGGCATTTCGCTTTGACTTCGTAATGATTCACGCCGGAATGTGTACGAAGTGTCTGGAAATGTTTGTTTTTTTGAAAAAAAAAAAAAGACTTTGTAATGATTCACGCTGGAATGTATACAAAGCGCTTAAAAATGTTTTTTGAAAGTGTCAGGTGTAAATATGATTTTTTAATTGAGAAAGCAAAAGAGACTTATTTTTACCCACTCAGAACGGTCGTTTCTGTGTTATTTTGCTTTCATTTAGAATAAGACTATTCATACCATTAGTTGGTAGGTAATCTTATTCGTTGGATGTAAAAGGGACATTCGAAGGGACATCGGATGGTCATAGAAGGCAACTTGTAAGGACATCTTAGCATATCCGTAGGGGCAATCATCACTTTTCGTAGGCAACAATCGAGGGACGAGATCATATATTCATAGGCAACATCGAGGGTCATCGAGGGACTATGATCTTTAATTTGAAGGGACTATGATGATATGTTTGAAAGCGTCTTAGCTAAGATATCCCCACATTCGAGGGACATGACCATTATTCGTAAGACAACAAGAGAGGATATCCTAAGGCGTGAGTGAGTGCAAAGAGTGTGTTTTATTCAGATATTTTATCTTGTATTAGTGATTTAGATTACTTTTTATCTTTCCATACACGCCTAGTTACTAGCAGTTTAATAGGTGCGGAAAATAAATTGTGAAAATGTAAAGTGCAGAAACGTAAATTCTACGCTATTACATGGCTTTGGGGAAGATACATAACAGGATGTGTGGAAAGTAAAAGCAGAAATATAAATCTACGCTATTACATAATAAAAATTTTGTGACCTATACATCTTTTATAGAATTTAAAAGCAAAAAGAAATAAAATAGAAAAAATTGTCTAAGTGAATACCTAAATCCTAATTGCAAAAAGGAAAATATTTTTGGTATTTTTGAAGATTGATTTTAATGTGAAAAAAAACCCTAGTTCTAATTGATTTTAATTAATAAAATAAATTTAATTTAAATTATTAACCTAAATTAAACTAATTAAATTAATTAATTAAAAAAAAACATAGAGAAAATTATTTGTGAAATTGTTCCTAATTAAGCTAATTGTTTAACGTAATTACTAATTAATTAATTAATTGAAATAATTAAAAAAGGGTTTCCATCAGAGCTTCTGACGAAAATTGGCACAAAAGCCAAGCCTTCTGTGAGTGGCATGCCTTGGGCATCTAGAAGTTGGAGCTTTTGGAGAGGATCCTTCTGAGGGTGTCAAGAAGTTGGGGCTTCTGTAGGTGAAACTTCTGAAAGGGTCTAGAAGCTGGAGCTTCTGGAGATTCTCTGGGGGTCCAGAAGCTCCAGCTTCTGGAGATTCTGCATCTAGGAACGTCCAGAAGGTGGAGCTTTGGAGGTTCTACTACTGGGAATATCCAGAAGCGAGAGCTTCTGGAGGCGTTCCTTCTGGAAACTCTGAAACCTGTGTTAATCAAAAAAATTGGAAAAAACAGCAAAAAAGTGGGGTTCGAACCCACACCCTTAGAGAGGTAAGTGACATAGCACGCGCATGGTAGACCACTGGGACGGTGATACATTCATTCATATTGCTGGAATCATAAGTATGTATGTGTTGCTTTGTTCCTGAGTCAGAAGCGCCGGAGCAAAGCTCCCGTCATCTTCTCCGGCCATCTGGAAATTGGATCCTGCAAAATAAACAACTTGATTGCAAATAGAGGACCCTACCCCCTAATTCGAACCCGAGAATCCAATGGTGGTGTTTTTACAGCCTGAAAGTCCCTGTATCACTGGGTTCGGAACTCACAGCTTCCTATGCCCTAACTATGGCATCACAGGATCTAAGCCTTAAAGCTCACAAGTAACACGGTGTACCTGTTCTAAATAACATCCTTAGCTCATACAAACAAACAAAAACAATTATTAATGCATGGATTGAGAGAAACGATTTTGAGACATTTACCAAATTGGAGTAGCTTGGGTGAGCGATTCCTGGATGCTTTGGGATCGTGTAATGATGTGAATCGATCCCTAGGAACTTCAGGAACACGAATGGATGGCTTGAAACTTCCTGGAAATTAAAACACGATTTTGTAAGTTTTGAGAAAAATTTGAGAGATTTATAGGGTTTGTAAGAGGCTAGCAATCCGTGTAAGAGGCTGGCCAATCGTTTCTTTGTCTTTTGAAGGTGTTAACTATATATAGAGGAGTGGAAATAGGTCAAGGCTTTAAGAGAAAATATTTTCTTTAAATGGAGAATATTTTATTGGAAATTTGTATGAAATATTTCCAAATTTGGCTCAATCTTTCCCTTAATCTTCTTACACGAAATTGACAGCTCTTCTGGGCTTCCTTGGACCTCAAGACATGTACAAATCAAGCCCCTCTTGCATTAATAATTATCTTTGTATTTTATTTAATTAAATTTGAATTTAATCCATTTAATTCAAAAATTAATAAATAAAAAAGATAAGAGGCATGGCATGAAGCATAGAGGTCATGGATAATTTTATAATCAAGTTTGGATCATAAAATCTTAGGCCCATTTGAAAAATATTTGCTTTTGCTAGATATTTTTCTTTATGCACCTCCTCAAAAATGCTTAACTTGCACAACCTGTATCTAGCTCAATTTTTAAATTTTTTGGGTATTCTTGGACTTTTTAGAAAGCTCAAGATGTCTTCTAAACATCCTTTTTGGTTTCATCTTTATTTATGTTTCCATGCTCATGAACACTTCTTTGCAAAAAGATGACCTTTTGTTGACTTTTTTAAAAGGACCTGTAATGTTTTGATTCATAACTTCCAAATAAAGCATTTCCAGCCCAAGCTTGTAAGGCATGAAGTTGTAGAGAATTGAATTCTCTTCAAAATGAGCTTTGGTGGAAATTTTTTTGATAAAGTATGTGAAAGTTATGCCTGGTCAAAGTTCTGTTGACTTTTGTCTAAAAAATCCTAGTTTAGAAACTTTGACTTTTTATCAAATCTTTGCTTTTCTTGATGAACCATGATCAACCCTTGATCAAATGATGAATATCACTTCAAAATATTGATGTTGACCAAAAATTATGAAGTTTGACTGTATGTTGATCACAGTTGACTTTTTGTCCAATATAGTTGATTTTCAACCATCTGAGCAATTGGATGAGCAAATTTGACTTGTAAGGATTGAAATTTGACATGGTGATCTATTGAAGCATATGATGAGGTATGATGACCATTTGAAGCATTGGAAATCCATCTTGACTTGAGAGGAGTGAAAACCCTAGTTTGGATTAATTGCTTAGGAGAGGGTTTGTTTGATCAATCCTTGTGAAATCCTCAAGTATGGAGATAAGAATTATCTTGAGAAGAAGGAGAGTAAATTTTGGGGTATAACACACGGGGATTATCTGGATGTCTGCTTTTATGAGATTTTGTTATGTATTCTCATATATTATGTATTTGTATGTTGAGATACTATGTTGATGTGGCCGTGGTGCCGATGTATCAATCTTTATGGCTTGATTATGTTATGGATTCATTGTTGTTTCATCCAATGATTATAGTATGAGATGTAATCATTGATAGTATCTGAGATATTAAATACCCCGCTGTGAAATGCATAGTTTTATTTTAAAGCATGAAATTCATATATGTGTTATGAGTATGACCAGGTGCATGTTAATGTTTGTTTTGGTTTTCCTAAGTATGGAAAATAACATGTGACACCCTTTATATGCGTGAATTTTATTTTACTCTAATTTATACCATGATTATTTGGTGATAAAAAATGGTGTTACACAAACCCCATCCAAGATTTCCATGCTAGCTCTGTTGCTGTGCTTCGAGGCTCACGCTAAAGCCTTGGTGAAGTTTTTTAAGAGTGCCTACATACCGCAAAACACTTCTGCTGACCAATTCGAAAGTTGTATTGCTAGCCTGATCGTAAACATGGTTTGGGCTTTTCTGATGCTGATCTAACTCCTTCCGGAAGGAAACACAACAAAGCGTTGCACATTTCTATAGGGCGTAAGGGCACTACATTGTATCATGTGTTCGTGGATACTGGATCTGCTCTAAATGTCCTCCCAAAGAGTGCTCTCGACCAACTTGATGTTGAAGAAGTGGTCATGAAACCTAGTGACATAATCGTAAGAGCTTTTGATGGTTCGAAGAGAATAGTACTTGGAGAGCTCAACCTCCCGAGCAAAGTAGGTTCCCATAATTTTGATTCTACTTTCTTTGTGATGGACATTTTTCCAGCTTATTCTTGCCTGCTCGGACGCCCTTGGATACATGGGGCAGACACTGTTACCTCTACCTTGCATCAGAAGGTGAAGTACCTAGTGAAGGGGAAGATTGTTACAGTATGCGGAGAAGAAGAATATATGGTAATCCATCTGCAGTCATTCCGATACATCAAAGTGGAAGGTGAATTTGTCGAACCTCCCAATAAAGATTTTGAAGTTGTTCGACAAGGCATGCCTACCGAATCTCCTGTCACTCCTTAAGTTACTAGAGTTCCACCAAAGATGGCCTCACTAAAAGATGTCAGAGCTGTAGTTGAAGAAGGAGGTTGTACTGTTTGGGGTTAGCTACCCGAGTTTCCTTTCAAATCTGACAAAACTGGTTTAGGTTTCACTTCCAAAGGTCAGAAAATGATACGCCGCAAACGTGCCGGTGGACCTCCTGTCCACATCAACAAAAATGGAGTTTATGCTATAGAAGACGATGATGGTGACTTCGACATCAACAATTGGATCTTCCCAACTCCTAGAGGTGGACTCAACAATTGGACGGCTAAGGATGTAATGCCAATCTCCTTTAGACATGAGTAATTGTTCCTTTTTGTTTTATGCTTTTATAGTTCCGTACAATAAAACTTTAAGCCTAGTGCCTTGCCCGGGGCACCATGGCTCATTTGTGAGGGTTATTATTTGTCATTCGCATATTTTCATTCAATAAATCATTGGACTTTTGCATTCAAATATTTTTCTCTTTGTCTTTCTTTTTACTTTATTACATTTTCAAAAGCTACGTGTTCTTACACACACCCACGTAATAAACTACAGAGCCACATTCACTCCGGATCACGTCGATAACGACTCTACTATTGCTAAATATGACTTTGATAATCCAATCTACCAAGACAAAGACGAAGGTGAGGAAGATTGTGAAGTGCCAGGAGAACTTTCCAGACTACTACCACAAGAGGAAAGTGTTATACAACCACACGAAGAGCTGGTCGAAGTTGTGAATCTAAGTACCGACGAAGATAGAAAAGAAATCAAGATAGGAGCGGGTCTTGAGAACAGTGTTAAAGAAATATTGGTCTAGATGTTGCGAGATTACATCGAGATTTTTGCTTGGTCCTACGAAGACATGCCCGGTTTAGGTATCGACATTGTGGTACACCGACTACCAACAAGAGAAGGTTCGCCATATGCGTCCTGAGATGTCCGAGAAAATTAAAGTCGAAGTCATGAAACATTTCAATTCTGGTTTCTTAGTCTTTACTTCTTATCCACAATGGGTTGTGAATGTGGTGCCCGTACTTAAGAAGGATGGCAAGGTGCGTATGTGTGTGGACTACCGAGATCTGAATAAGGCGAGCCCAAAAGATGATTTCCAACTTCCACATGTTGATGTCTTGGTTAACAACACCGCTCAACATAAGGTTTTCTCTTTCATGGGTGGTTTCTCTGGTTATAATCAGATCAAGATGGCTTCCAAAGATATGGAAAACACTACTTTCGTTACACAGTGAGGCATTTTCTGTTGCAAGGTCATGCCGTTTGGGTTGAAGAATGCTGGCACAACATATCAGCATGCTATGGAAGCTTTATTCCATGATATGATCCATCACGAGATAGATTCCTACCTCGACGACATGATAGCTCGATCACAAACCAAAGAAGAACATCTTGATCATTTGCGTAAGCTGTTTGATAGACTGAAGAAATACAGACTGAGACTGGACCCGGACAAATGTACTTTTCGAGTCAGATTCGATAAACTCCTGGGATTCGTTGTCAGTGGTAAATGTATCGAAGTTGACCCCGCTAAGTTTAAAGCTATTCAAGAAATTCCAGATCCATGTACCGAGAAAGAAGTTAGAGGTTTCTTGGGACGATTAAATTACATTTCCAGATGCATTGCACATTTAACTGCTACTTGTGAGCCAATCTTCAAATTGCTGAAGAAACATCAAGTAGTAAAATGGAACGACGATTGCCAGACAGCTTTTCACAAAATCAAGGAGTACCTACAAAAACCTCATATCCTGATCCCACAAGTTAAGGGAAGACCTCTGATCATGTACTTAATAGTATTAGAGAATCCAATGGGGTGTGTTTTGGGGGAACATAACGAGTCTGGTCGAAAAGAGTATGCAATATACTACCTTAGCAAAAAGTTTACCGACTGTGAAACAAGATACTCACAGCTCAAGAAAACTTGCAGCGTTTTGGCTTGGGCTGCTCGTCGACTAAGACAATATACGTTGACTCACACTACTTTGTTGATCTCTAAGATGGATTCGATAAAATACATATTCGAGAAACCTGCTCTCTCCGGAAGAATAGCAAGATGGAAAATGATCTTGACCAAGTACGACATCCAGTATACTACTCAGAAAGAGATCAAAGGAAGTGTAGTAGAGAATCATTTGGCTCATCAAGTCGTAGATGACTATCAGTCTATGCATTTCGATTTTCCAGACGAGGATATTATGTTAGTCACCGATTACGAAAAGCCTGGACCGGATGAAGGACGTGAGTCGGGATCCCGATGGACCATGGTCTTCGATGGAGCTTCTAACGCACTTGGCAATGGTATTGGCGCTGTGATTATATCTCCTAAGGGCGGCCATACACCTTTCACTGCCAGATTATGTTTCGATTGAACCAACAATATGGTCGAATATGAAGCATGCATTATGGGTATCAAAGCTTCTATTGACTTGAGGATCAAATTCCTGCAAGTATATAGAGACTCAGCTTTGGTGATTAGTCAGATTAAGAGCGAATGGGACACGAAGAATCCAAATCTCATTCAATAATGAGAATAAGTGTTGAACTTGATCCCCTACTTCGAAAAAATCACTTTCGAGCACATCCCACGAGAAGAGAATCAGTTGGCAAACGCATTAGCTACCATGTCATCTATGTTCAAAGTCATATGGACAACAAAGCTCCTCAAATTACTATTGAAAGACTCGACGCACCAGCATACTGTTGTGAACTTGATTCTGAAGGAGTATAAGAGAAACCTTGTTTCTACGAAGTGAAGAGGTATCTCGAGACTCAAGAATACCCTGAAGGGGCATCGTTCAATGATAAGAAGTTCCTAAGTAGATTCGCCGCCAAGTTCATTCTCAGTAATAATATCTTATACAAAAAGAATCATGACTCGGTGTTGTACCCCAAATTTTACCCTGATATTTTCCCACATGCATTTTGTTTATTTTTTAAAAAAAAATTATCAAAACTTCTAACTTCTGTAGGTTCAGAACAGAATCTTCTTCTGCTATCAGAACTTCTGTAGGTTCAGAACAAAATCTTATTCTATTATCAGAACTTCTGTAGGTTTAGAATAGAATCTTCTTCTGCTATCACAACTTCTAACTTCTGTAGATTCAGAACAAAATCTTCTTCTGCTATTGGAACTTCTTTAGGTTCAGAACAGAATCTTCTTCTGCTATCAGAACTTCTGTAGGTTTAGAACAAAATCTTCTTCTGCTATCAGAACTTCTGTAGGTATAGAATAGAATCTTCTTCTGCTATCAGAACTTTTAACTTCTGTAGGTTCAGAACAAAATTTTCTTCTGCTATTAGAACTTCTGTAGGTTCAGAACAAAATCTTCTTCTGCTATCAAAACTTCTGTAGGTTAAGAATAGAATCTTCTTCTGCTATCAGAACTTCTGTAGGTTAAGAATAGAATCTTCTTCTTCTATCAGAACTTCTAACTTCTGTAGGTTCAGAACATAATCTTCTTCTGCTATCAGAACTTATGTAGGTTCATAATAGAATCTTCTTCTTCTATCAAAACTTCTTACTTCTGTAGGTTCAGAATAGAATCTTCTTCTGCTATCAGAACTTCTAACTTCTATAGGTTCAGAAAAGGATCTTCTTCTATTATCAGAACTTCTGTAGGTTCAGAACAGAATCTTCTTCTGCTATCAGAACTTTTGTAGGTTTAGAATAGAATCTTCTTCTGCTATCAGAACTTCTAACTTCTGTAGGTTCAGAATAGAATCTTCTTCTGCCATCAGAACTTCTGTAGGTTCAGATCAAAATATCCTTCCGCCATCAGAACTTCTAACTTCTGTAGGTTCAGAATAGAATCTTCTTCTACTATCAAAACTTCTAACTTCTGTAGGTTCATATCAAAATCTTCTTTTCTTTTCAAGGTGTCCATTTTTTATCTCCAAAAATCAAAATAAAAATGTTTTTGGGTAGATTATTTTTTAATCTTTCGGGCTTTGAGGCCCATATTGTCAAAAGGGTATTTTTGGCATTATAATAAAAATTGAAAACCCTATTTCCTTTGTATTTATATGCGTGTGTTACTGTTAAAAAAGGGAAAAACGTAAAATGGAAGCGGAGGCATATTGAAAAAAGAAAAAAGCAGAATAATCCTCTTCATCATCCTACCTTCCATTTTCCTTTCAACACCCACCTCACTCCACTTTTTCATCTTCATACAAAAACCAACTCCATTTTCTTCTTCAACAACAACAAACTCATTATGTCTCTTTCTGGTGATCACCATTCACCGTATCCATCACCCTTCAACACAACTCATCCACCTTTCAACACAACTCTTTTCCATGTCTTTTTGTTTGTTAACTATTATGTTGCTAAGACCATATAATAAATTTTATTTAGTTCAAATTTTGTGATATTATCTGTTATTTTCCTGTGCTAGTGATAATTTTATTTTTTTTGACTTGTTCCCTGGAATTTGGGATACATACTAATTTGTGATAGTGTTTTGTGCTACTGATAAACTCTAAAAAAACATTGGTTTAAATTCTGCTTGACATTATAAGTTTATGTTTTGTAAAGACAGGATGTTGTTGTTATTGTAAATTGAAATGATCCTTACATAATGTTTGGTTTCAATGATGGTTTAACGATAATACCGCATTAATCGCGTGTAAATCTAGCCGAGAAACCATTGGGACACCGTGTTATGGTGTTATTCTCATTTTGATTTCTATTAAAGTTTGTTGATTGTGATATTTGAGTTTAGTTTCGATGAAGGCGACGATAATACCGCATTACTCGCGTGTAAATCTAGCCGAGAAACCGTTGGGACACCGTGTTATGGTGTTATTCTCATTTTAATTTCTATTGAATTTTGTTTATTATGATATTTGAGTTTAGTTTCGATGAAGGCAACGATAATATCGTGTTTATTTGCGTATAAATCTAGCCGAGAAACTGTGAGACAGTCGAGTGTTTTAACCTTGTCATATCCTTGTTTGTGTGGAATCTATTTAATTTAGAGTCTTGTGAACATGGATATCGGTTTCGAACGAAGCTTGTATGATGTGTTTAAGGGTTATCTCATTTTTGAATTCATTTGAAATCAATGCCTTGATGCAGTCCAATTGGAATTTATGATTGTGTCTTGATATTGCTTGGTTTGAATTTATAAGTGAAATGTAACATTACATCATGTTTGTTAGATTACAACTTGAAGGAAATAGTGATGACATCTTGGTTTCGTTGTGTTTAAATCTGCTATAGCATAGCTGTGTTATTTCCGTAGATTTTTAGCATGATTAAACCAATTTTTATCGAACATTAATAGGATTGTGCTAGTTGCTGCCCGGTTTTCTATTCAATTGATTATAGTTTTGTTCCAATCTTGCTTTACAAATTTTGAGTTTGTTTTAGGTAATTTATAAGTGTATGTTTTGGTTATGGTCTCCATTGAGTTAATATGTGTTTCAAGTTCGTTTGACACTTTAAATTCATGAAGTTCTTGTTTACAAATTCACATCTATACTACTTCATTAGTTCAAGATGATTTCGATTCACGCTATCACTTGTGTACACATGTTTAGTTATTCTAATTGTGAATCTTGATTACTAACCATTTTCCAATTTGTTGTAATTCCATTTCGTTTTAATTTTTATTCCACACTTATGCTGCTAACATGTTTGCTATTTGTGAAGATATCAAGGATCGTTCAAACATCATTTACTCTTAGCATCCATATAACTTTTCTCCAATTACATTTTTATTATAGTTATTCTACTACTTAGTATTTAGTATTTTAATTTTATAAACATACAAATATTTAGTATTTTTATTCTTATATTTAGTATTGTAAATATTTAATTATGTACATATTATAATTTTTATTACTATACTTTACCATATTCATTCGTAAGTAAGTTCGAATTATATTATAGTAATCTTAGTATAGCAATTTCGAATTTTGAATTCAATTCGACTTTCGAATATGTGTTGAACACAAATATATTATTTGACTTCTTAGAATTAATTTCTATAATCTATTCTAATTAATCTAATAAAACACAATGGTTAATAATCGATACTTGTTTCTCCACATTGATTTTCTGTTTGTATCCCATTGTAATGTAATTAATTTACCATTTTCTCTTTAATTTATTCCCCATTAGAAAAAAATTGTATCCCTCTCCCTTGTAGTGTTGTAAATAATTTATTGCTTTCTATTTCTAGTTTATCTTTAAATCCCCTTTTGTAATCAATGTATCCATCTCCCCAAATGACTTGTAATAATTATTTAGTTTGCATTTATTTTATTTTAATTTAATTTTCACCTACACAAAACCAAAAAAAACATTTTTAAACTAATAATTGTGAATCATTTCAAACTCGTAAGTCGATAAAGCTTAGAAGCGTCGCGATGACCACACATACACACATGTACGCTTGCTCCTGGGCCTTCCTACAATGAGCCAATTTCGATTAATTGTTCCAATTGGTCGTCTTAGTAGACTAGCCCACTTTGCTAGTACACATGTACTTTAATCGCTTTATGTTTGTGTTGGCCACCATGTATGAGATTTTTCTTGATTTGCACACAATTATTCGTTTCTCCTCCATTTCTCGCGCCTTGGTCCACATACCAAGTTTTTTCGTTTCTATAAGGGTTTCATAGTAGAGAGTAGGCTTGGCTATTCTCTCGAGATCAATCAAGTCTTGTGGCTTGGTTAATCATAACCTAATTCATTTTTTCTCCATTCACCAAGCATTTAAAACACTTTCAATAAAAATCGATCCAATGTCGACTCTTCTTCTCAAACCTCGATCCAACGTCGAGTAGTTTTCAAAATATTTTCACAAATAAACTTGGATGATGTTTGTTTAAATCGTTAGATGGTAGCCTAATGGTTTAAACAAATTTGAAGTCTTTAGATTGTTGGATGATAGCCCAATAAGATAAAAAATTTATCCACCTCAAAAATAATGGAGTGACATTCGGTTAAATTGTTGGATGATAGCCTGGCGATTTAATCGAATTTAACGTATTTAGGTTGTTGGATGATAGGCCAATGAGCTAAACACTTTTATTCACACACTTAATAAATGTGAACCTTGTTTCTCCTCAAATTTTTCATAGTAAAGTTTTTGGGATGATAGATGATTGGTTGAGCTCACTCGCTAATTTCTAGTATTTGAATCATTAGATGATAGCCTAATATTTTGATACTTGTCATCCATAACTTAAAATCAATTTTAACACTTTCAATATCTTTTGTGCGTTAAAGCACCTTTTACCTTTAAACCCTTTTCAATATTAGACATGATTCATTTATAATTGAGATGTTCTTTCCTCTATACCCATGGTTTTCTACTTCTCCACTTGATTACTAGAGGCGTCCTCAAACCCTCCCTCATGTTGGTGCTTAGTCCCTTATCCTTTAGCATACCTTGTGGGCGTTTAGACGAGTCTTCTCCTTTAAAAATGTTGACTTATCTTTTCATTTAAAATCAATCAACAAACAGTCATTTTCTAGAGGAACTACGAAACTCTGACTTTCCCATTGCACGAGGGAGTACATAGCCACAAGATGCAATGTCTTTGGCGAGTTCAAAAACCAATAAATAAAGACCATTCTTCTTATATTATTATAAAGAAATAAACACACGTAAACACGCATGAACTAAACGGGTCCCATCGAGTACGATGGATGTGAAGGGTGCTAATACCTTCCCCTTGTATAACCGACTCCCGAATCTATATCTTTTGGTCATGTAGACCGCCTTATCCGATTTTCGTGGGTTTTATCTATATTTTCCTGTTCATTTTAGTACAAATAAAATCACTTGGCCTTACTCCAATGTGTAGATCAGAAGAAAGCCGAACAAATTATGAAGGAGTTACATGACATCGCATTTGGTACTCATTCCAGTGGACATATAATGGATAAGAAACATTTAAGAGCAGGTTACAATTGGTCCACTATGGAAGTTGATTGTTATCGCTATTCCTGGTCTTATCACAAATTCCAGATATATGCAGATAAAGTGCATGTACCTCCAATTCCATTGAATCTTCTAACAACTTCGTAGCCTTTCGTGATGTGGGGTCTTGACATGATTGGAGAAATCACACCTACCGCTTCTAATGGACACCATTTCATCCTCGTCACTATTGATTACTTTACCAAGTGGGTAGAAGCAGCCTCGTTCACATCTGTTACCAAGAATGTGGTGGCTCGATTCATCAAACATAATCTAATATGCCGATACGGCATCCCCGAAATGATTATTACACACAATGGTACTAATCTCAATAACAATATGATCACCGAAATTTGCACACAGTTCAAGATAAAGCATCACAATTGTTCTCCGTATCGGCCAAAGATGAATGGCACAGTGGAAGCCACCAACAAGAATCTTAAGAAGATCATACAAATGATGATAGTGACTTATAAAGATTGACATGAGATGTTGTCATTTTCTCTCCACGGTTATTGCACTTTAGTTCGAATATCCACAACGGTAACCCCATTTCTCTCGTATACGGTATGGAAGAAGTTCTACCTATCGAGGTTCAGATACCCTCACTCAGAGTATTGAAGGACACATAGTTAGACGAAGACAAATTGGTCTAGACTCAACTTGACCAGATAAACTTGATCTATGAAAAGCGACTTGCAGCTATCTTCCATGTACAGATATATCAGAAACGCATGATCAAAGCCTTCCACAAAAAAATTCAAGAGCCGAGCGTACCAAGCTGGCGATCTAGTAGTCAAGCGCATCACACTACCACAAGGTGATCCTAGGGGAAAATGGACTCCCACCTATTAGGGACCATTTGTAGTCAAGACAATATTTTCCGGCGGAGCCATAATACTAAGCACTATGGATGGAGAAGATTTCCCACACCCCGTGAACGCAGACATAGTCAAAAAATACTACGCATAAACGCGACCTACTAGGTCGACTGGCCTAGGAAACAATAAGGGAGTCCTGGAGAACCAAAAGGGTTCGAGCAAAATTTAGGGACATATATATATATATATATATATAATATATATATATATAAAATGTACATCCGGCAAGTCGAAAACCTACAAAGGTGGCTTGGACAAAAAAGGGTATCCTGGTAGATTGAAAACCCGAAAGGGCGGTCTAGGAAAAAGTTAGGGATTCAAAGCGTACAACTATATCTTGCCAAGATCATCTACCTACAGACTACATTACTATCAGCTTCAAATGGCGCATATCAGTTCAATCACCTTCTTCTGGCATCAAGGAGATGTGATAGTCGAAAATATATGAGCAATAGCAGAGTTGAAACTCGATGAGATTGTTTCCACATAGCTTTTACTATTTTCCAAATTTTTCCAACAATTTCCTCTTAATAGGATATTTGTCTCTTTGTACACAAACTGCCTGTCTAAAGGCTTACTTTTCAATATTAATTCAATTTCCCTTTTCCAGTTCAAACTGTTACTTTTATCTGTTTGTTCGTATAAAGTATAATGTTTTCTTTAAATGTTTATATCCATCTGAAAATAAATACATATTCACAAATATACAAAAAGTGAACAGAAATAACAATTACTACAGGCTCTGGGAAATGAGATGACAACCCAAGTCAACAACACATCCCCGCAGAGTCAGTTTCATAGAAAAATTCCCACAGAATAATCTCTACAAATCCCCGCAGAGCCATCGGTCCCTCGACAGAGAAAGATTTCCCAAAAAGGTTACTACTCTATCATCTCCTTTCAGCAATGTCCAATGCTTCTGTTCATCACATTAGTCCCCGAGCAGTGATTGTCTCAACTCATCACGTCAGTCCCCAAGCCAACTAGTAAAGTCAATCCCTGAGCAGTGATCATATCAACTCATCACATTAGTCCCTGAGCAATGATCATATCAGCTCATCATGTTAGTCCTCGAGCAGTGATCATATCAACTCATCACATTAGTCCTTGAGCAGTGATCGTCTCAAATCATCACCATAGTCCTCGAGCAGTAATCATATCAGACTCATCACGTTAGTCCCCGAGCAGTGATCATATCAAATAATCACATTAGTCCCCGAGCATTTATCGTCTCAACTCATCACGTTAGTCCCCGCGCAATGATTATCTATACCCTTAACTCATCACATTAGTCCCCGAGCAGTGATAGTATTAACTCATCACGTTAGTCCCCGAGCAGTGATCATATCAACTCATCATGTTAGTCCCCGAGCAGTGATCATATCAACTCATCATGTTAGTCTCCAAGAAGTGATCATATCAACTCATCACGTTAGTCCCCGAGCAGTGATCGTCTCAACATTGTCACATCAGTCTCTGTGCATTGATCGTCTATGAACGTTGTCACATCAGTCCCCGCGCAGTGAACATTAACTTTGCTACATTGGTCCCCGTGTAGTGATCATATCAACTTATCACATTAGTCCTCGAGTAGTGATTGTATTTACTCAGCACGTCAGTCCCTGCGCAGTTATTATCTATATCCTTAACTCAACACATTAGTCCCCGAGAAGTGATCGTATCAACTCATCACGCTAGTCCGCGAGAAGTGATCGTCTCAACTCATCACATTAGTCACCGAGCATTGATCGTCTCAACATTGTCACATCAGTCCTCGTACAGTGATCATCTACAAACATTGTGACATCAGTCCTCGCGTAGAAGTAACCAATCATCAATCAACTTATTATGCCAGTCGTCGAGCGGGAATAGATTATGTGAAACTACATCATTTCCCACCAAGGTTTGTACACAAGATGTTCATCCCCAACTGAGTGTCACAAAGATTATCATTCCCCAACAACATCAATATCTAGACCCGAAACTTGGTCAGATAGTACATCAGCGGAATCTACATCTCTTTTTTCCTCAGTCGGGATCCTCAACAGTTATCTCTCCATCCCCAAGCAGATATCAAAGATCCCCGGCAGAACATTCCCATCTTCTTCAAGATGGATATATTTTGAAATACCACGACATCTACATTATTCATGAAAATCATAACATGTGCATATATCATTCACGAGAATTATTATATACACACATGCATCATAATATGCATAAAAATAATCTCATTCTCTCAGGTTAAAATCTCAAACAGGCGAAAACTATTTGCAAACTCCTAGATAAAAGGTCAAAGATTAATGCCCGAAACAAGAGGGAAAACTATCTGAACGACCAAACGAGTTTACCAACAGACAATAATATACGGATTAATACCTGGAACAATACGCAAAAACTATCTACATCCTGACAAATACTAATTTCAGATAAATCCAAGATGAAGGTTTATTCTAACTCTCTCTTATCATCAACTACTCCGGATGATATCTTTAAGCCCATCTCCAACTATCTTTCCACCTGCAGAATGCTACATATATGGTTAAAAAATCAATACACACTAGTAATCTCATTCAAAGAAGAACATGGAGTCTAATGTACGACTCACTCCCTAATATCAACTTCTCCAAATGGCATCTATAAGCCCATTCCAGTACATCGTCAACTGACGATCTCATTTCATACACCAGCGAGTCCAAATTTTCAGGTGTACTCGAGTGTTCAATCATCTTCTACCTTCAGGTCGCGAAAGGCAAGCATACCAATCTAACTCTCCATGTACAAGAAGATTGAACAGGGAAAACTGTTATACCCCAAAAGTTTCCCTCATATTCCTTAAGTCAATCCACATCTTCATACTCAGCAATTCCTCAAGGGTTGGCCATATGAACCCTCTCCTAAGCAATCAACCCCATAACTAGGGTTTTGATTATCTCAACTCAAAGACGGTTTCTATGGCCTCAAGTGATCATCAATCTCCTCATATGTCTCAAGGTATCACCATGTCAAGTTTCAAGCCTCACAACTCAAGTTTGATCAATCAATTGCTCAGATGATTGAGAATCAATACTATTGGACAAATAGTCAACTATGGTCAACATAAAGTCAAACTTCATCATTTTTGGTCAACGTCAAGATTTTGAAGTCACATTCATCATTTGATTAAGGGTTGATCATGATTCATCAAAAAAACTCAAGATTTGATCAAAAGTCAAAGTTTCTAAATTAGTGTTTCTTGGTAAAAAGTCAAAAGAACTTTGACCAAGCATAACTTTCACATACTTTATCAGAAATTTTTCCATCAAAGCTCATTTTGAAGAGAATTTAATTCTCTACAACGTTGTGTCTCACAAGCTTTGGCCAAAAATGCTTCATTTGAAAGTTATGGATCAAGACATTATAGGTCCTTCTAAAAGTCAACAAAAAGTCATATTTTTCAAAAGAAGTGTACATGAACATGGAAACTTAAATGAATATGAAACCAAAATGATATCTTAGAGGACATCTTAAGCTTTCTAAAAAGTTCAAGAACACCTAAAAATGTTGAAAATTGAGCAAGATACAACTTGTGCAAATTTGGGAAATTTGAAGAAATGCATGAAGAGAATATTAACCAAACTTAAAAATCTTGCAAATGGGCCAAAGTTTTTATGGTGCAAACTTGTTTCTAAGATGACCCATGACCTCTAAGTCCATTTACACGCCCTTGCATGATTTTTTAAATTATTTTTGAATTACTCCACTAAAGTTCAATTTTAAAACAAAATAAATATCAAAATAAGAGGAAAGGCGTGTTGGGCTTGTTATTTGTATTTCTTGAGGTCCAAGATAGCTCATGAAAGCTGGCAAACACGCATGGAAAACATTAGAGGAAGATTGAGCAAGAAAAAGAAAGATTTGATTCAAAATTTCAATCAAATATATTTCATTGAATGCAATATATTTTCACTCAATTCTTGAACTAATTCATTCATTATAAATACAAGATCAAGATCGGACATGAAGGACACAAACTGCATGCTCTTACAAACCCTAAACATTTGTCCAAAAATTCAAGCTTTTAGGGAAAACTCGAAACCAAGTATCCAGCCGTTTTCATTCAATTCCAAGGATTGATACATCCTCCTGAGCTTTCTAGCAGTCAATCCCGGGTCTTACACAAGCCAAATCATGCCCAGAACATGTCAACCAAGTTGCACCAGTTTGGTAAAACTCATGGAACTCAAACTGTCAATTCATGCTATTTAAACTATTTCGATGCATATATTCATGTTCATATTGATGTTTGTGATTGTTTAGAACCATCACACATGAGTTTTAATGCAGGAATGATGAAACGCCATTATTAGGGCAAACGAATTGTTGAGCTTCGAAACTCTAGTTCCAGGCCGTTTCAGATCAAACCAATGCCACCATTGAATTCGCAGCCTACGATTTAGGGGGTAGGGTCCCTTTTGATTGTTAACTCTTCCTATTTTGCATATTTGATTTTTGGGGTGATCGGAGAAGACGACCGGAGTTTGACTCCGACGTCTATGAATTTTGGTTGACCAGCCAGGGGCATGCGTGGGAAAACCTTGCTCTCTGATTCGTCCATTCAAATAACCATGGGACCCATCACGCATTTGATTTTGATTGTTTGATTTTTTTCCAGAAAATAACATCACTTAAATATTTATGAAATCAGTAAAACGAATGGATGTATCACCATCCTAGTGGTTCGACATGTGCGTGCTAAGTCTCTTCCTCTCTAAGGGCGTGGGTTCGATCCCTGCCTTTTACAATCTTTCTAACATTTTTTAATTTTCATAGGTTTTCACATATATACCATTGGAAGCGTGGTTTAGACAATACAAGCAGATGGCATGGTGGTCATGTTTTGGTTCAATAACCACAGGGTCCTTGATTCAAACCCTGGCAGGACCAAATCTATTTTTTATCACTTGTCTTCTTTAACTTTTTCTTATTTCTTATTTTTTTTAAACCATTTTTAATTTTCTTTAAAAATTATTTTCACCACTCATAAAAAACCCTAAAAAAGTTTTAATTTTAGATTTAGGTTAATAAAATGTTTAATTAATTTTAGACACAAAAATATTTTATTTTTCCTTTCATTTAAAATTATTTTCTTAAGTAATTGTTAATTAATTAGAATTAGGGTTTTCCGATATTAAAATCAATCCAAAATTCACAAAAAATAATTTCCTTTCTAGTAATTAGGTTACTAATCTTAAATCTTTTTACTAACTTTAAAAACATTTTTTCTTTTATTTATTTATTGCTTTTTTTTCGATTTTATTTATTTTCTTAACTTTAAGATAAATATCTGAATCAAACACATTTATCACACTTGCACATCCTTAGGGTATCCTCTCTTGTTGCCTTTCGGATAAAAATGGTCATGTCCCTCGAATGTAGGGGTACCATTAGCAAAGTCCCTCAGTTAAATCATCACAAAGATCATAGTCCCTCGATGACCCTCGATGTTGCCTACGAATACATGATCTCGTCCCTCGGTTGTTACCTACGAATAAGTGATGATCGTCCCTTCAAAATGCTAAGGTATCCTTACTGTAACACGATGGAAGAACTCACTTGTTTGTTTTGCATTTTATCGCAAATGTTGCGGATAGCAAGAGTCGCCATCGACTTTTCTTTTATACAATAATGGAAAGGTGAAAAGAACAGGAAAGACCTTTTCATCCGTAGTTATCTACGGGCTCTTAATTGCTTAGCTCACTTTTGAAAATTTACTTTATGTGTTTGTGTGTGTGATTTGAAAAGTATTTTGAAAAATTATTTGAAAAGTATTTCCCTTTGATTTCGTAATGATTCTTGTATCAGTCCTCAAGAATGTATACGAAGTGTTTGGAAATATTTTTTTCGAAAAATGTAACTTTGTAATGATTCTCGTTGGAATGTATACAAAGTGTTTTTGAAATTACTTTTGAAAAGAGTGTGAGATTTGAAAAGTGTTTTTTGATTGGAGCAAGCAATAGAGTCTTATTACCTACTCAGAATGGTTGTTTCTTGTTATTTTCCTTCTCTATTAGGATAGCGCTATCCATACTATTAGTTGGTAGGTAACTCTATCCGTTGGATGTGAAGGGACAGGCGTAGGGTCATTGTATGGTCATTGAAGGCAACCTTGTAAGGATACCTTAGCATTTCGAAGGGACGGTCATCACTTATTCGTAGGCAACAACCGAGGGGCGAGATCATATTTTCGTAGGGAACATCGAGGGACTATCGAGGGACTATGATCTTTGTGATGATTTTTGAATCGAGGGACTTTTGTTAATGGTACCCATACGTTCGAGGGACATGACCATTATTTTCGTAAGGCAATAAGAGAGGTTACCCTAGGGAGTGCAAGTGTGATAAAGTGTGTTTGATTCAGATATTTATCTTGAAGTTAAGGTTATTCTAAGATTGATTTTAAGATCTTATCATACAATCCTATTAGCCATACATCTAAGCAATTAATATATGTATAGGAAATAAGGTGTGGAGGGTAAAAGTGCGAAAAGTAAAGTCCTAAGCTATTACAGGGCTTTGGGGCACTTACATAATAGAGGTGCGGAAAGTAAATTGCGAGAAATTAAATCTACACTATTACAAAAATATCCTTGCGACCTATACATCGATTTCTAGAATTTAAATGCGAAAAAAAGCAATAAATAAATAAAAGAAAAAATGTTTTTGACGTTAGTAAAAAGATTTAAGATTAGTAACCTAATTACTAGAAAGGAAGTTATTTTTTGTGAATTTTGGATTGATTTTAATATGGGAAAACCCTATCTCTAATTAATTAACAATTAATTAAGAAAATAATTTTAAATGAAAGGAAAAAACAAAATACTTTTGTGTCTAAAATTAATTAAAAATTTTATTAACCTAAATCTAAAATTAAAACATTTTTAGGGTTTTTTATGAGTGGTGAAAATAATTTTGAAAGAAAATTAAAAATGGTTTAAAAAAAATAAGAAATAAGAAAAAGTAAAAAAAGACAAGTGATAAAAAAATTAGATTTGGTCCTGCCATGGTTTGAACCCAGGACCCTGGTGTCTAAACCACGCTTCCAACGGTATATATGTGAAAACCTATGAAAATCAGAAAATGTTAGAAAAATTACAAAAGGCAGGGATCAAACCCACGCCCTTAGAGAGGAAGAGACTTAGCGCGCGCATGTTGAACCATTGGGGTGGTGATACATCCATTCATTTTACTGATTTAATAAATATATAAGTGATGTTATTTTCTGAAAATCAAACAATCAAAATTAAACACATGCTGGGTCCCATGGTTATTTGAATGAGCGATGATTCTAAACAATCACAAACATCTATGTGAACATGAATATATGAATCGAAACAATTTAAATAGCATGAATTGACAGTTTGAGTTCCATGAATTTTACCAAACCAGTGTAACTTGGTTGGCACGTTCTGGGCACGATTTGGCTTGTGCAATACCTGGGATCGATTGCTGGAAAGCTCATGAGGATGAATCAATCCTTGGAATTAAACGAAAACGGCTGAAGACTTGATTTCGAGTTTTCCCGAAAAGCTTGAATTTTTGGAAATTTGTTTAGGGTTTGTAAGAGCATGAAATTCGTGTCCTTGGTGTCTGATCTTGATCTTGTATTTATAATGAATGAATTAGGTCAAGAATTGAGTGAAAATATATTGCATTCAATGAAAGATATTTGAATGAAATTTTGAATCAAAATTTTCTTTTTTGTTGCTCAATCTTCCTCTAATGTTTTTCATGCGTTTTTTCCAGCTTGCATGAGCTATATTGGACCTCAAGAAATACAAATAACAAGCCCAACACGCCTTGCCTCTTATTTTGATATTTATTTTATTTTAAAATTTAATTTTAATGGAGTAATTCAAAATTAAATTAAATAAATGGTGCAAGGGCATGTAAATGGACATAGAGGTCATGGGCCATCCTAGAAACAAGTTTAGACCATAAAAACTTAGGCCCATTTGCAAGATTTTTAAGTTTGGTCAATATTCTCTTCATGCATTTCTTCAAATTTCCCAAACTTGCACAAGTTGTATCTTGCTCAATTTTCGATATTATGAGGTGCTCTTGGACTTTTTAGAAATCTAAATATGTCCTCTAAACGCTCCTTTTCTATTCATCTTCATTGAAGCTTCCATTTTCATGTACCCTTCTTTGAAAAAAGATGACTTTTTGTTGACTTTTAGAAAGACCTATAATGTCTTGATCCATAACTCTCAAATGAAGCATTTTTTACCAAAGCTTGTGAGACATGAAGTTATAGAGAATTGAATTCTCTTCAAAATGAGCTTTGGTGGAAAAATTTATGATAAAGTATGTGAACATTATGCTTAGTCAAAGGCTACTGACTTTATACCAAGAAACCCTAATTTAGAAACTTTGACTTTTGATCAAATCTTGACCTTTCGTGATGAATCATGATCAACCGTTGATCAACTGATGAATGTGACTTCAAAATCCTTATGTTGACCAAAAATTATGAAGTTTGTCTGTATGTTGACCATAGTTGACTTATTGTCCAACACAACTAATTCTCAATCACCTGAGCAATTGATTGAGAAAACTTGAGCTGTGAGGCTTGAAACTTGACATGGTGATACCTTGAGACATATGAGGAGGTATGATGATCACTTGAAGAAATAGAATCCATATTTTACTTATGAGAACTATAAACCCTAGTTATGGGGTTGATTGCTTAAGAGTGGGCTCATCTGGCCAACCCTTGAGAAATTCTAGAGTATGGAGATGTGGATTGACTTGAGAAATAGGAGGGAAAATTTTGGGGTATAACAGTTTCCCCTGTTCAATCTGCTTGTACCTGAAGAGTTAGATTGGTATGCTTTCCTTTCGCAACTTGAAAGTAGAAGATGATTGATCACTTGAGTACACCTGAAAATTTGCACTCGTTAGTGTATGGAATGATATCGCCAGCTGGCGATGAACTGGAATAGGCTTATAGATGCCATTTGGAGAAGCTGATGTTAGGGAGTGAGTCGTACATTAGAGTCCATGTTCGTCTTTGAATGAGGTTACAAGTGTGTATTGATTTTTTAACCAATGTAGCATTCTGTAGGTGGAGATATAGTCGGAGATAGGCTTAAAGACGCCATCCGGATTAGTTGATGATAAGGGAGAGTCATAATAAACCTTCGTCTTGGCTTCATCTGAAATGAGTATTTGTCGGGACTTAGATAGTTTTCCCGTCTTGTTTTGGGTATTAATCTGTATTCTGGTGTTTGTTGGTAAACTCGTCTGGTCATTCAGATAATTTTTCAGTCTTGTTTCGGGCATTAATCTTTGACCTTTTGTCTCGGAGTTTGCAAATAGTGTTAGCCTGTTTGAGAATTTAACTTGAGAGAACGAGATTAGTTTTATGCATATTTTGATGCATATGAGTATGTAATAATTCTCCTGAATGATATATGTTATGATTTTTATGATTAATATAGATGTCGTGGTATTTCAAAACATATCCATCTTAAAGAAGATGGGAATGTTCTGTTGGGGATCTTTGATTTCTGCTTAGGGATGGAGAGATAACTGTTGAGGATCCCGATTGAGGACAAAAGAGATGTAGATTCCTCCAATGTACTATCTGACCAAGTTTCGGGTATGGATATTGATGTTGCTGGGGAATGATAATTTTTGTGATACTCAGCAGGGGATGAACATCTTGTGTATAAACCTTGCTGGGAAATGATGTAGTTTCGAATAACCTATTACCGCTCGGCTACTGGCATAATAAGTTGATTGATGATTGGTTACTGCTCAGGGACCAATGTAACAAAGTTGGTAGGTAACTTTATTTGTTTGGATACGTGTGAGGTTTGAAATACGTTTCCATGTTACTTTCCTTCTCCTTTAGAATAAGGCTATCCATACCATTAGTTGGTAGGTAACTTTATTTGTTTGGATGTGATGGGACAATCGTAGGATCATTGTATGGTCATTGAAGGCAACATGTTAGGATACCTTAGAAATTCGTAGGGACGATCATCACTTTTCGTAGGCAACAACCGAGGGACGAGATCATATATTCGTGGGCAACATCGAGGGATTATGATCTTTGTATCGAAGGGACTATGATGATGTTATTCGTAAGCGTCTTTCCTAATGGTATCCCTACGTTCGAGGGACACGACCATTGTATTCGAAAGGCAACAAAAGAGGATACCCTAAGGGGGTGCAAGTGTGATAGGGTGTGTTTGATTCAGATATTTAGTCTTGATTGAGGGTGATCTGGGATTGCTTTTAGTCTTGCCATACAAATCCTAGTTACTAGCAATTAGATATATATGTATAGGAAGTAAAGGTGCAGAAAGTAAAGTGCGGAAAGTAAAATCCTACGCTATTACATGGCTTTGGGGAAGATACATAATATAGGTGCGGAAAGTAAAGACAGAAAGTATAAATCTACGCTATTACAGAATAAACCTTGCGACCTATACATCGATTTCTAGAATTGTAAATACGAAATAAAATAAATAAAATAGGAGGAAAAATGTATAAGTATAAGAAAGAGTGTCTAAACCCTAATTGTAAAAGAAAAAATGTTTTTGGTATTTTTTGAAATCGATTTAATTAATAAAACCTAATTTCTAGATTAATTATTAATTAATTATGAAAAATAATATAAATTGTGAGAAAACTAAATTATTTTTATGTCAAAAATTAACTAAATGTTTAATTAACCTACATCTGAAATTAAAATATTTTTGTCATTTTTGAAGATAGTTTAATTAAATTTTGAAAAGAAATTGAATTAAATTAGAAAATAAAAGTAAAAAAAGAAAAATGTTAGAAAATTTTGGCAAAAATTGGGATGGTAGGCGCTGGGATCGAACCCATGTTTTGTTGGTTATGAGTGCATTCCCCCTTCACCAATTGCGCTGCTTGCGTTTGTTGTCACTGAAACACATACAAATGATTATATAATAAAACAAAGTTTAAAAATTGACATCAAACAAAGTATGCGCGTGGGTTCCTGATGCTCGAGTGGAGCCAATCAGAACTGGAGAGAGTGTGCTAGGGTTGTTGACTGGCCAATGAGACGGCTTGACCGTGCCACACAGAAGAGAGACCGGCCAACGCCGATGTGAGTGACGGGAAACACCATCTTCTTCAATGGTTTGATTTTTCAAACCTGCAAAATAACAAAATTCAAAGTTAGATATCATGGCTACTCCCCCTAAATCGACCCCTACGAGTTCAGTGGTGGTGTCGACTTAGTCTAAAAAGGCCTAGAACATGTGGTACGAAGCTTCTCCGATCCAAAGCCCTAACAATGGCAGGTCGTGTTTTGGCCATTATAAATTCCATGCGATCGGTCTAAACTATTCCATAGCATCTCAGGAAAGCGTTAGTAGTGTTAGTTCAATAAAAAACACAATAATATTTAAAATACAAATAACAAAAGTCTAAGGCAAACTGAGTTCACGATGCTTGCGTTTCAGAGGTGTTTTGCCATGGCTCTGGACATGTACTTACCATACAACACCTCAGGAACACGATGGAATGCTTGGAAGCTTTTGAAAGAGGCTGCAACTAGGGTTTCGAATGTGCAAGTTTCTTTTAGATTTTTGGATCAAAACCCTAACTTTTTGGCTGTATGAATTCCTCCTCTTGATGTCTTGACTTGTACTGTATATATAGGGCATGAGAGTTTGGTCAAGACTTGAATGAAAAATATATTCTTTGAATGCAAAATATTTGATTGAAATATTTTATCAAATATTTCCAAAAATGGCCCAATCTTGCCCTAATTCCTTTTGCACTAATTTCCTGCTTGCTTGGGCTTCCGTGGACCTCAAGATACTTGGAAACTAAGCCCAACACACCATGGCTTCATTCCTTGCATTTTATTTTATTTAAATTGAATTTAAATGATGTAATTCAAAAAAAATTAAATAAATTAGAGGAGGGCATGTAATTGAGTTTGTATGTCATGGATAATATCAAGAACAAGTTTGGATCACAAAAACTTAGGCCCATTTGAAGAAAATTTGAATTTGCTAAGTATTTCTCTTCATGCACTTCTTCAAATTTCCAAAACTTGCACAAGTTGTATCTTACTCAATTTTCAACATTTTTAAGTGTTATTGGACTTTTTAGAAAGCTCAAGATGTCCCCTAAACACTCTTTTTGGTTTCATCTTCATTGAAGTTTCCATGTTCATGTACACTTCTTTGCAAAAAGATGACTTTTTGTTGACTTTTAGAAGGACCTATAATGTCTTGATCCATAACTCTCAAATGAAGCATTTTTGGCCAAAGCTTGTGAGACATGAAGTTGTAGAGAATTGAATTCTATTCAAAATGATCTTTTTAGGAAAAATTTCTGATAAAGTATGTGAAAGTTATGCCTGGACAAAGTTCTGTTGACTTTGTCCAAAAACCCTAATTTGGAAACTTTTGACTTTTGACCAAATCTTGAGTTTTCTTGATAAATCATGATCAACCCTTGATCAAATTATGAATTTGACTTCAAAATCATGATATTGACAAAATATGATGAAGTTTGATTGTATGTTAACCATAGTTCACTTTTTGTCCAATACAACTGATTTTCAACCATCTAAGTAATTTACTGAGCAAACTTGAGCTGTGAGGATTGAAACTTGACATAATGATGATTTGAAGCATGTAAAGAGGAATGATGTAGACTTGAAGCATTAGAGATCATCTTTGACTTGAAAGAATCAAAACCCTAGTTGTGGGTTGATTGCTTTGAAGAGGGTTTATCATGTTAACCCTTGAGGAGTTCTTGAGTATAGAGAGGTGGATTGTCTTGAGAAATAAGAGGGCAAATTTTAGGGTATAACACATGAGGACTGATGTGACAATGTTTGTAGATGATCACTGCTCGGGGACTAACGTGAAGAGTTGAGACGACCACTGCTCGGGGACTAACGTGATGAGTTGATACGATCATTGCTTCGGGACTAATGTGATGAGTTAAGGATATAGATAATCACTGTGCAGGGACTGACGTGATGAGTTGAGATGATCACTGCTCGGGGACTAATGTGATGAGTTGATATGATCATTGCTCGGGAACTAACATGATGAGTCTGATATGATCGCTGCTCAGAGACTAATGTGAATGGTTGAGACGATCACTTCTTGGGGACTAATGTGATGAAGTAAGACGATCAATGCTCGGGGACTAATGTGATGAGTTGATATGATCACTGCTCGGGGACTAACGTGATGAGTCTAATATTATCACTGCTCAGGGACTAACGTGATAAACATAAGCGTTGGACATTGCTGAAAGGAGATGATAGAGTAGTAACCTTGTTGGGAAATCTGTCTCTGTCGAGGGAGCGATGGCTCTGTGGGGTTTTGTAGAGATTATTCTATGGAAATTTTTCTGTGAAACTGACTTTGCGGGGATGTGTTAGTGACTTGGGTTGTCATCTCAATTCCTAGAGCCTGTAGTAATTGTTGTTTCTGTTCGCTTTCTGTGTATTTGTGAACATGTATTTATTGTCAGATGCGTATAATCATTCAATACAATTATTGGACTTTATGCAATCAAACAGATAGAAGTAAAAGTTTGGAACTGGAAAAGGGAAATTGTATTAATATTGAAAAGTAAGTCGATAGACAGGCAGTTTGTGTACAGAGAGACAAATATCCTAGTAAGAGTAAATTGTCGGAAACATTTGGAAAATAGTAAAAGCTATGTGGAAACAATCCCGTCGAGTTTCAACTTTGCTATTGCTCACATATTTTCGACTATCTCATCTCCTTAATTCCAGAAGAAGGTGATTGAACTGATATGCGCCATTTGAAGCTGATAGTAATGTAGTTTATACGTAGATGATCTTGACGAGACATAGTCGTACGTTTTGAATTCCTAACTTTTGGCTATACCTCCCTTTCGGGTTTCCAGTCTACCGGGATACCCTTTTTTGCACAAGCCGCCTTTGCAAGTTTTTGACTTGTTGATTGTACATTTTATATATATATGTCCCTAAATTTTTCCCGAACCCTTTTGGTTCTCCAGGACGCCCTCATTTGTTCCTCGGCCAGTCGACCTAGCGGGTCTCGTTTATGCGTAGTATTTTTTGACTATGTCTACATTCACAGGGTGCAAGAAATCTTCTCCATCCATAGTGCTTAGTATCATGGCTCCGCCAGAAAATATTGTCTTGACTACAAATGTTCCCTCATAGGTGGGAGTCTATTTGCCCATGGGATCACCTTATGGTAGTATGATGTGCTTGACTACTAGATCGCCAGCTTGGTACGCTCGGTGCTTGACTTTTTGTTGAAGGCTTTGATCATGCATTTATGATATATCTGTCAATGGTAGATAGCTGTAAGTCCCTTTTATTCAAACAAGTTTATTTGGTCAATTCGAGTCTGAACCCATTTGTCTTTGTCTAACTCTGCGTCCTTCAATACTCTGAGTAAGGGTATCTGAACCTCGATAGGTAGAACTGTTTCTATACCATATACGAGAGAGAATGGGGTTGCCCCTGTGGATGTTCGTACTGAAGTGCGATAACCGTGGAGAGAAAATGGCAACATCTCATACCAATCTTTATAATTCACTGTCATTTTCTGTATGATCTTCTTAAGATTATTGTTGGCAGCTTCCACTACGTCATTCATCTTTGGCCGATATGGAGAAGAGTTGTGATGCTTTATCTTGAACTGCGTGCAGAGTTCGGTGATCATCTTGTTGTTGAGATTAATACCACTGTCTATAATAATCCTTTTGGGAACGCAATATTGGCATATGAGATTATGGTTGGTGAATCGAGCCACCACATTCTTGGTAACAGATGCGAACGAGGCTGCTTTTACCCACTTGGTAAAGTAATCAATAGCGACAAGGATGAAACAGTGTCCATTAGAAGTGGTAGTTTTGATTTCTTCAATCATGTCAATACCCCACATCGCGAAAGGCCACGAAGCTGTTAGAACATATAATGGAACTGGAGGTACATTCAATTTTCCTGCGTATATCTCGCATTTGTGACATGACCGGGAATAGCGATAGCAATCAGCTTCCATAGTGGACCAATAGTAACATGCTCTCAAAATTTTCTTAGCCATTATATGTCCATTGGAATAAGTACCAATCGCGCCTTCATGTAACTCTTCCATAATTCGTTTGACTGTCTTCTGATCTACACATCGGAGTCAGGCCAAGTCACGATTGCGTTTGTATAAGATATCATTATTGAGAAAGAACTTGGCGGTGAATCTCCTTAGGAACTTCTTATCGTTGACAGATGCCCCTTCAGGGTATTCTTGAGTCTCGAGATACCTCTTCACTTTGTAGAACCAAGGTTTCTCTTCTACTCCTTCGGTATCAAGTTCACAATAGTATGCTGGTTCGTTGAGTCTTTGAATAGTAATCTGAGGAGCTTCGTTATCACATATGACTTTGAACATATATGACATGGTAGCTAATGCGTCTACCAACTGATTCTCTTCTCTTGGGATGTGCTCGAAATTTATTTCTTCGAAGTAGGGGATCAGGTTCAACACTTGTTCTTAATATGGAATGAGATTTGGATGCTTCATGTCCCATTCGCCCTGAATCTGACTGATCAACAAAGCCGAGTCTCCGTATACTTTCAGGAATTTGATCCTCAAGTCAATAGCAACTTTGATACCCAAAATGCACGCTTCATATTCGGCCATATTATTGGTGCAATCGAAACATAATATAGCAGTAAAAGGTGTATGGGCGCCCTTATGAGATATAATCATAGCGCCAATACCATTGCCAAGTGCATTAGAAGCTCTATAAAAGTACATGGTCCATCGGGATCCCGGCTCAGGTCCTTCATTCGGTCCAGGCTCTTCGCAATCGGTGACTAACATACTATCCTCGTCTAGGAACTCGAAATGCATAAAATGATAGTCATTTATAGCTTTATGAGCCAAATGATCCGCTACTACATTTCCTTTGATCGCTTTTTGAGTAGTATATTGTATGTCGTATTCGGTCAAGATCATTTTCCATCTTGCTATTCTTCCGGAAGAGCAGATTTCTCGAATATGTAGTTTATCAAATCCATCTTAGAGATCAACAAAGTAGTGTGAGTCAACATATACTGTCTTAGTCGGCGAGCAGCCCAAGCCAAAGCGTTGCATGTTTTCTTGAGCTGTGAGTATCTTGTTTCATAGTCGATAAACGTTTTGCTAAGGTAGTATATTACATACTCTTTTTGACCAGACTCATCATGTTTTCCCAACACACATCCCATTGTATTCTCTAATACTGTTAAGTACATGGTCAGAGGTCTTCCCTTAACTAGTGGCATCAGGATAGGAGGTTTTTGTAGGTACTCCTTGATTTTGTCAAAAGTTATCTGGCAATCTTCGTTCCATTTTACTACTTGATCTTTCTTTAGTAGTTTGAAGATTGGATCACAACTAGAGGTTAAATGTGCAATGAATCTGGCAATGTAATTTAGTCGTCCCAAGAAACCTCTAACTTCCTTCTCGGTACAAGGAGTTGACATATATTGAATAGCTTTAACCTTAGCAGGGTCGACTTTGATACCTTTACCACTAACAACGAATCCTACGAGTTTGCCGGATCTGACTCCTAAAGTACATTTGTTCGGATTCAGTCTCAGTTTGTATTTCTTCATTCTATCAAACAACATAAACAAATGATCAAGATGTTCTTCTTCGGTTTGTGATCGAGCTATTATGTCGACGACGTAGACCTCTATCTCTTGATGGACCATATCATGTAATAAAGCTACCATAGCATGCTGATATGTTGCGCCAGCATTCTTCAACCCAAACGACATGACCTTGTAACAAAAAGTGCCCCACTGTGTAACGAAAGTAGTCTTTCCCTTATCTTCGGGAGCCATCTTGATTTGATTATAACCAGAGAAACCATCCATGAAAGAGAAAACCTTATGCTGAGCGGTGTTGTCAACCAGGACATCAATATATGGAAGTGGGAAATCATCTTTCGGGATCGCCTTATACTGATCTCGGTAGTCCAAACACATACACACCTTGCCATCCTTCTTAGGTACGTGGACCACGTTCGCAACCCACTGTGGATAAGAAGTAACAGCTAAGAAACCAGTATTGAATTGTTTCATGACTTCAGCTTAAATTTTCTAAGACATCTCAAGACGCATACGGAGAACCTTCTGCTTCACTGGGAGAAAACCTTCTTTTGTTGGTAGCCGATGTACCACAATGTCGATATCTAAACCGGGCATGTCTTCGTAGGACCAAGCAAAAATCTTGATGTAATCTCGTAGAATCTAGACCAATATTTCTTTAACACTGTTCTCAAGACCCGCTCCTATCTTGATTTCTTTTTTGTCTTCGTCGGTACCTAGATGAACAACTTCGACCGACTCTTCGTGTAGCTGTATAGCCCTTTCCTCTTGCGGTAGAAGTATGGAAAGTTCTCTTGGCATTTCACAATCTTCCTCACCTTCATCTTCGGCTTGGTAGATCAGATTATCAAACTCATATTTAGCAATAGAAGATTCATTATCGATGTAACCCAGAGTGAATGTGGATCTGTAGTTTATTACGTGGATGTGTGTAAGAACACATAGCTTTTGAAAAGGTGATAAAGTAAAAAAGAAAGATAAAGAGAAAACTATTTGAATGCAAAAGTCTAATGATTTAGCGAATGAGAATATGCGAATGACAAATAATAACCCTCACATATGAGCCATGGTCCCTCGGGCAAGGCAATAAGCTTAAAGTTTTATTGTTCAGAACTATAAAAGCATAAAACAGAAAAAGAAACAATTATTATTGTCTAAAGGAGATTGGCATAACATCCTTAGCCGTCCAATTGTTGAGTCCACCACCAGGAGTTTGGAAGATCCAATTGTTGATGTCGAAGTCACCATCATCGTCTTCTATAGCATGAACTCCATTTTCCTTGATGCGGAAAGGAGGTCCACCGACACGTTTGCGACGTATCATTTTCTGACCTTGGAAGTGAATCCTAAACCAGTTTTTTCATATTTGAATGCAAACTCGCGTAGTTGACCCCAAACGGTACAACCTCCTTCTTAAACTACAGCTCTGGCATATTTTAGTGAGGCCATCATCGGTGGAACTCTAGTAACTTTAGGAGTGACAGGAGAGTCGGTAGGCATGACTCGTGGAACTACTTCAAAAGCTTGACAGGGAGTTTTGACAATTTTACCTTCCATTTTGATGTATCGGAATGACTGCATATGGCTTACCATATATTCTTCTTCTCCGCATACTATAACAATCTTCCCCTTTACTAGGTACTTCAGCTTCTGATGTAAGGTAGAGGTAACAGCGCCTACCCATGTATCCAAGGGCGTCCGAGCAGGCAATAATAAGTTGGACGAATGTCCATCACAAAGAAAGTAGAATCAAAAGTATGGGAACCTATTTTGATCAGGAGGTTGAGCTCTCCAAGTATTGTTCTCTTCGAACCATCCAAAGCTCTTACGATTATGTCACTCGGTTTCATGACCACTTCTTTAGCATCAATCCGGTCGAGAGCACTCTTCGGGAGGATATTTAGAGCAGATCCAGTATCCACCATCACATGAGACAATGTAGTGCCCTTACACCCTATAGAAATGTGCAAGTCTTTGTTGTGTTTCCTTCCGGCCGGAGTTAGATCAACATCAAAAAAGCCTAAACAATTGTCTGCGGTCAGGCTAGGAATACAACTTTTGAATTGGTCAGCATAAGTTGTTGCACCCCAAAATTCGCCCTCTTCATTTAAAAAAAAAAATAATAATTGACTTATACTTAATCAATGGGTATATTGCATGCATATCATTCATTCATTAGCCATGGGTTCGAGATTTTTCTAATCGTATGAACTTGTACAATTCAGAAGAAGCGTTTGATTCATAGAGGCTGAATATCTGAGGTTCCGTATTTCAAGTGTCATCTTAATATACAAGATGTGTGCATCCGGAAGATACTGATTATCTCTCGAGAACCAAGGTTTTAGGGTTCTAATTTCCTATTCTAGGTATATTGATTGAGGGTTCCAAGTAAGAGTAGGTCGTGGTCGAATGTGTGAGTCCAAACTGATTCTATGGCCTTCTGTGAGTCTTGAAGTATCTGTATATGGCTTATTGATCCAAGCGATTCATCAGAAAATCAAGAGCAGTCAGATAAAACCATGTTTGAGTGCGTGTATTAAAAAGTCAATAAAAGTCAAAGTTTGACCAAGTGGAATTTCTGGTCAAAATTATTGTCAAAAGTCAAGATTTGGGAAAATGTAATCATTTGTTGAGAAAAGTCGGAAGAATCGGAAGAAAACAAGATTTCTGGCGATTTAAGTAATCTTGGACATAATAAAATTTATGAACAAATATCAGAACTTCTAATCTTCTTTCTTCCAGAAGTTCTGATCTTTTTTCTTCCAGAAGTTCTGATTTTCTTTCTTCCAGAACTTCTGATCATCTTTCTTTCAGAACTTCTGACCTCCTTTTTTCTAGAAGTTCTGGTCTCCTTTCTTCTAGAAGTTCTAATCTTCTTTCTTCTAGAACTTCTGACCTTCTTTCTTCTAGAAGTTCTAATCTCCTTTCTTCTAGAAGTTCTGGTCTCCTTTCTTCTAGAAGTTCTAATCTCCTTTCTTCTACAAGTTCCAGCCTCCTTTCTACTAGAGGTTCTAATCTCCTTTCTTCTAGAAATTATGATCTCCTTTGTTCTAGAAGTTCTAATCTCCTTTCTTCTAGAAGTTCTGGTCTCCTTTCTTCTAGAAATTCTAATCACCTTTCTTTTAGAACTTCTGACCTCCTTTCTTCTTGAAGTTCTAATCTCCTTTCTTCTAGAAGTTCTGGTCTCCTTTCTTCTAGAATTTCTAATACCCTTTCTTCTAGAAGTTCTAACCTCCTTTCTTCTAGAGGTTCTAATCTCATTTCGTCTAGAAGTTCTAATCTCTTTTCACCTAGAAGTTCTGATCTCCTTTCTTCTAGAAGTTCTGACCATCCTTCTTCTAGAAGTTCTGACCATCTTTCTTCCAGAAGTTCTGACCATCGTTCTTCTAGAACTTCTGACCCCCTCCCTTTCTTCCAGAAGTTCTGACCATCTTTCTTCAAGAAGTTCTGACCCTCTTTCTTCCAAAAGTTATGACCATCATTATTCTAGAAATTCTGACCCCCTTTCTTCCAGGAATTCTGACCAACTTTCTTCCAGAAATTCTGACCCCCTTTCTTCCAGAAGATCTGACCATCTTTCTTCCAGAACTTATGACCCCCTTTCGTCCATAACTTCTGATCATATTTCTTCCAGAACTTCTTATCATCTTTCTTTCAGAACTTCTGACCATCTTTCTTTCAGGATATTTGATCTTCTTACTTCCCTAATTTTTTATCTTCTTTCTTCCGAAAATTTTGATCTCCTTTCTTTCAGAACTTCTCATCATCTTTCCTCCAGATGCTTTGATTAAGTGTGATTTGAACTATATAGTATGGATGACAGCTCATCTTTTCTCCAATTGGTGAAGCATTTGATCCCATGCATGTTGTGTGCTGAATTTCGACTGGAAATAAAAGGAGGAACTTCTTGACAGGCTGTCACATATTAAAACCTCACTTTTTCTTTCTCAAGGGACAGACTCACTTTTTTTCTCTCATCCTCACCTTCTCCTTGATGGATTCATTCTCTTCTCTTTTCTCTCACCATAAGAAGCGTTTACAGCAACTGTAACGAACTTCACACAGCAACCGCAAACACCAACAACAAACTCTCCCACCAACTTATTCTCTCACTCTCACGTTCCCTCCTTCTTCTTGCATTCATCACCCTTCTTTCTTCCATAACAACCACCTTCAACCACGATAATAACCTTTTTCTCACCGCCGTAACAACCTCGCTGCCTTCGTCTTTCCACCGTAACAACCATTATCACTGCCTTTTTCACCCTTCACCTTTATCCTCCCTGACTGTAACAGAATTTTCGCCAGGTTCTCACATCTCACGTAACACCATCCACACCTTCAACCTCCATTCTTCTTTCCTTAACCTGAACAACCCTTACAAACTTCGGTCACCTCTAGAACCGTAATCTTACATTCTCACTTTCAACCGTCAAGAAGACAATTACAACGTCCCTAATTAACTTTCTCACTATCTCAATTATTTTTCACCATGGCTGTTTCTTCAACACCTTCATCGGATCTTGAGCTACAGACTTGAAGCCATAACAAGACTTAAGCAGCTTCCATATGTAATACGGTGAACTGACTTTGAGATTTGTTTTGCTTTTTATCGCAAATGTTGTTGATAGCAAGAGTCGCCACCGACTTTTCTTTTATCCAATTAAGGGAAGGTGAAAAGAACAGGAAAATACCTTCGTTAGATTCTGAGTAAGGGAGAAGGTTATGAAAAGGGAAGGTATTAGCACCCCTTTCCATCCGTAGTTATCTACGGGCTCTTAGTTGCTCTTAGATCATTTTTTTTAAAAGTCCTTTCTGTGTGTTTGACAAAAATGTTTTGAAAAGGCATTTCGCTTTGACTTTGTAATGATTCATGTAGGAATGTATACAAAGTGTTCGGAAATGTTTCATTTTGAAAAGAGTTTGAACTTTGACAAAAGTGTGTGGTGTGAAAAGTATTTTGATAGAGCAAGCAACTAAAAGTCTTATTACCTACTCAGAATGGTCGTTTTCGTGTTGTTTTACGTTCCTTTAGAATAGCGCTATCCATACCATTAGTTGGTAGGTAACCCTATTCAATGGATGTAGAAGGGATATTCGAAGGGACATCGGATGGTCATAGAAGGCAACTTGTAGGAAGTATCCTAGCACATTCGAAGGGACGATCATCACTTTTCGTAGGCAACAATCGAGGGACGAGATCATGTGTTCGTAGGCGACATCGTGGGTCTATGATCTTTATATCGAAGGGACTGTGATGATATATTTTGTAGGCAATGGTGCTAGGATACCTCTACGTTCGAGGGACTTGACCATTTATATTCGTAAGGCAACGAGAGAGAATTATCCTAAGGGGTGCATGTGTGAAAAGAGTGTGTCAATTCAGATATATGTTATCTTGAAATTATGAGTGATCTATGCCCAATTTTATCTTGCCATACACGCCTAGTTACTAGCAGTTTATAGGGTGCGGAAAATAAATTGCGGAAAGTAAAGTGCGGAAAGATAAAGTCCTACGCTATTACATGGCTTTGGGGCAGTTATACAATAGGAGTGCGGAAAGTAAAAATCCTAGTTAAACTATTACATCCCATAGACAGTTACATAATATTGAAAAGAGAAGCAAGAAAAATCGTCCGAATCGTTACAACCTGTAAGCAGATACATAATCGGAAAATACGAGAAAATTGCATAAGAAGAAAAAATGTTAGTAAAAACATGATTTTTGAATGAGGAAAAAAGTTTTAGGTTAGTAATGACAATAAGATGATAAGATAATTTTTTGATAATTTTCTGAATCGATTTCGGTAATTAAAAACAATTAAAAGTCGATTTAATGATTAATTAGCAATTAATTAAAATATGCATGCAAAAATATTAATTTTAATGTCAAAAATTAAATAAGTATTTTTCTGATTAAAATGCAAAAGTAAAATATTTTTGGTGTTTTTTAAATGCATGAAAAAAATATTTAAAGATAAATTAAATTAACATGAAAATATTAATAAAATACGAAAATAGAAAAAAAGATGTTAGTTTGTAAAGCAGTAAAAATAAGTTGCCTTGCCAGGATTCGAACCCACGCCCTCTGAGGAAATCCACACACACATTGCCAACTGAGCTAGGCTGCTTTGGTGTTTGTAAGCTGGAAGCGTTGGATTATAAGGGGTAAACGTGTCAAGTTTTGGAATTCAAAGCACAGTCAACACGCGTGGGACCCAGGATTACGAATGGACGAATCAGGATGCATCAAAGCGCCACGCCAACCCTCGTCGGAGTCAGCCAAGTCAACGACGTCGGAGCCCTAGCTCCGGTCGTCTTCTCCGATCAAACAAAATCCAAAACCTGCAAAATAAGTGAAATAAAAAGCAAAGGGATACCCTACCCCCCTAAATCGACCCTTGCGAGTTCAATGGTGGTGTCCGTTTGAATTGAAAACGCTTGTATCAACCGGTTCGAAGCTCACCAGTTTTGAGACCCTAAACATGGAAAATCGATTTCTGGACGTTCAAGCTTGAGAACGATGGCCCAGATCCTATCTATGATGTCTCATGATCACATTAAAACGGTTAGTTTCGACCAAAACACACAGATAATAAAAATTCAAATTCAAGAAAATATGATTATGTATGTTCATGTATGGCTCGATTCAAGCAGTTTTAACCATGCTTCTTGATGTGTACTTACTCCAAATTACCTCAGGAACACAATGGAATGGCTGGTTTTGACTGAAACTTGCTGGAATATGGAACACGATTTTTGCCAACTTTGTGAATTTTTGAGAAAAATAGGGTTGCTTCCAAGGGCTAGGGTTTCGTCCCTGGTCTTTGTCAATGTGTTGGGTATTTATAGATTGTAATATTGAAGCAAAAACAAAGAAAAAAGATATGCCATTGAATTCAAAATAATTTCTCTTTCAAATCAAATCTTTTCAAAATTTGATTTTTCCTTCCATGCATGAGCTAGCACGAAATTGGCATGTTTGGTGGGCTTCCTTGGTCCTCAAGCTTGATAAAAATCCAACCCAACTTAAATTGTACCTTGTTTTCATATTTTATTTAATTTAATCTAGAATTAAATGCTTTTAAATTCAAAAATAAATCAAAAAAATAGAAAGAGGTCGTGGCAAGGCATCAAGAGGTCTCAAATAATATTATGATCAAGTATCTTTCTTTGTGCAATTGTTCAAAATAGCCCAACTTGTGCAAGATGTATTTTGCTCAATTTTCAACATTTTTGAGAGTTCTTGGACTTTTTAGAAAGCTCTAGATGTCCTCTAAACAACCTCTTTGGTTTCATCTCAATTGGAGTTTCCATGCTCAATAAAACTTCATTACAATAAGTTGACTTTTTGTTGACTTTGAAAAGGACCTGTAATATTTTGTTCCATATCTTCCAAATGAAGCATTTTCTGAACATGCTTGTGAGACATGAAGTTGTAGAGAATTGAATTTCCTTCAAAATGAGAGGTGGTGGAAAAATTTCTGATAAATTATGAAGAAGTTATACTCAGTCATAGTTCAGTTGACTTTTCTCTAGAAAACCCTAATTTGGAAAGTTTGACTTTTGAGCAAATCTTGAGTTTTCTTGATGAATCATGATCAACCCTTGATCAAATGATGAATGTGACTTCAAAATGAGGATTTTGACCAAAAATCATGAAGTTTGACTGTATGTTGACCACAGTTGACTTTTTGTCCAATACAACTGATTTTCAACCATCTGAGCAATTGTTTGAGGAAACTTGACTTGTAAGGCTTGAAACTTGACATGGAGATTCTTTGAAGCATATGAGGAGGCATGATGACCATTGGAGATATTGGAAGTCCATCCTGATCTGAGAATTGCCAAATCCTAGTTTGGGTTGATTGTCTAGGAGAGGGTTTGTCTGATCAACCCTTGAGTATGGATGTATGAAATGCCTTGAGAAGTAAGAGGGAAAATTTTGGGGTATTACACCATGGATCCATTACGTATAGCGATCGAAATTACAACGCATATGTGGAGTTATCTTGAAGAGAAGAGTCGCTCCGATCAAATAGACGCCGCATATTTCGTGAGTTTCAAGCTCACGCGTGAATTCTTCATTGCAAGATCTCACGGTTTCATAGGCAGATTTAGTGAGAATTGAAGTCAGACTCACATTCCTCGTGGAATTTTGAGCAAGAAGGTGGCCTTCATTTTTGTTTCCCTATCAGAATTACCGCCGCCGGCAGGAGAGGTGTCGGAGAAGATGGTGGTTTCGTCGTGCCTCATGCAAGCCCTGGGTGTGGCTCTTTCTGGTTGGTTCATGTAAGTTTTTCGCAGTAGCCAATCCAGCTTTGCCATGTGTCCTTTTTGTTATTTTTGAACAAAATCTGATAACTCATATTAAGCTTGACCAATTGATATGGATCTCTACATACATAAATAATATAACGTGACATACATATCTAAATGGAAATCTTGAAATTCCTCTTTTTTTTTGTTTTATTGGTTATTAGACTGAACAGATGGACTTAGCATATTTCAAAAATGGACCTAATGTAGAAATGGACTAGGCCGAGAACCTTGCTATCTCATACCCCCTTCTTAAGTCGAGTTCTGCTGTTAACACTAGATTTAGTGCAGATTAGAAATTCAGTTTCACATCCCCTGAGCTATGCTTACACAACATTAACACATTGTCAATTTAACTCCCGATTTCGATTTCATTGACTCATAAAAAATACATAAAAATATGTTTCTGACGTTTTAGTATCTTAGGAGATTTTTGATTTTTTTTGTGGATTTTAAACAATTAATTTGCTTTACTTTTTAATCCATTTTCGATAATATGTTTAGAATTGATTGATTTCGTGATACCTTGCACATTTCGATGTGGTTTTCGATCGTTTCTCGACAATAAAAATCCAAATAAATAGGTTCCTGTTACTTTAGGACTTTTAGGATTTTATCACATTTTTTTGGATATTTTGTAATTAAATTTCGATCCCGTTTTAATTGTTTTCGATAACATGTTTAGAAGCGATTCTTCCCCAAACACTTCGCATTTAGGTGCAGCTTTTGATTGTTTCTTAACCATAAAAATTCCTAAATAATAGTATGCTGGTTCTATTAGATATTAGGAGTCTTTAAGTATTTTTCTAAGTATTTTTTTAGATCTTTTTTAGGTTTTATCCGATTTTCCTTTTGTATGATACAAACATAGGTAATTGTTTGCTAGTTCACCTAGTTAGAAATCGATTTCTTTGCATATAATGTCTAGTACTTGTTCTAACCTTCAAATTACTTTTAATTAACATGTTGACATGTTTAGGTAGATGTTATCTTGATTTAGAACCCATAATTGAGTCATATGATTAGGGTACCGTGATAGTTAACCCTTAGAGCGACGATTAATCATTTAGACTTAGTTTTGTGCACAAATATGTTTCAATCATGATTTTTCTTGTGCATTTTGTTTGATGTCATTTGATATGAATTAGCTATTGACTTGTAGAGTTTTACATCTATTTTAATTCAATATCACCTAATTCTCAAGTTTCGATTAGCTTGTGTTGTTTAAAAGCATGTTTCTCCTTTGTCACTTGAATTGAACAATTTTAGGAATGTGATACCATGTGTTTCTTAGAAAATTTAGGATATTTTTCCCAATTTTACTGTAGTAAAATGTAAACCTTATATTAGGATTGTAAATAGAACTTCGAAGCTAATCTTTAGTAGTTCAATTACTAGGAACTAGTTACATAGTTACATAGTTTTTCTAGTTTGCTCTTGCATGTTTCCTTTGAAATCTTTTCCTCTATCTTTAGAAGTGTTTAGGAAAGCTTTAGAACATGTAGTTGCTGCCCTCTATTAGTAATTTACCTTTCATGCTTATATTTCTTTGTGAATAATGCATTTTAAGCCATTTTAGTGTAGATTGGTGGCTTCCAACTACTCTAGGTCTCTAACTTTGTTTAGCATTGCATTTGAGGATTATTGTGATGGACTTAGCTCGATTTTGATATTTTTCATGGGTTATTTTGCATTATGTGTGCGTGGCTTCCCGATTTTCCATTATCATGTTGCTATACATGTTTATATTCCATTTCTTCACATTTGGATCATATTTTGACTTGTGATGTGAGTATGCAATTATATTCCCGCCTCCTTGTTATTTTTGACGTGTTTGTTGACTTGTGCAAGGTACATTGAGGATAATTTGGTTAGGTACCTAATCTTAGTACACTAACATACCCCATTTCCCGTGGTTCTGTTTGCGTTTTAAACGCATTTTGCTTTGTGTTTTCTCATGTTACGAGAAACACATATCTCGCTATTTTGTCTGGATATGTACCTTTTTGCAGGTGTTCCGATTGTTATGAGGACTTGTTTGCTACATGCACATGTTGCACGGTATCACCTTATAGACTATGTTGATCGAGATGTTTCTTATTATTGCTTTGTTGATGGCAGTTTACTCGAAGTTTTACGGAGATTTTTTAGCTTGCAGTGCTCTTCGAATTTTATTATTCGTTTGGCATTAACTTTACTTTGCTTACTGCATTTTTTTACCTCTTTTCTAGAGAGCATGAGAAGTAGCCTTTTAACGCTTTCCTTGGCATGAGAAGTAGGAATAGATATGTATGAAGGGGCTTCCGTAGTTGGAGCATGTTCAGGAACCCCTCTAGTTTATTTAAAGACCCGTTTAGGGCGCTTCTGTTTGCTAATTGTGTTTGGTTTATTTAAAGTCTTCTTCCGTGCATAGGGAGGCACTTTTCATTGTGTTTACAATTGTGCTTGCATAGATTAGAAGTGGTTAGGACACCCGACGTGGAACCACCAAGAAAAGTCCCACTCTTTATATTTCCTGCTATCGACTCATTGATATATGGGCAAGCGGAAAGGGTCGGCAGTCGTCCCCCACAATTCGTGTCTGCATGGTACGCGTGAATCGTGTTACTATTCCTATCGAGTAAGTTACTAAAGTGGCCAGAGTCCCCTATTTTGACTCTCCACTCATTCATGGGGTTCGCATTTATTGCTGAACTCGCATCATTTGCTCTGTGGGCTATGCCTACAAATTATTGGACATTTGTTTGTGCATTGCATTGTTTGTGTGCTTTTTCCAAAGCACTTGTTTGATTAATCCCTCTTCATCCCTTGGTCGTTCGACCGAGGTGGATGTTAGGATAGTTTCCTTAGGTTTTCTCGGTTAGGATAGTCTTCGAGCTTAGACTTTTATCCTCAACCATAGGTCCATTTTTGCATGATAACATTAGGGATAGAACTAATTAGTTTCCCTTTCTTATTTTCTAGTTTCTTTTGCATCCTTGCATGTAATAAAACTAAAACTATTTTCTTTTCTTTTGAAAATTAAAACACTTAATAATGGTTCAAACTCCTTTTTCAAGGTAAAAGCAACCAACCAAGACTAATTCTTTTTGCCTACAGGTTTTCTTTTTGTGTTTAAAACTCTTTTTCATAAGTAAAAAACACAAAACCCACCAAAACATATGAGCCGAATTACAGCGCTCTGACTTTTTCATTGCACGAGGAAATACGTAGGCATCTTGTCACGGGGCTCGATCGAGCAAACTTTGTAAATACTTCCTTCTTTTACCCTTGTTTTCTTTATTTTCTTTTATTTCACACGCATTCTCTTTTAGCATACAAATATAGTGATTAAGCAATAAATAGATATAAACACACCCATTAAATAGAAAATAGAAGTGGATACCGCAGAGTACTACAGACGCGTGGGGTGCTAATACCTCCTCTTCGCGTAATAGATTCTCTTACCCTATCTCTCGTTCGCAAGACCGTGTCTTATCCCTTTCAGGTTTTTGTGATGCGTTTACCTTTCTCCTCTTGTGAGATAAAAAACGTTTGATGGAGATTTCATTGATATAGTTATCAGATGATGTTCAGCCGGTTGTTTCAGCTGGTGACTTCACTGGGGATCGTCTAGACCTCTTGCTGGTCCGATTAGGAGTCGATTCTAGCTTTTATTTTCTTGTCTATTGGGTGTTTATTTATTTGTTTGTTTGTTTATTTGCTTTATCACATTATCCTTTGCATGCTTGTATTGCATTCTATGTGGAATTTTATCGCTTTCATACATCCTATACACTATGTCCTCCTTGACAGGTTGTTCTCTTGATTGAGTGGGTGTTACCATGAGGTAAAAGGCCCAATACACAGGCTATGAGTGACATATAGGAACACATAGGACTATAGTGGACTCATGATTGCTATGAGACGTGAGGTCCAAAATAGCGTATTCATGTGGCTCCGCGATCAGACGAGGTTCAAACGTGGTATTATCATCATCACGTAGGTGTGACGATGATAGTACTTAGAGGGAGGACTTTTGACTCTGAAGCACCCTTTGAACTTACCTTGGCCTAGATTACAGCTGTGAGTGGGGCGGGAACATTTCAAACAGGTACTGATGGTGACTATGTTCTAATGGTGGCTATATTCTGATGGTGACTATGTTCAGAAGGTGACTATGTTCTGATGGTGACTATGTTCTGATGGTGACCATGTTCTGATGGTGACTATTTATTCTGATGGTGATTATATTGGTCCTTCGGTGATGTTATGTTATTGATGACCGTGTGGCTTATGATACTTGGTTCTTGACACCTGGTATCTAGTATTTTCTGTGATATTCTGAAATGACGTCGGACCTTTGATCCTCTAATATCTACACTTGGTTTCTTTATGGTATTCTGAATTGGTGTCGAACCTTTGATCATGTGATATTCAGATTGTTAAGATATTATGCATTCGTTGTTCAGCGGATTGTACAAATGCTACCCGTTGTTATGTTGAAATTTTAAACCCATGATTAATGCACTTGCATTATATCATGTTTATTTTTCAAAAGAAATGTCAGAAAAATACATGTGTATATATCTAACATGAATATTCATTCATTTCATTCATTCATAACAGGTGTTCGAAACTTGGGGGATTTCTCTTATCCAGACTTGGTATTTTCTTTGCAGAATTGCAAATCTTGACTTCTTACCGATTTGCGATCAAAATTAAGTGATGGAACAGCTTCGTGGGGAATTGGATGAAATGAAAGAACAAATGGGGTTTTTGATGCTAGACATGCAAGATTTGGTCAGTGGACAAGAATTTAGGAAAGAGGAGAACCATCAATTGAAGAACCAATTGAGTTTGGTTATGGAAATTCTAAATACCGTGTTGAGAAAGGAAGACAAACATTCACCCGTTTCCGCAACAAGAGTTTATCTTACTCCGTATCCTTTGGGGGCTTCTTCAAGTCTTGAATCAGGGCTTATGTCTCCTCTTCCACTTTGTGTTTCGGGGTCTTCCCATCCACAACCAGTTTCTGTTGCTCAGAAAGATCCAAAGGGTAAAGCTCATCAACCAGGATTGTCACAACCTGAGAGGCAATTTGATCCCATTACGATGCAATATGCTTAGTTACTACCTCAATTTCTTAAGGTTCAGTTGGTTTAGCTTCGAATTTTCAAGATGCATGGAAAGCTTCCGCGTGATTATGATGAAAATGCTAGGTGTGATTTCCATTTTGGGGCACCTTGTCACAATACTGAGAACTGTACGGCATTGAAACATAAAGTTCAGGATTTACTTGATGAAGGGATAATTCTGTTTACTCCCATGGATTTGAGTGTGCAAATCAATATTACCCCAATTGTCGATGTGACTATTTCAGACGCTACTGCGCCTCAAAAGCAAACTTATATTGCCAAGCAAGATAATCGACAACGACCAAAGGTGCCAAGGAAATTTGATCCTCTCCCAATGTCTTATACTGAATTGTTTTCTCATTTTATGAAACTTAAGCTGATTGAATTGCATACTTGGAAAGTTGATCTAAATAAGTTGCCAAAGAATTTCAATGCCAACGCTCAGTGTGCCTTCCATTCTAACGGGCAGGGGCATACTATTGAGAATTGTATGGCTTTCAAGCACATGGTGCAGGACCTACTTGATTCCGAGGCTTTTAACTTCGGACCAGTACCAACATCTGATGCTACTCAACATCCATTACTAACTCATGCTGACTAATGTCAATGTTATTGTTGAGGATGGAAGTTTGAACCTGGTTAAAGATGTAAATCTGCTGATAGCTCCTATATCCTTTGTGAAAGAGCGTTTGTTGAGAAAGGGTGTATTCCCAGGTTGTGGTATTGACTGCAGAGATTGTATGATCCATCTAGAAGGTTGTCAATCCTTGAGAGATAAAGTGCAAGATCTGCTTGATGCAAAGGTTATCAGATTCACACAGGATGGTTAGATTTAGGTGCTCCTTTGACTCAGTGAATATCAAGACTTCAAAATGCATCGTCTAAAGCAATAAGTCCATTCGGAGGCTACTCTCCTCAATGATGGAAATTTTCCAGTTTTATTTTGCATTCTCATTCGTAATCTTTCTTGTTTGTTCATTACTTACTTGTATGCAAACTTGTTCATTCTTGAACATTAATCATAATGCACTGAATATGTTTATCTTGAATTGATCCATTCATATTCACTCTTAATTTTTTTAAATGCTTTTGATGCTCAAATCTTGTAAATAAAGAAAAACCTCTGTAGGGAGGATGATGAACAATATACCAAGAATCTCAAACGGTATTGCTTTCGAATAAAAACTCTACTGATGATATACAGGCATTGTTTCAAATTCATAAACACTTGAGATATAAGGGAGTGAAACCTTCATTAACCCTTTTGAGCCTTGAAGTAGAAGTTTCTTTTCTATTCAGAAAAAACCCTCATTTTTAACCTGGGGCAGGGTAGTGTTCAATTAACCCGATCAAGCATTTAAGTCTCATTAGGAGAGTGCATTCAAGGATCTACTACAATTGTAATCCTTCATTTATCAAGAGGTCGAGGAAAATGGCAAAACCCCAATGGGTATTCCTCGTCCATCAAAGAATAAGGTAGTCATACCTTAACAAAGAGTCGAACGAATTAGTTTCGCACGACTTGTTCAAGGAAAAAAAGGGAAAAAAAGATAATAAAGAAAAAAGAAAAGAAAAGAAAGAATACGATGTTGCAAGTTGAAGAATAAGGTCGTGTGATAAAATATTAAATGAAAGAGGTGAGTGACTACCGTGTCCGAAATTAAGATACCTCACTGGTTCCCCAATTATTGTAAATTCCTGTGAAAGGTGGGTGCTCCTATTGAGTTAATTGAACGTAGGAATGAAGAATATCACGGAGAATGGGTAGGCACCGAATATTTTGAGCCTTAAATCCTTTTGTTTCTAAAACCGTGAACCAAGACACGTTACAACCCTTGAAAGCCCTAATTGAAGCATGTGTTATTTTGAAACCTAAACTGTAACGATAGTACAATATCCTAACTCCTAGGAGGCTTGCTAAAATTTTGAGTTGGTATCGCTCCACCTTTTTACTTTATTTGAACAAAAATTCGATGTTTCAACATCTTTTCAATAAAAGTTTGTTTCAAAACATCAAGACAAGCATATGTTTTGCATTAGAATTATCATTCATAGAACAAAACATTCTTTGCATATGAATAAGTGTTTAAACATCAAGTAAGCTTGCATAATGAGCATCAGATGAAAAACATGATTATCCCGCGAGAAAAATTGCTTCAGGGATGTGTTGAAGATTGAACCATTATTTGAAGAGCGTTCCTAATCTAGGGCATGCACTCTATTGACTCCGTTGAGTATAAGAAGACCAGTTTGAAGATTAATTTGAAACATATTGTATGCAAGTTACTGATTGCCTGAATGTGTCTGTTGAGATATGGCGCATCATTTGTAGTTAGTCCCATGAGATAGATTCTTTCAAGTATCTGTTTGAGTATGAAGCATATCATGTTGAGAAGCACAACTATGTGTTAGCATGTATTCCAGATATAAGATAATTACCCTTATGAGGTTTGGTCTTCAAAAACCTATGAGTCTCTCATCTCTCCGACAAACACGAGGTGAAGAATTGGATTATCAAAACCCCGTGAAGCAGGGGCAGTATCCCAATGATGGTACTCTTTTGAGAAGAATTATCACGGTGATTGATCACCCCGAAGGGTGGAGAAGTATGTTGATGCTCTATAGAGTAAAGTGATGATTAAACTGGGGAAGTTACGTCGAGATTCATAAAATCTCTCAAGTGATGATTAATTTGAGGCATTCAAGTCGGGATTATATCCCTCAAAGTTCAATCATAATGGGGCAGTTGTGTCAAGGTTGACTAATCTCGTTGAGCATTTGTAAATCAGATGAGAATCTTTTCAGAATTCGAAGATGCAGGGGCAAACTGTCTCTCTGTAATTCTCTCCGTGCTTGGAGACATTGTTATGACTTGCAACTTCCAGGTACGTGATGAACTATTAGTGTGAGGTCCCTTTTCCCCAATGAAAAGTACATTTTAATCCAAGTTTCATCCCCTGTGAAGCCAATTCTCAAGCAGAATTCATTTCCAGAAGGTCCTGATAGACTGATTTGGTTACCGGTGATTCGTTCTTCGACATAGTGATATTGTCGTACTCCCCAGTATAAGTATCGATGTTGGTTGAGGCTTATCCACAGTGAGGTCAATTCTCAAGCAGAATTTATCGCCAGAAGTGCCTGACGGGTTGATTCGTCCCCTAGTGATACACACTTCGACATATTGAAATTATCATAATCCCCAGTGAATATTGACAGAGGTTATCCCCAGTGGAAGCTTCCTTTCAAAAAGACAGGTCCTAAGATCTTCGATAGGGTATTATGTAACACCCCACTATTACCCAAGGTTTAATAGGAAAAAATCAGAGTAATTTAAAATTTCATAAATTAAATACTGAGGCATCACACCTTCAAAACCAAATTACTTTAAACAGTTTTCTTTAAAGGATAAATCTCGGATACATAGCATCGTCAGAAATCACAAATTGATTCATAAAAACAAAACATCTTCTTTATTAAACTTCCTCATCAAATCATATTTTCATAAAGTATGATTCTTATTTACAAAAGGAAAAACACCAAAAGAACAACAACAAGACAACATAAATATTCCCCCCGAGTGCTACGTATCAGAGCGACACCGACTCGACTAATAGCAGCTATAAACTCCGTCTTCATAACCTACACGTTACCAGTATAAAGGTAACGGCGAAACAAGTAAAGGGTGAGATACTCCAAAACATATAATTAAAGGCATGATATATATATATATATATATATATATATATATATATATATATATATATATATATAGTTTCAGAATTATAAAGGGTATAGATTAATAAGTGCATTCCAACACATATCTAAAACTCACTTACTCTAATTGTCATTCTAATGTGTATAGTCTACACTTTATCGCCATAACCTCATCGGCATAAATCATCACAACAACACATAAATGTTCGTTACCACGAAATCATCACAAGTCAATACGTCACTAATCAACACGGCAATCATAAACGACAACATCAAACAACAACATCAAACAATGCTAATAACATAAGCAACATAAATAAAACCATCACAAATTGGCTAAAGCCCATCGTCACAAACACCATCACATCATATTTGCATTAAACATTTCATCAAGGTTAAATCATCGCAAAACTCATCATTTATATTCCTCGCATAGATATCATGAAATTATCAAGTCATATTCATTTCATGTTCATCATAAAGATCATCACCAAACAAGCATCATATATCATCGCAATTTAACATCATCCATCAATTAAAACCCAACGACAAACAACTCAAACATAAACATAACCGACTCCATGAGACACGACTATGTTATGCATGTGGTACCCGTCGCTTTGTCCATAATTAGGAACACTTGGCATAAAGCCCATCGTCGTTTGGCATAAAAGCCTCGTCGCTTGGCATAAAATTCCTCATCGCCAATGCAATGTATGTGACTCGACAATAAAACAACACAACACAAAAACATCATCATCGCTCATCAAGATTGGCATAAAGCCCACATCGCCATAATTTATCCACATCAAGATAAATATATCATCGCATCATATTTGCATTATGCAAAACATCACCAAACAATTCATCATCGTCAAAAATCATGCATTCACAAATCGGAAGCATTTATTAAAAATCATCAATATAATCATCACATCATCATGTACAAAGACATATATCATTGAATCACATATCATCAAGTATTCATTAATAAATACATCGTCGCAAACATCATGTTTAATCACACCACATCATTATCAATTCATTCACTAAATTCCAAATACGGAAATAGTCAAACACCTATAATCATCGCGAAAGCTATTCCTAATAACCGGCATTAATCATAATCGTCAACATCGCAATCGGATTGTCCATACGTGCCTTAAATCTACCAAAACGCAATCTGATTCAATTTAACCATAATTTGGCCTATTTTGGGTCGTCTCGTAAAAACTCGTAATTTCGAAAAACTAACGTCACCACTACGTTCTACACGTCGAACTTAGCTAGCACGTCAATTTTCATTGTGGAGCAACTTGCTCCGTCGTCGAATTTACCGAAATCGGAAAATCGGAACATAATTGGGTTCTAAATTTAACCGGCTAACTTATGTCCTAGTTATATTTTATTAATACTAACTAGTAGTATATGGAAATAGGGAAATTGAAATAAACAGAGGCTAGCTTAGAAGTTATGCAGAAAACCACTCTGCAGAAAACAGAAAACTTGGTTTACAGTAAACAGAAAAATGATAAATTCTATTTCATTCCTCCAGCAAGAAGGGATGTTCGTCCCATGTTGTTCTTGAGAGGGAGGCGTGCACCCTATGGAGGGGTAGGCCGCCCCTCATAGTGAGGTGGGCGCCTCCCCCATTGTTGCACCCTCCATTCTCGTTTCCTCTTCCCTGCATAACAGACAGTGAAATATTTCCTGGTTTTCACAGTTTGCAGTTTCTTATTTTTCTTCATACTTGCAACCTATTCTTGCTAGCTCACAAATTAAAATACCCACAATCCATACTCCTATCTCAACCTTTCTAAGTTATTCAACAATCACACTTACAACTCATAAACCACAACATCAATTTCTATCCCAAATTCACAATATACCTATCAAACCCTAATTATAGGAAGTAGAAAATCAAACCCCTTACCTCTAGCTTGGTTGATTGCAAGATGCTCCAACATAACCCCAACCTCATGCTTGTTCTTGCTCTCCTTTTTCTTCTTCCAAAAACCCTTTGTTTCTCTCCATGCTTCTATGTTTGGCTTGGTGTTGGAAATGGAAAGAAAAACAAAGAATAGTGTTTTTATGTTGTTTCTACTAGTAAGCCAAGGGTGTACACCCTAATTCCAGGCAATTTGTTCTCACACCCCTAACTTATTCTAATAATATCTAATAATATTAATTACTCAATTAATTAAAATAATTCCGGGGAATTAAATATCGGTCCGAATAATATTTTACCGAACCGAACGGAATAAAAATCGGACCGAACGAAACATCGCCAAATATATTAATAGATATATCGATTAATATAAATATTCTCGTCGTAAAATAAATATTGATGGGTAACTCAAAAATATTAATATAATATAATATTTAATAAAACGGGAATTACAACTCTCCCCCACTTATAAACTTTCGTCCTCGAAATTTCGACCAAAACGAACAAATCGGGACATGCCTACGCATTCGTCCGCTCAATCCTCGCGTCAATTAAATAACATACAACAGAATCAAAAACAAGGGTATCTCCCTAACCACAACGTCCAGTCAAGAACAACCATGCCGAGATACAAAGCCCATACAATGCACTCGAGAACCAACTAATCACCCAACAACCAAACAACACTGACACCATCGTTAAAACAAAAACACTCTCTCAAGAACTCTACTCATCAACGTCGCCTCACACTACTGTAATTACAAAACAGGTTGGACTTAGAACCATAACATCAATTTTTATGGAATCCAACACGAACACCATTGCGACCGACTTCAGTCACAAATAGAACACTTTCCTTTATAAAACATCAATCATCTTAAGGTACCTGTGGTTACCAAATCATCTCAAAATTCCTTACCGTCAAGACTTATCTTAGTCGTAATATAATAATCCACCACGGCCATTAGTATTCAACAAAATCCATATGATAGTAGTGAACAAATCCTTAATAACCTTCTAAGCTTAATCTCAACAAGTGTCCCAAAACAAACATGCAACATTCTTCGAAATAATAAATCCCAAATCAGATCTTCTTGGGTCATCCGCGATATCAACTTACTAAACTCAACAACATACGAAGTCTTTTTATAGATCGCACTCAATCTTGAATTGTCTTCAACAATTCCAATCTTCTCGTCGTTAACATCTGCACCCTTAAAATTTCAAATGAGCACAACCGCATTAAACTCTAACTCCCGCGTCCGACAATTTTTCCTTATGAAAATCAAATTGTTCCAAGGTAGCAATACACTTTTCCAACTCTATGTCGAAATACATCTTAAGTCCAAAATGAAATATCACATTACACCATACAAGGTTCTTCCGTAATAAACAAGACCAAAATCAAAGCATTCGCTAAACTTTTCACTGGCTCAAACAAATTCGCTTCCCATTGCGAATTCCAAATAGCGACTCAACCATCTCAAGTCAAAGTACCCACGATCAATACCAACTTATAAAAAGATCTTCCATCAAACTCACAAAGCTAACCATCCAAAACAAAGGGACTTCTAAGCTCTAAAATAACCCCTTGAAGTCTTCTACAAGATACAAAATAAATCTTCGCGGAACTGTCCAAAATATCACCGTCTAAGTCGCTTACTTAAGGCACTCTCGTCCAACAGTTCAAAATTCTATCTTTAGAATACTCGACATGCACTGGTCTAACTTTACTACTGATAACACAAAGCTCGGATGCTTTCTACAACTTCCTTAACTTGATGTGAACCAAAAATATCCATGAACACGAAATAACTCTTACAGATACTCATGAGAGTACTGTCTGAAAATTCCAAAATCATACCTGACGCATTAGTCACCCTAATGACATCAACAAATACTCAACAGGACTATACACTATCTTGAAAAGTATTGTCTAAATATCTTCAGTTCTCACACTAACCCGTAGAAAGCCAGACTTCACATCAATCCCACTAAACACAAAAGCTCCAAATGACTGATTTATACAACATCAGTCCTTGGAAGTAGATACTTGTCCTCAACATCCACTTCATTCCTTTGTTTGAAAACGACACACCAACTTAAGCGACCTTTGTTCTTCTCGAACAACACAACCGGCGCACTCCACGACGATCCACTCAAACAAACAAACAAACTCTACTAAAATCAATCCTCAAGTTGACTTTACAACTCTAACTCAGAAGCAGACATCCCTTAAGGATACTTTAAATCACAACTAGATCCAGAAACTAAATCCATCAAAACTTCATTTTGCACTACGGTGGTAATTCACTCACATCTTCACAATATGTTTCGGAAGAATCACAACAAGAAGTTCGCTTGCCAAAATCTTGTTCCTCACCAAAATCCAAATTCTCCCACAACTCAAGTAACCATGCACCACCTTGTGCTGACTCATCTGCTTCACACACTATTAAGCTGGCAAGACAAGTCCATCCCAACCAACACAAATCCCGACTAATATCAACAAGAGATTAAGGGTGATCAGTTCCTCAATTTGTCAATAGACAGTCGACAATCATGATGGTGACATAAACCATCTTTACCAAACTACAACAGCGTCTTTAAACCTACACTTCAAGTTACCAAAGTGTAACACTGCTTGAGGCTCCAACTCTAAGCCACAAGCGCCATCAAGAAGTAAAACTTCTCCCCCACTTGTTTCACACTCGCCTCTGGAGACAAACAGATAGAAACAAACAAGTACCGACAGTGTTTCACACACATGTCGCATACAACAGGATTAAAAACATTAATAACCTGGCCGACAGACCGACCTGCTCTGATACCACTAATGTAACACCCCAATATTACCCAAGGTTTAATAGGCAAAAATCAGAGTAATTTAAAATTTCATAAATTAAATACTGAGGCATCACACCTTCAAAACCAAATTACTTTAAACAGTCTGCTTTAAAGGATAAATCTCGGATACATAGCATCGTCAGAAATCACAAATTGATTCATAAAAATCAAAACATCTTCTTTATTAAACTTCCTCATCAAATCATATTTTCATAAAGTATGATTCTTATTTACAAAAGGAAAAACAACAAAAGAACAACAACAAGACAACATAAATATTACCCCCGAGTGCTACGTATCAGAGCGACACCGACTCGACTAATAGCAGCTATAAACTCCGTCTTCATAACTGCAGTTACGGTATAAAGGTAACGGCGAAACAAGTAAAGGGTGAGATACTCCAAAACATATAATTAAAGGCATGATAAATTATATATATAGTTTTGGAATTATAAAGGGTATAGATTAATAAGTGCATTCCAACACATATCTAAAACTCACTTACTCTAATCGTCATTCTAATGTGTATAGTCTACACTTTATCGCCATAACCTCATCGGCATAAATCATCACAACAACACATAAATGTTCGTTACCACGAAAATCATCACGTCACTAATCAACACGGCAATCATAAACGACAACATCAAACAACAACATCAAACAATGCTAATAACATAACCAACATAAATAAAACCATCACAAATTGGCTAAAGCCCATCGTCACAAACATCATCACATCATATTTGCATTAAACATTTCATCAAGGTTAAATCATCGCAAAACTCATCATTTATATTCCTCGCATAGATATCATGAAATTATCAAGTCATATTCATTTCATGTTCATCATAAAGATCATCACCAAACAAGCATCATATATCATCGTAATTTAACATCATTCATCAATTAAAATCCAACAACAAACAACTCAAACATAAACATAACCGACTCCATGAGACACGACTATGTTATGCATGTGGTACCCGTCGCTTTGTCCATAATTAGGAACACTTGGCATAAAGCCCATTGTCGGTTGGCATAAAAGCCTCATCGCTTGGCATAAAAGCCCTTGTCGCCAATGCAATGTATGTGACTCGAAAATAAAACAACACAACACAAAAACATCATCATCGCTCATCAAGATTGGCATAAAGCCCACATCGCCATAATTTATCCACATCAAGATAAATATATCATCGCATCATATTTGCATTATGCAAAACATCACCATACAATTCATCATCGTCAAAAATCATGCATTCACAAATCGGAAGCATTTATTAACAATCATCAATATAATCATAACATCATCATGTACAAAGACATATATCATTGAATCGCATATCATCAAGTATTCATTAATAAATACATCGTCGCAAACATCATGTTTAATCACACCACGTCATTATCAATTCATTCACTAAATTCCAAATACGGAAAAATAGTCAAACCCCTTACCTCTGGCTTGGTTGATTGCAAGATGCTCCAACAAAACCCCAACCTCATGCTTGTTCTTGCTCTCCTTCTTCTTCTTCCCAAAATCCTCTCTTTCTCTCCATGCTTCTGTGTTTGGCTTGGTGTTGGAAATGGAAAGAAAAACAAAGAAAAGTGTTTTTATGTTGTTTCTACTAGTAAGCCAAGGGGGTACACCCTAATTCTACAATCCCCACTTAACCTCCACCTCCTTAAAATCTCCATTATCGGTCCATGCCTCCTCCATTTCCTCTTCGTATTCGTCACCTTCATCTCACCCTTCATAACCCCTTCAACCTCTCATCATACTCCCTCCATTTAAACCACCACCTTCACTCTACTCCATCCAACGCCTTCTGCACTTCCCTGCTGTCAAAAACAACATACTCCCTTATGTTCTCCTCTAAACACCATCTGCAACCCCTCCTCTCCTTCTTCGTAACCCAAGACCTCACCACCATCTTATCTTTCATATTCACCATTTCCTTCAAAACATACACAAACCCTCTTCACTACTCTCTCGCTGCCAGAACCACCATCGGTTTCTAACCACCATCATATAACAACATCACCATCTTTCTCACCATCTCCTCACCAACCAGCCACCCTTCTTTCCTTCTTCAACCCACACCCTCATCATCTTCCTCGCTGCCTCCAACCCCCTTCTCTCCTCCGCTGTGAATCTTCACGTCGCCGTACACTACCTTCTGTCTTTGACCCATAATCCATAAACCCCACACTCTTGCGATCCGTTAACCTCCCTCTGCCTTTCCCTTCAACTCACCCAGAACCAACAACCTCTCCATTCTCACTAACCTTCACCACCTTCCGCAAAACACCCAAACCATTCTGCAGCAGGACAAAATCAAGTCAAATTTGCTGGAAATATTGTGGCAGAACAACCACGGCATTTAGGCAGTTAAAGAAAGGAGAAAATACTCTTCCTCGAGAACTTCTTCAAGCTATCACTAAACCACTTGCGCACTGTTGCATGATTGACTTTTACAAAGCCTAGTTTTTGACGAGTTTCCCTGTTCCTTTCCGTTTTCATCTTGCCCCAATTACTTCCAAATCAATATCAACCTTCATCAACTCCCTATGTCCAGCTTCAAATTGGCGGTTTCGACACTTTTTTGGTAACATTCTTTTCCTATTCAAGTTGTTTCTGTTAATTGGTTTGTTGAGGAAATAATATGATAATGGTTTACTTTTGAATAAGGTGTTGATAATTAAGAAATTAATGATTGTTGGTTTTGTTTCATTACTATAATTAAATTTGAGCTATGATAACTTCTGTGAAAATGCGGGTTCGATGGTGTTGTTTATCTTAATTTGAAACAATATGTTGTTGATTTTCTGTCTTTTGAAAAGAACGTTTGACATTGTGTTTAAAAGATGTGTGAATGTGATAAGATATTTGTATCAATTGCTCTTCATTTGTTTATGTCGAAGTTGTTTGAATTCGATTGAAGTTGGTATCATTTTTTTGTACATTTTTTGTGTTACTTGAAGTTGTGTTGAATTTATCGAGTAGTTTCGATGAAGGTGATGTTGTTTCCGCGTTTATTCGCGTAGAAACTAGCCGAGAAACCGTTGGGACATTATGTTATGGTACTATTCTCATTCTAATTTCAATAAAAGTTGTAATTGAATTATATTCGGGTTTAGTTTCGATGAAGGTTGTTATGTTGATGTCGCGTTTATTCGTGTGTAAATCTAACCGAGAAACTGTGGGGGCAGCCATTAGTTTTCCATCGTTGCAATGTTTAATTTGTTCATTTTTATTCAAAAGAGATTTTTAATACAATTAAAGTTTGAATTCAAAGTATAATTGATGGTGGCATCATTTTATACATTTTTACTAGTTGGGAATGATATTCGTATCTGATTCGATGATGGTCTGATTTTGTTGCATTTACTTGTGTATGATATGACCGAGAACCCATTGGTGATGCCTTTAAATTCCATTTGTGTTGAACGCTTGTTTGAAATGAGTTTATTGAGCAATAACATGAATGTTGGATCTTTGTACTCCGTTCTCGGATTGAAATGCTTGAATAAACAAACCTTTGCCTTTTGATTTGTTTATGTAAATGATACAAGTTTTGTTCGATTTTTGATAACTTGATTACTAACCATGTTCTAATTTATTGTCATTTCATTTCGATTTTATCCCACTTATGCTACTAACAAGTTTGTTATTTGTGAAGATATCCAAAGATTGTTCCAAGAATTCATTTCCAATTAGCACATCTACACTTGCACTTTAGCAATTAAATGTTGAATTACTATTTCTATTTAATATTTTGTAAATATATAAAATATTTAGTATTATTTTTATTTTTATATTTAATATTGTAAATATATAATGTACATATTACTTTTATTATTTATACTTTACCATAGTCATTTGTAAATAAATTCAAATTATATTGTAATGATCTTTGTGTTGCAATTTCGAACTATAAATTCAATTTGACTTTCGAATGCATATGAACACAAATATATCGGTTGCCTTCTTAGATTTGGTTCCTACATGAATCTACTCTAAATTTAATTTAATAAAGTGAAATAGTCAACAATTGATACTAGGGCTTTGTAAGCTTCTTTGCGTTGTTTGGTTTTGTTTGTATCTCATGTGATGTAGGAACTTCTACCCGCCTTTCATCTGATATGTTGAGCTTAGTCGATTCTCTACGCCCTTACCAAGCATACCAAGCCTACACGATGCGATTCTACTTCTTATCTACACTCTGAATCTAGTTTCAAAATAGGCTAACTCTAAACCCTTACCTCTTTTCAATTATCTCTTGTTAATTTTATTTTACATATGCAAGTAAGTCTTGTTTTGTATTAAATAATTATTAGTCTAAGATAATTTTATTCGATATTATTGATTAAACTATTAATTAATTTTATCAAAATAAAATTATCATTCTAATAATTATTTAAAGGATTTGGACGTGTATTATGTGCTAAATTATTTTACTCGCCTCTTGTATGCTTGTATCGATTATTCACCAATTGTATACTCCACACACTTGATAATTATTTCCATTTCTCGTCTTGACTCATGTCAAATTTCTCAAGGGTCTCATAGTTGGGAATGGGCATGGCCATTCTCACGAGGTTGATCAAAGCCCTTGTTGCTTTGATTAACCATAACCCGAATAAACAATTGTCCATATACCAATTATCCATGCACAAGGGTTTCATAGTTAAAGGTAGGAGCACCTATATTCACAAGATTAATTAATTCCATATACTTGATTAATCATGACCCGATTCCATCCCTCTTAGTCTGTTATCGAACCTCTTAAAACACTTTCAAATTAAGTTAGTTAATTGAATTTGTTTTCCAAAATGAATTTCATATAAAAAAAACTTGGATGAGGTTTGTTTAAATTGTTAGATGATAGTCTAATGGTTTAAACAAATTTGAAGTCTTTAGATTGTTGGATGATATCCCAATAAGCTAAAAACTTCTATCCACGACAAAAAAAATAATTGTGACATTCGTTTAGGTTGTTGGATGATAGCCTGACGATTTAATTGAATTTAGAATATTTAGGTTATTGGATGATAGCCCAATAGCTTAAATATTTTATTTCACTCGAAACACTTAATAACGTGAACCTTGTTTCACTTCACTATTTCATAATAAAGTTTTGGCTTAAATGCACTTTTGGTCCCCCTATATTAATTTTTTTAACATTTTAGTCCCTCTATAAAAAAAAAAATCAACTATTAAGTCCCCCAATATCATATTTCATGTTTTTTAGTGGTCCCCCATGATAAAATAGTCTAATTTGCATAGGTGGTATTGAAATTATGAAGTGGCATTTTTTTAATTGATGTCACGCCATTATAAATATTTAAAAATTTATTATTATTTTTTTTAAAGTTTTCTTTATAATAATTAAACGTTTTTAATTATTTCAGACTATTACATCCCATGAGCAGATACATAATAATAAAAAATACAAGAAAAGTAAATCTACGCTATTACAAAAAAAAAAAAACTTGCAACCTATACATCGATTTCTAGAATTTAAATGAAAATAAAGCATGAATAAATAAGAGAAAAACATATTTTAATGAAGATATAAGCGTTCTAAACCCTAATTTAAAAGGAAAATCTCATTGGTCTTTTTCTTTAAATCGATTTTAATTAAGAAAGCCTAATTATAAGTTAATTAGCAATTAATTAAGAAAAATAATTTAAATGAAAATAAAAGAAAATGTTTTTTTGTCAAAAATTAAATAAATATTTTATGAACCTAAAACTAAAATCATAATATTTTTTAGGGTTTTCCCTGGGTGGCATTTCCGGTCATCTTCTCTGGAAATGAGAGAATCGGAACCTGCAAAATAACAACGATGAATGCAAAAAGAAGACCATACCCCCTAATTCGAGGGTTGCGAGTATAATGGTGGCATCTTTTTGGTCTAAAACACCCTATATCAATGGGTTCGAAGCTTACAGCTCTCTGTTCCCTAACAATGGCATTTCATTGTTCATGTGTTAAAGCTCAAAAACAAGGCATCAAATTGACTCTAAACAACATCATGAACATGAATGAATTCATAAATACAACTTATATCATGTAAATCAAAGCGAATTCTGAATGCTTTGAACTTAGGGAAGCGAATTCTGAATGCTTTGAACTCGTGCAAGGGCTTGGATCAATTGTTAGGAGGCTTAGTTGGAAGAATGAATGGTTGAAATCGATTAAGAATGGCTGGAACTTGTGATATGAACTTGCCCTAAGTTTGCAAATTTTAGGAAGTTTAGGGTTTGTGTATGAGTGTAGCAATCCGTGTTTCTTTCTCTTGGTCTTGTAATATATATATATATATATATATATATATATATATATATATATATATATATATATATAAGTGAAGAGCTAGGTCAGGAATTTGAGAGAAAATATATTGTAGTCAATGTTCAAAATATTTGATTTCCAATCTTTTAATTTTGTATGACAAGCTTCTAATTTTGTTTCAATCACATGCCATGCATTTTTTTCCAGCTTGGTTGGACTTCCTTGTACCTCAAGACATCTGAATATCAAGCACACACGCCTTGGCCTCTTTCCATGCATTTTATTTTACTTAAAATTGAATTTAAATAAAATAATTCAAAAATAAATTAAATAAATAGTAGTAGGGCGTGTAATTGGACTTAGAGGTCATGTGCCACATTAGAAACAAGTTTAGATCATAAAAACTTAGGCCCATTTGGAAAAAATTCAAGATTGATCAATGTTTTCTCCATGCATTTCTTTAAAATTTCAAAACTTGCACAAACCATATCTTGCTCAATGTTTGTCATTTTAGGGTGATCTTGGAATTTTTAGAAAGCTTAAGAGGTTCTCTAAAAGCTCTATTTGGTTTCATCTTCATTGAAGCTTCCATGATCATTTACACTTCTTTAGAAAAAGATGAGTTTTGAAAGGACCTATAATGTCTTGATCCATATCTCTCATATGAAGCATTTTTGGGCAAACCCTGTGAGAGAAAAAGTTGTAGAGAAATTAATTCCCTTTAAAATGAGCTTTTTTGGAAAACTTTCTGATGAAGTATGTGAAAGTTATGATTATTCAAAGTTTTGTTGACTTTTCATCTAGAAGCCCAAATTTAGCAACTTTTGACTTTTGATCAATTCTTGAATTTTCTTGATGAATCATGATCAACCCTTGATCAAATGATGAATTTGATCTCAAAATCTTGATGTTAACCAAAAATGATGAAGTTTGACTGTATGTTGACCACAGTTGACGTTTTGTCCAATAAATATGATTTTCAACCATCTGAGCAATTGACTAAGCAAACGTAGGCTATGAGGCTTGAAATTTGATATAGTGATACTTTAAAGCATATGAGGAGGCATGATATCCACTTGAGCCATTAAAACCCATCTTTGTCTTGAGAGAAACAAAACCTTATTTATGGGTTGATTGCTTAGGAAAGGGTTTCTCTGATCAATCCTTGAGTAGTTCTTGATATGGAGAGATATATTGACCTTAAAATATAAGGGCAAATTTTGGGGTACAAAGAAGTTTATTCCTCTAAGGAAGACTGGTTTATAACTATTGTGAAGAAAACAACTACTATATGTGGTTCATCATGAAAATTTTTGGTCATCCATGTGTTTAATAATCAGGATGGTTCTCCACGAAGTAACATAGCAGGACAAGGCAAAATGGACTCCATGTGTGTTGGATGTTTATAGATGGAATCCTCAAAAGTAAGTTTAGTAATGTGATCATTGAGAAGATTACTAATGTACAAGCTTATTTTGGGACATCATCTCAACATATTAAGTCTCCAGGAGTTAGGATGAGCTAGAGATGTGAATCTAAGAGAGTTCTTTAGTTTGGTGTTTATATTTCCACTTGATTGAGAGTTAGTATTTGGTGAAGTGTTGGAGTATCTTTTTGCCATGTTTGATGGAGTAAGTGTCTATGGATAATTTTTCTTCATGGCTCCTCGTTCAATTGTGGTTATCAATGTATTCTTGTCTTTTTCAAAGACTATCGTTAAGGTTAAAGATAAAAGACCAAAAAGAGTATTTAGCCATTACTTTATTAGTATTTCAATTTTTAGCATGTTTTCATGATTTATTATTATTATTATTATTATTATTATTATTATTATATATCATTGTTATTATTACTATTATTATTATTAATTGAAATTTATATAATTAATAGAAATTATTTAATAAATTAGAAATAAAGTAGAGATAATGGGGGAAGGGAGTTGAAAAGATAAAAGTTAGTGAGGGGTGAATGAAAAAATAAAAGGGTTAAATATGTTTTTAGTCCCTATAAATATGCGACCTTGCAATTTTGGTCCCTCTAAAATTTTCCTTCAAACAATGATCCTCGTAAAATTATTATGCACGTAGTTTTAGTCTCTGCAATTAAACCAATGTGTATTTTTTAATGATGATTTTACAGACGTCTGTAGAACGTTATAAAAAGTTCCTCGGAAAAAGAAAAAAAAGAATTCAAAATTTGATATATAAATCGAGATTGTCATTGCTTTTATCAATATCTTTTGAAATTTAAAAAATTCATATTTAATTCTTCTCATTTTAAAAAATTCTAAAATTTAGTAAATAAATATTGGATCGTATTCTGAACACATATGAAAAAAATATTCAAAAACTTAAAAATGTAAAGGTAGTTAAACCGTTTTAAAAATTTTAGAAAATAACAAGGACAATAACTGCAAGAAAAAAAGTTATCAAGGACCATTATTCGAAGAAAAAATTTAGAGGGACAAAAATTGCAGGGTCGCGTATTTATAAGGACTAAAAACATATTTATCTCAAAATAAAAAAATTGATTTTTAATGAGAAAAAAGAGTGAAGTGGGGAAAAGGAATGGATAGAGAGAAAAAGGAGAAAAATAAGAAAACACATATTTTTTAAGAAAACTCAACCTATTCTAAAACTCACGAAGGATCCTTTTTTCTCAAAAAAGGCACCAAATTCCGTAAATATTGCAATAGAGAGGATGCAAGGGAGAACTGCTGCCATTATTAGGAGTTCCGATGAGAAATTTTTGCAAACTCGACTTTAGCCTGGAAATTTTATAATAGATGATTTTTCTTAAATCCAACATTGGATTTTACTGAGTTTGGATACTTAGATTTAATTATTCTTGTGTTACATTCTTGATTTGTAATTGTTGTGTTTCAATATTTAATTGTTGTGATTTCATACTTGCTTGGTGTTATGATTGATACATTCGTGTGTTTCCATATGTTGGGAACTGTATTTAATGATGGGAAATCCTAAAGACTGATCAAAATGTAAAAAGACAGATATTTTTTATCTTTTGCATGTCGTAATTGATTATGAATGGTTTATAATGGATAACGGGTGATAAAAGTTATTGAGGAAGTTCACTAAGGAGCATTGATACATAATATAGAACTGGACACCTTTGTCGGAGACTCACCACTTGTCTACCTAAAACCTTAAGGTGATAGATGAATAGGTTTTCCCACTTATAAATGTTACAAGTCACCATATTCCTATCCAATGTGGGACTATTTCCAAACTTACTCACACTTGCATTATTATTCTAACACTCTCCATCAAGTATGAGTCCACAATGCTCCACTACATACACTTGTGCCGTCGTTGACACCTTGCAACGGAACATTATTTTCTGGTCATTTCCATACAAGTAATTTGGTCAATTTCTCGAAATCAAAGGCTCGTTATACCATATGTTGGAGGAGTTCACTAAGGAGCATTGATACATAATGTAGGACTAGGCGTCTTAGTGAGAGACATATCACTTGTCCACTTAAAACATTAAGGTAATATGTGAATGGGTTATTCCACTTATAAACGTTACAAGTCACCACATTCATATCTAATGTAGCACTATTTTTTTACTTTCTCACACTTACATTATTATTCTAACAAAAATGAGTGTTTAGAGTTCTGGTTGAAGCTCTAATCGACTATGGCTAGTCTGGAATCGATTAGGGATATTAAAAGTGTGATTTATGTGTTATGGGTGTGTTGTAATCGATTATAGATAAGTCGTAATCTATTACATATATGAGAGAATGTGAGGCATATTTAAAAATAACATATATTGAATTCGGTAACTCTGATTGAGACACGCTCAATTACATCAGAAAGTTAATACAAAGATTTATAATATAGTAAGTGTTATATGGATTTTATGTATGTTGGATGTTTTCTTATTAATAACTAATTGGGGGGTAAAGTAGAACACGAGTCTAATGTTCCATAAGACTAATGTGAAGTCCTAGTGTGACAATCAATGTGAATATGGCCATACAAATTTGGTAAGACTATTACAAAGTCCTAATATAGCAATGTAAGTTATCACATTGCATGTAGTTTGCATCTACATCCTAAATACATCACGAGTTCAGTGACTTGTACCATATGCATATGGACTAGAGGATAAAGTGCATATCATAAGCATTCATGTGTATGTTGTGTAATATGTTAGAATTTTAGGTCACAAATGTAACATTTAAAGTGTTAGTGTCATTATTTTAATTAGTCAAGATTTAAAAGGGTCTAATTAATATAATATTAAGTTTGTGGCTAAAAGTATAAATGTCATGAAAGGTCAGATTATTGTGTAGATATCATAAGTTAATATCTAATTTGATGAGGGGTCAAATTAGAGTATTGAATACTAAGAAATAGTCTTAAGGTTATTTATAGGGGTTATGATCCCTTTTTGTAGACAATTAAAAAATGACTTATCAGGATTTATCTCTTCATCCCTATCTGATGAGAATCAAGTAGTCGCAAGAAACTCTACAAATCGGAAGAGCAAATACCCATATATTTTCGGTGATTCTCAATGACAAATTCAGATACGCTACCGCTTTCATTCTCATAATTATATTCGGATATGGATTTAAGGGTTTTATTTAGAATTTTGTTCTTAATTTCTATATTGATAGAAATTATAACGTTAATGAACAAAATCTAACGAGTGGTATCAGAGCTACTCATATTTGATTTAATTTAAATTTATGTTTTATTTTTATATTAGGATTTCAAAATTGGGATTTATTTTGATCATCCAATTCGTGAAAAGCTTAATTTTTTAAGCTTTAAATCATGTTTATGGTCCCTTTATGATTATGTCGTTCATCGTTTTTTTATGTATAGAAAGTTGTTAAAAGATTAATATTTTTTATACTCTAAATTTTTTTGGTACTTAAAGGTTGTCGTAACAGTGTGTATGTTATGTATATTGCTTTTCTAATTGCTTCGGTACTGTTAAAGTTTGTCGTAACACTGTTTCCAAATTGAAGAGTTTCACATGCTTATAAATTTTTTATATTGTTAATAGTATATCTTTTGTTTTTTTTTTGCATTGAGGTACATATGAAACCAAAATACATTATTAAAGAAGTCCAATTAAAAAATGCATGTATGTTTCATAATCAATTAGGTTGAATATCATTGCATTGTAATATAAATAAACATTCTGTCTGCATTCATCTTTTACAGAGAAATATTTTTTTCAATATGTGGTAGTGGTTTAAAAGCATTAGTTACCAAGAAACAAATGTGTTATGAATATGTTTTTAAGAAATGCCAATATTGTAAAAAAACAGTACATCAATGTGTATTGGTTTCTTTATTTGGATTTAATATTCAATTTTTTAATTTTAATTTAATTCCAATTCTTCTTGGTAACAATGCATAAAGGTGCACTGAAGTACATGAGTGCTTAGTCTGTATTTGATTTAAATTTTTCTTTATTTCAACTTTGTACAAATTTGACTACGATTCTATTTTATCTATATTAATTTAATATTTTGATTGAGTAATTACAATGAAAAAGTATAAATTTGATTACAATTCTATTTTGTATATATTAATTTAATATTTTGAGTGAGTAATTACAATAAAAAAGTCGCTAAAGTGACACTTTTGTGTAAATTGTTTATGAAAAATATCAAATGATTTTAAGATTGTGTATTTGTTTGTCTATGCGAGTATCAATTGAGCCAAAAGATAGTTGGTGGTTGATCTGCTGTCGCGCGCGGATCAAAAATGAGTATTTTTAAAACGGTAATATAACAACAACTGGCTCGAGTATTGTATCGCAAGGATTCTTGTTTATTAACCAAAAGCAAAATCGATTGGACAATGGGGGTCTGTGTTTCAATTAAGGAAAAAAGCATAAATAAGTGATTAAAATAAGTGATTATAAAATAGGTCAATTTCGGTTTCTGGCTTATCACAGGTTTCTACCTTACCAATTCCCTAAGAGGCTTCGATCTCTATTCGATTTATATATCAATTGACAAGCGCAAAAGACATAAACAAGATTGACATTTCTATATTTCGAATTAAGCAAACGAATTAAGCCCTCGTGAATTAAGCAAACACGAATTACAAACGCAAATTAACGACAAAGCGACGTCACAGCGAATAAAAGTTAGGGATGCAATCATACGAATTTAATCAACACAATTTTATGTAATAATAGATTAAGCAAATGCAATTCATATAATCGTATTGAAAGAGAAACAAATTCAATTTATAAAGTGAAAACCTCAAAGCGTTGGAAACGCGATTACAACAGATTGATTGTTGGTGATTATTTCATCATCATGATCGTACAAAGCAAAAATAATTTTCATGCATAAAGTGTGATAGATAGTGTAGCGGCTGCTAGGTAATAGAAGAAACAAAACAATTCGGTTTACAACCCAACTAGGTCAAATACATAACTCATGCCCAAAACAAATTATAAATCTAAGGCTGCAACTTCAACGAATTTTTCAGGTTAAGTACAATCCAAATCATTTTCTGACTTCTAAATGAAAGTTGTAGCTCTTTCTCTTAGATTTTCATAAAGTCTTATAACGCCTCAATTTGATTCCCGAATCTCCAGTTATGAACTTTTCCGTGAAAGGTGGTAAAGCTGAAAATTAAATACGAAAATCAAATTAAACCAAAAATAAACTAAATTAGAAAAACATTATAAAAAATAAAAATAAACAAAGAAAAACATAGAAAGGCTTAAGTACAAACATGGAAGAATGTGCATCAAAATGCACTTCTCAATGGTTGGTCGGTTTTCATACAGTCTGATGGTAAACATGTGATAGTTATAAGGTCTTACATGTGAAAATAAGTCAATTCAAAGAGGGGTTTATATTCGACATGTTTTTATTATCACTGTTTGATCATTACAACAAGAGTACCACTAGTAGTTAATATTAGTGTCCAAAGACTCAATCTTGATGGTGCACTAGGTATCTTAAGATGGGTTATGTCTTTATTTGAACAAATTGATAATTCATTTTTTATGTGAGTATATTTAAAGATGTTTAACTTTGTTCTTATTTTTCAGCTACAATTGCTTCAACATCTGTTAATCTGAATTTGGTTCTGGTCCTTAATGGGACAAATTTCAAGGACTGGAAAGAGAGTGTAGAGATTGTTCTTGGATGGATGGATCTTGACCTTGCATTAAGAAAAAAACAATCGGCTTATCCTACTAAATCTACTACCTCTTATTAGAGGAAAGATTATGAGAAGTGAGATTGCTCCAATCGCATGTGTCTCATGATCATTAAGCGCAACATTCATGAGGTCTTTAGGGGTACTATATCAGAATATATAACTAATTCCAAAGATTTCTTTGTTGATATTGAAAAGCACTTTAAGAAAAGCGATAAGGCGAAAACAAGTACTCTTCTTCAGAACTTGATTACCATGAAGTATCAAGGCAAAAGAAATATAAGGGAATACATTATGAGAATGTCAAACATTGTTTCAAAACTTAAGGCACTAAATCTTGAGTTGTCTGAAGATTTTCTCATTCATTTAGTATTACTTTCTCTTCCTTCATAATATGGTGAGTTTAAAATATCTTATAACTGTCAGAAGGAAAAATTGTCTCTTAATGAGCTCATTTCATTTTGTGTGCAAGAACAGGAAATGATGAAACAAGATAAGACTGAAAGTGTTCATTTTGTTAGCACCTAGAAAGATAAGGGCAAAAGAAATACAACTTATGAGCCCAATAATAAAGCTACAAATATTCCATCACAAAAAAAAAAGAAAAAATAGGGTGATAATTGCTTCTTTTGCAAAACGTCTCGACATGTGAAGAAGAAATGTCCTAAATATCACGTTTGGCGTGCAAAGAAATAATTGCATGAACTACCCGAAGCCAAATGATGTTGAAAGATGCATCTATGTTAGAGATGGCAAGTCGGTAGAGGTGGAAGCTATATGGATTTTTAGATTATTGTTGTGTATCGGATTTTATTTGGATTTGAAAGGCACTTATGTGGTTCCGTCATTTATACGAAATTTAATTTTGGTTTCTTATTTGAACAAATCCGATTTTTCTTGTTCATTTGGAAATAATATGTCCAAGTTGTCTTTCAATTCAGAAATTGTTGTAACTGGTTCACTTATGGGTCATGATAATCTCTGTATTTGCTTGACACGATAGCTTCTTATGGAAAATTCTTGAAAGTTGAGGCAAAGCCTTATAAGTCAATGAAAATAAATTGGACTCTCGAACAATGAGTAGCTAATTTATTGGTTATTATTAAAGATCTACAGGCTACAAATTTTAAGATCCCAAATTACATTCAAATTTTGAGATGGGAACAACCACATTCTTTGAGGATATTGAGTTTGGGGAGAAGAATAAGGTTAGAGACTTTGTTTTAGAGGAAGAATCAGTAGCAATTCCAGAATCGATTCATACAGTTACTTTTGATCAAGAAAGTATGGAACCTCCATAAGACATTGTTGATTTTCCTCATAATCTAAATGATTTGATAATTCATGAAGAACAAACTCAAAATCCTCAAGAATAAGTGTTACAAGAACCAATACCTTTGCAAAGATCCATAAGAGAAAGAAGAAATTCTATTCTGGATGATTACATAGTATTTCTCCAAGAATATGAAGAAAATAATGGTAAGTGGATTAAAGCAATGAGTGAGAAGTATAAGTCCATGAAACACAATAATGTCTAGGAACTTTTCCCGTTACCATAAGGTGTGAAACTCATTGGTTGCAAATGGATTTTTAAGACCAAGCATGATTACAGCGGTAATATGGAAAGGTATAAAGTTTGTCTTGTGGTTAAGCATCATACTTAAAAAGAAAGTGATTTACTTTAAAAAGACTTTCTCTTCGGTTTCATTGAAATACTCTTTTAGAACAATCATGGTCTTGTTTCACATTATGATATGGAACTCCATCAAATGGATGTCAAGACGATATTCCTCAATGGATACTAGGCGCATATTTAAGCAATCCGGGAATGGATCATCGGAAAGCAGCCAAAACGTTATAAGGTATTTAAAGAGACCAAAAGGCTATGTGCTCACATATAGAAGGTCACACCAGTTAGAGATCAGTGGCTACTCGACTTTTGTTGGATGCCAAGATAGAAAAAGATCCACTCCAGGCTATATATACATGTTGACCAGTAGTGCAGTTGGGCGGTGTCAAGAAAATTCTTATGGCTTCATTCACCATGGCAGCATAGTTTATAGCATATTGTGAGGTATCTAACCATGAGATTTGGCTGAGAGATATTGTCATCAGGCTGCAAATTATTGAAAGAATTGAAAGACCACTTAAGTTATATTGTGATAATAAATCGGTCTTCTTGTAACAATAATAGGAACTCGACCAAGTCAAAACATAATGACATCAAGTTTCTAGTTTTTAAATAAAATGGTACAAAGTGGGCAGATTTTCATACAACACTTGGGGACTAACTCTGTGATAGAAGATCCTTTCAAAAAAGGTCTTCCACTCAAGGTTAGGGGTCTTTGTAGTGCGGTTTGGGCGGTTTTGAGGATAAAAATCACCCAAACCGCAAGAGAGAAAAATGTGCGGGTTGGTTTGGTTCGGTTGCCTTTTAGAAAAAATCCAAACCAAATCAATGTGGTTTGGATCGGTTCGGTTGGTTCGATTTTTTACAAATATTTTATTGAACCATACATACATATATATATGACAATATAACTTTGTATTTAGTCATTCATACACTACCAAATAACAATAAAACTCATCATATTTGGACATCAACTTCTCATTTAATGTGTAAAAATTAGATTATAAAAATGTGAAACAATAAACATAAAATAATAGCATAAAAATAAAAAATATTATAATTAAACAAAAAAATAAAAGAGATGAAAACTTAGTGAAGATAAAAAGAAAGAACATAAGATATGGGAGATTAAAGAGAAGATGTTTGAAAAAAACAAAATTGAAAGAAGGAACATTTGCATAAAAATGAGAAGGTGAAAAAGAAAGAATATAATATACGAGAATAAACAAGATGTATATGGCGAAGAAGACGTGGTAATGCTATGAGAGATTTGAGAAGACCGGGACTGAAACCTTATGTGTAAGGATGAGAAAATTGTTTGTAATCATAAGGCTAAGCTATAATATGTTTAAGTTTGGGTTGAATGTGAGTTAAGTAAAATTCAGGTTGTAACATAATGCGGTTTGATTTGGTTTGGTTCGGTTTGCAAAATAAAAATCGCAAACCGAACTGAACTGTGTAGTTTTGTTTTGACGACCCAAACACATCCGAACCAAATGCGATTTTTTGCGGTTTCGGTTTGGTTTGGTTTAGTTTGTGGTTTTTTATTCGGTTGGTATGGTTTTGAACACACCCAAGGTCTTTCATGAGCACACTACTCGCATGGGTGTTTTACCCTTGGAGGAGTCTTTGGTTTAGTGGAAGTTAGTCAATTATAAATTTTATGCTCTATGTTTTGGTATTATGTATGCATATTATGATTTTGGACATTTTTCAAATTATTTAAGTTTTGATAGTCAACAATTTATATTTTATACAATAAAGTTATTGAATGATCTCACTAAAGTAGAGTAGGACCAGTTGAAAATCGAATTTATTTGTGATTTTCATGTGATGGGTTTAGTTACATACCAAATTTATGTGATTTTCATGTTACACATTTCATGATGGATATATGTCATTTAGTTGTGTCACTATTGGTGATCATTGATGGGTTTAGTTACAATTGCTATAACAAAAAATCACTTTGGTTCTGAATATGTAATGTACATGATTAATGGACGAGATAATTTATATATGCTTAAGGAATATAATGGTGAATTTTGAGTTCATAAAGTCTAACATATATATATATATGATACATATGTGACCAGTGGGAGATTGTTAGAATTTTGGGTGACAAATGTAACATTTAAGGTGTTAGTGTCATTATTTTAATTATTCAAGACTTAAAAGGGACTAATTAATATAATATTAAGTTTGTGGCTAAAAGCATAAATGTCATGAAAGGTTAGGTTATTGTGTAGATATTATAAGTCAATATCTAATTTAATGAAAGGCCAAATTATAATATTGAGTATTAAGAAATAACTCTAAGGTTATTTATAGAGGTTGTGGTCCCTATTTGTAGACAACGACGAAAGCGGCTTATCAAGATTTCTCTCTTAATCTCCATCATAGGAGAATCAAGTAGCCATAAGGAACTCTACAAATCGGAATATCAAATATCCGCAAATTTTCAGTAATTTTCAATGACATTCATATACGCTTCCGCTTTCATAATCATAATTGTATTCGGGTATGAGTTTAAAAATTTATTTAAGATTTTGTTATTTATTTCTATATTGATATAAATTATAAGGTTTATGAATAAATCTAACATAATATTGCATGTTTCAGTATAACATTGTATGAATTAATGTAATGTTTTATCAGCATGTGTAATATTATATAAGATTGGTGTAATATCATATGAATGTATGTTATGAGTCGTGTTGCCGTTTGTAATTGGTATATCTTATATTTTGTAAAATATATTATCACCCTTATGTTTCTATGTTTCTACCTATGAACCAACCATTTTCAAGAGATCTTCAAATTGAAATTGAGAAATAGTAGCAACGCAGTACTTTTACTAAGGATGGTGTAAACGACCACTTAACTAGTTTTTTTTTATATTTATATATGAAAAGCTGTTAACTCCAATGCTAAATTTGGTTTGTAATAAGGTTTTGGTGTATATAAAAATAATATACTAATAATTGTTTCATTCAACAAATTTATTTATTTGTTTAATATCAAAAGAAGAGTATCCTACTACTATGATAACCTACCTAGGCAGCCTTTGAAACCATGGGTCAATGTGTCATACTAATATTATTTATTGGTTTCTTTTTAATTACCATATTTTAAAAAAATATTATTTTTATTTAGTTGTCACTTTATAGATATAAGGTTTATCTAGTTTGGTGAAAAAGCGGTATCGGTCGGAGACTTTTCTGGTTTCAAAATTAAGAGAGATTTGTAGGGTGGATTTGTTGCAGTTTGCTGATGATACATTGATATTCGAGAATGGTAGTTGGAAGCATTTATGGGCGTTGAATGCGGTTTTAAGAGGTCTCGAATTGATATCTGGGCTCGGAGTTAATTTTCACAAGAGTAAGCTCATCAGGATCAACTTAAACGACAATTACATAGCTGCAGTGGCCCGTTTTCTTTCCTGCAAAATTGAGTCCAGAGAGTTTTTGTTCCTTGGGATTCAAATTGGCTCTAACCCTAGGAAATAGGCGTTTTGGAAGCTGATTATCTCTAAACTCAGTACGTGCCTTTCTGGATGGACAGGAAGATTGTTAAGCTTGGGTGCCCGTATAACATTACTGAAATCTGTCTTTAGTAGCCTTCACACATTTTATATGTCTTTCTTTAGGGCTTCCGTTTCGGTTTTCAAGGAGATAGAGAGGATTCAAAAGAATTTTTTGTGGGGAGGTCCTACTCTAAAGCGTAAAATTCACTAGGTTAAGTGGGAAAAAGTTTGCGCTCCAATCAAAGAAGGTGGGTTGGGCCTGAAGCACGTGGGGATTTTAATGTGGCTTTGCTTTTAAAATGGAGGTGGAGGATCCTATGAATCGTGAATCATTATGGCTCGTTCTCAAAGCCGTATGGACACAATCTGCACAAGGTTCTTCTTAGTGCTGAAGGCAAGATGAAGAGCTCTTACTCTGGCTGGTGGTTTGACATCTTAGTGTAACACCCCCTCTAATTCCCCACATAATTATTGCACAATCAGAGTAAATAGAATGCATAACAAGAGGGCGTCACATGATTTACTTTACAATTAAAACAATACATGCACACAGATCATAATTATAACACATATTTGAATCTCATGCTTTAAAATAAATCATGCATTTCACAGCGGATTAATTCTTATTCACAGATACTATCAATGATTACATCCCATACTATAATCATTGAATGAAAAAGCGATGAATCCATAACATACTCAAGTCATCAGAATTCATACATCGGCATCAAGGCCACATCAGCATAGTATCTCATTTATACAAATCAAAATAGATGAGAATACAAAACAAATCTCATCAAAGCAAAAATCCAGATAAAATCTTATGTTACATGACCAGAGCAATGACTAGACTACCTAGTAACGGATAAACTAGATAGACTATTCAACTAGTCTCGTGCGAAGCACCGCTATCCTCGGAACCTGCACGTTATCCACGTAGAGGCAACATCATAACAGAAGGGTGAGAATTCATATCATTATTTAAAAGTATATAAATTGAAATAATGAAGACACTGCATCTATTCATGAATTCCACACACTTCAAATGATATTCCAAGATAACATGATCATACAAACATTACAAGCATAATATGTTCATACATAGCATAATTATCATCCATTCAAACAATCCAATTAATCCATATGATTAGACATCACAATTTCATTTCACACGTTGCATATTCAATAATGACTCATGTGACAACAATGAAATGTGACTCAATATGCATGTGGTATCAATTTTTTGGGAACATTTCGTTAACCCTGCTTCCGATTCATACATAGAATCCAAGCCCTTACTTCTGATCCAGACAAGACCAAAAGCATCCACTACTTATTCCCAATAGAATCGAGCCAAGTGTGAACTCAACGTTTCACCGCTACTTATCCATCATGGATCAAGCCAATTTGTGAACCCAACGTTTCACTGCTACTTATCCATCATGGATCGAGCCAATTTGTGAACCCAACGTTTCACCGCTACTTATCCATCATGGATCGAGCCAAATGTATGCATGTACAACTCACCAAGACAACATATGCAAATTAAGATTATTCACAAAACCTCAATTATCCAAGCATATCATCACCATTCAACTCGTGTGAATTTTCCATCAATTGCACAACATCATAATCCAACCACATCGATCATTACATGTAGCATATACATGTCACCACACATAAAAATTAGCATATGGCATATAATTCCACCAATGTTATTCAAAATATTCCATCAAATAAGATTAGCACATACTATACTCAAGTAATAAAACATACATTGAAATAGTATTCAAAATCAATCCAAAACACAATCAATCACAATTGGATCAATTAATCACATATATGAAAATACTACAATAAATATACTCATATAAGATTCCATGTCAAAAGATCCTAAAACTAAAAATTTTCATTCCAGGTCACGCTAAGCCCGACCTATTGCACTAAGCGCACCTTCCTGAACAAACAACCCCAAAAGTCATAATATTTCGCGCTAAACGGGCTTCTTCTTGCGCTAAGCGATCTATGATTCTGCACTTTTTCTGCTATGAACCATCTTCTTTATCCCACGAAATTACCACAAAAAACTCATTCCAATCAGTCTAATAACATCATTAAAGGGTATCCTAACATGTTTCTAATCATGGGTCATCATTTTAAGTTGAAAAACACAATTTCCATTCAAACTCTAACATTCAAAGACTCTAGAAATTGAAATTGAACAACCTAGCATGTTCCTAATCATTACCCACAATATACAATCAAACAATAACATGGATTATCCACCCTTAACTCTTGAAGATTACTCTTCTAGGGTTTCCTCTTCACTTTCCTTTTTTATCTTCTTCTCTTCTCTTCTTTCTCTTCTTTCTCCTCTTTCTCCAAATGAAAATTCTAATTATGATTCCCTTCTAATCCTTACTAACTAGGATTGTCTTATTGGACTTAATACTTAACACCTCTCCATTACTTCTATTCTCATAAATAGGCCCAATACTAAATAACCATTATTCTACTCATAAAACACAATTATTTAAATAACACACATATTCAAATAATTCACATTTAAATTAAAACACCCAATTAAATTAATTATCACATAATATAATATATAATAATAATTAATAATTAGCTATTAAAAAATCAGGATGTTACAACTATCCTCCACTTAAAAGATTTCCGCCCTCAAAAATTACCTCAAGCGAACAACTCGGAATACGAATCCTTCATTTGACTCTCAAGCTCCCAAGTCACATTACCACTAGAAGGACCTCCCCATGCTACCTTCACTAAAGCAATTTCCTTCCCTCGAAGTTTCTTAACTTATCTATCCTTATTAGGGATCAGTAAAGTCTCAACCATCAAATTATCTCTAACTTGCACATCATCTAGCGGCACAACATGAGATATATCTGGCATATATTTCCTCAATTGAGATACATGAAATACGTCATGAAGATTAGAAAGTGACAGCGGCAAATGAATTTGATAGGCTACTTCACCAACTTTCTCAACAATTTGATAAGGACCAATAAAACGCAGAGTCAACTTCCTTAACTTCAATGCTCTACCAACACCAGTCACATGAGTAACTCTCAAAAACACATGATCACCTTTATCAAAGCTATGATCTTTCCTCCTCTTATCATGATAACTCTTATGACGACTCTGGGAAATCTTTATCTTCTCCCGAATCATCTTAATCTTATTTGTAGTCTGTTGAACTATCTCAGGTCCAACCATAGAACTCTCACCGAATTCATACCAACATAAAGGCGTCATACAACTTCGTCCATATATAGCTTCAAACGGAGCCATACCAATACTCAAATTAAAACTATTGATATAGGTAAACTCAATCAAAGGCAAATAACTATCCCAAGCACCTCCATGCTCTAAAACACAAGCTCTCAAAAGATCTTCCACTGATTGAATCGTCATTTCAGTCTGACCATTGGTTTGCGGATGATACGCCAAACTCAAACGCAACTTTGTACCCAAAGCACTTTGCAAACCTTCCCAAAAATGCGAAGTAAATCTCTATCAGAAACAATACTCGACGGAACACCATGTAAACTCACAACTTTCTCGATATACAACTTACCAAACTTCTCCATAAGATAATCCATCAAAATTGGAATAAAGTGAGCAAATTTTGTCAATCTATCCACAATATAACCCAAACAGAATCATGACTACTCGGAGTCCTCAGAAATCCAGAAATAAAATCCATAGAAATGATATCTCACTTCCACTCAGGAATGGATAACGGCTGCAACAAACCAGACGGTTTCTGATGTTCAATCTTAGATTTCTGATAGATTAAACAAGAATACACAAACTCGGCAATATCTTTCTTCATACCTGACCACCAAAATAACTTCCTCAAATCTTGGTACATCTTAGTAGCATCAGGATGAATACTCATACCACTACGATGTCCTTCATCAAGAATTCTCTTTTTCAGATCCCCAACATCAAGAATGCAAACTCTATCACGACACCTCATGATACCATTCTCATCAATCTGAAAATCACCATCTCGACCTTGATTGATCAACACCAACTTATCTACCAAAACTAAATCAGATTTCTGACCTTCTCGAATCTCGTCCAAAATACCACTAGTAAGCTTCAACATACCAAGCTTAACACACGAAGACGTCGCTTCACAAACCAAACTCAAATCTCGAAATTGTTCAAGCAAATCATATTCTCGCACCATCAACATCGACATATGCAAAGATTTCCTACTTAATGCATCAGCTACAACATTCGCTTTACCCGAATTATAATTCAAACCAAAATCATAATCCTTCAAGAATTCAAACCATCTTCTTTTCCTCATATTCAATTCCTTCTAATCAAACAGATACTTCAGACTCTTGTGATCGCTATACACCTCAAATCTCGAACCAAACAAATAATGCCTCCAAATTTTCAAAACGAACACCACTGCGGCCAACTCTAAATCATGCGTCGGATAATTCCTCTCATGAACTTTAAGTTTCCTCGAAGCATAAGCTACCAGTTGTCTATTCTACATTAACACACCTCCTAAACCCATCAATGAAGAATCAAAATACACCACAAATGGTTCTTCCGGATTAGGCAAAATCAAAATAGGAGCGGTTGTCAACCTTCTCTTAAGCTCTTGAAAATTAGCTTCACACTGCGAAGTACAAACAAAATCTTGACCTTTCCTCGTCGTCAACTGTGTCAATGGTAAAGTCAACTTATAAAATCCTTCAATAAACTTATGATAATAACCATCCAAACCAAGAAAACTTCTAATCTCAGAAACAGATTTCGGAGCTTCCCAACGAGATACAACCTCAACCTTAGAAGGTTCCACAAAAATACCACCACTCAAAATCACATGCCCAAGGAAATTAACTTCCTTCAACCAAAAATCGCACTTAGAAAGCTTAACATACAACTTCTTCTCTTTTAACACAAATAACACAATCCTCAAATTCTCAACATGATCTCCTTCACTCTTGGAATAAATCAGAATATCATCAATGAACACAACAACAAATTGATTCACATACTCATGAAAAATCCTATTCATATATTCCATAAACACACCAAGAGCATTAGTCACACCAAACGGCATTACAGAATACTCATAGTGACCATACCTTATCCTAAAAACAATCTTCTGAATATCCTCAGTTTTCACACGAATCTGAAGATAATCAGACCTCAAATCAATCTCACTGAAAACACAAGCATCAACCAAATGATCCATCAAATAATCAATCCTCGGAAGTGGATACTTGTTCTTAATAGTCACCTTGTTCAGTTGTCTATAATCAACACACAACCTCATAGAACCTTCCTTCTTCTTAACTAACAAAACAGATACACCCCACGGATATACACTCGGACGGATAAACCTCTTTTAAAGCAAATCCTTAAGTTGACTCTTTAACTCTTTCAACATAGGAGCAGACATCCGATACGAAGCCATCGAAACAGGACTAGTTCTAGGAACTAAATCAATCGAAAAATCCACCTCACGCTCTGGCGGCAAATCAATTACATCTTCAGGAAATACCTCAGGAAAATCACAAACAATAGTAAATTCACCCATAGCTTGTTTCTCATTGAGATCCAACGATGCCAACAAAGCAAACAACACAGCACCATCTTTCAAAGATTTATCCATTTGCTTAGCAGACAAAAACAAATCATTCTCGACACCATAATCAAGAAAGATAACCGACTTGTCAAAATAGTTTATAAAAACATGATTGTATTCCAACCAGTTCATACCAAGAATCACATCCAATTGATCTAACAGAAGACAAACTAAATCCATCCGAAAATCTCTACCAAAAATACCCATCGGACAATTCAGACATGCAACAGAAGTACAAATAGAACCCATAGCAAGAGTATCAATAATCATATTTCCATGCATATCAGACAATTCAAGATTCAACCTCTTAACACAATCCACAGAAATAAAAGAATGTGTTGCACCAGTATCAATGATAGCAATCAAAGGTGTACCATTAATAAAGCACGTACCTCGGATAAGTCTATCCTCAAACGGAGTCTCAGCACCAGACAATACAAACATTTTCCCTTTCGCTCGCTCCTTCCTTGGATTCTCACACTTAGTACTAATATGACCTCGTTCACCATAATTTTAACAAGTCACATCCACACTAAATCTATAATCAGCAACTCTATGACCGGTCTTGTCACACCTATGGCATTTCATAACATCCTTTCCAGTATCCTTCCTACAATCATAAGCACGATGCCCTTCCACACCACACTTGAAGCACTTGGTCGGAGTAGAAGATCCTACTTTACATACTATCATGTTGGTAAGACAAGCATATCTCATCCAATACGATCTCATTTACTATCAACAAGAGATTAAGGGTGATCAGTTCCTCAATTTGTCAATAGATAGGCGACAACCATAATGGAGCATAAACCATTATTACCAAACTAAAATAGTGTCCTTCATCTGTGCTCAAATCTTCACTTTTGAAGTCAACAGAACACCGAACTAATGCTCCACCACAGAACAACTCAAATAAGCGAAAGCTTCTCCCCCACTTGTTTCAAACTCCTTCTTGCAAACAAGTGATTTGAAAACACACAAGTAACGATAGTGTTTCACACACATATCGAATACAATAGGGAATAAATTCATTAATAACCTGGCCAAATCTGACCAACCATTGCTCTGATACCATAATGTAACACCCCCTCTAATTCCCCACATAATTATTGCACAATCAGAGTAAATAGAATGAATAATAAGAGGGTGTCACATGATTTAATTTACAATTAAAACAATACAGGCACACTGGTCATAATCATAACACATATTTGAATCTCATGCTTTAAAACAAATCATGCATTTCGCAGCGGATTAATTATTATTCACAAATACTTAATTCTCCTTTTCTTCTTTATTTACAAATCCTACTTATAATAATAATATTATTATTATTATTCTATTGTATATATTATTCACACATCCACATTACTATATATCACACCACAACTATACCAACTTAAAATAAGAGTCCAATAATAATAATAATATTATTATTTCTAATATTATTTCTCCAACATAACTAACCTTATTAATCTTCCGACTATCCGACTAAATATTCTAATCACGCCGATTAATTCCCAACTTCGACTAAATCCAATAATTAAATCCTTAAATAATTAATTAAATTTGGGGCGTTATAGCTGATATCTCCTCGATTGGCAGGCTGTTGGAGACGTTGGTGCCAGTGAGAGAGGCTGAAGATATTATCGGATGATTGTCTAACAACAAGGAAGAATTCACGGTTGCATCTTGTTACTCTATGCTTTACGATTTTCGTATGCAGGGACAACAGGTTTCGAGTGACGATAATGGTTTCGCAAAGATATGGAAGGTCGTTGTTCCGTTTCATGTGAAAACATTTGGTTGGAGAAGTTTACTTAATAGGCTGCATGTTAAAGATCTTCTCATGGTCATAGGAGTTTTGTTCTCTTATGATGATACTCTCTGCGTCTACTGCAATGAAGAAACGGAATCGATGGCCCATCTCTTTTTATCGTGTCCTATTGCCAAATATGTGTGGAGTTCTCTCTCAACCTGGTTAGGGATGGATTTAGGTTCTGAAACTTCTATCAGTAGCAGTTTCCTGGCCTCTTTTGACGCCTTCAAGTGAAGTAAAGTTAAGAAAGGTTGTGAAGGGGTGTTATGGCTTGCGGCGTGTTGGAATATCTGGACTATGAGAAACGCTGTTATTTTTCGTAGGAAATGTTGGAATGTATCTGATTTAGAGTGGAACATTAAGTTGTCTTTTTGGAAATGGGTTCGCAATCGTGAAATTACGATAACCAATTGTAATTTTTTTTGTTTTAGTTCCAATCCGTGGGAGTATTTAAGTTAATGTTCAATTGGTGGGTAATTTTCGTTCCCCTTTCCGCGTTTTGTATTCGGGTTTGGTACCCCTGGTATTCCTTTTATTGAATCCCTTAATTAAAAAAAAAATTTGATATAAGATCAATTATACTCTTAATTTTTTAAATTAAAACGTTAATTGATGAGTGTTTAGAAAAGAAAAAAAATAAGGAGAAGAAGAATAAATTAAGAAAAAATTTATATATTTATTCTTTTTTATTATCTTGTTAATAGAGATTTTTAAAAATGTGACAATTAAAGATTATCATTTTCTCCATGCTCATAATTTTTAGTAAAAATTTTGAAGTTCGTATTTTAATGCACAAGATATTGTCACATTGTGATATGATATCTCTAAGGTTATGGTCTTTGACCAGTCTTTAATAAGCAATTCCTCCATAACCATTACTCCATCACATTTGTGACAACGTGGAAATAGATGTACCTACCATCTTCACTTTTTCTTGACATATATGATGACTTGTTCAATGTGTTCCAAAGACAGCAGCGCAAGGACATTTCTGTCTTTTTATTTCGGTAAAGTGTTGTGTGGCTTTTGTAGGGTCACGTACCCTAAAATGATTCCCAAAATCTAAATAAATCATAGATTTTGTCTGCTTGTAGGAGTAATTAGTTGCTAATCTTAATTGCACTATGGAAATCTGGTCGGTAGATAGAGTGAGGTGTCTTTCTTTCCTTAAAGACTCAGAATACTAGAAAAAAAATTACATTTTAAGACATTAAATAAATCAATATTCAGTTTAAGTTTTTTAAAGATTTCAAATAAATAAATTACCTATTGTAAAATTTAAAATAAATTCCTCTTGCAAAACTAAAATATTTCAAAAGAAATATAATACCTATACAATTTTAACCTTGGTTTAAATTTTTACATAAATATATTATGTACAAACTATAATTATTCAGAATTAATTTAAAACTTACTTGTACGAATTAAAAATAACAATTAACTGAAATAAATTATCATTATAAAATATTTTATACGATTGATATATTATAATTATTCATGAATAATATTTTATATGTAATGAAAATAAAAATTTATAATGTATAAATATTAAACGATTATGATTAATTTAAATATATTTATAATTCAGTATTTAAATTAAAAAAACAAAACCAACGTTATTTTATGTTTGAGTTATAGTTTATGTCTGAAACTTAAATTTATGTTTGAAAATTAATTTTATTTTCTTATAGTTTATTTATAATATATTAATTATAAACTTTATTTTATTTTCTTATGATTTATTTTAATATATTACTCTTGTAATTTTATATTTAATATTATTCTTGTAATTGTAATTACAAAATAAAAAATTAATTTATATTAATAAAGAAGTACATGTAGTGTGTTCCTCCCACAAGGACAAGGGGTCTCAGATTTTTGTAAGTGTATTATACATTTATATTATATTATGGTTAGAGTTTATCAAAGACGGCGAGAAATTTTGTATGATGATTTTATAGTAGTTTTAAAAGTTCTGCTCACGTGAGATGAGAGATTTTGTAGATGAATAATGTGCTTAGGTATAAGTGTGTGATGGGTAATAAGTACGAATTAAGATATGTCCCTTCTTCTTACGAACGAGGTGTATTTATAAAGACCTCTAGGATCAAGGGTTCTCTTGAAAAATGTCACTGTCCACGCAATCAAAGGTGGACGTTGAATCTCTTTTCAATGAGAATGTGGATCAGTTAATGACCTTAACTTCTCTCTGTCCCTGAAATGTTTTATTCTATATTTTTCATAATTGTCAATAGGAAGACCTTGGGACGAGACGATACCTCCCGGTAGATTAGGGGTGACAAACGGGCGTGTCATCCGTTTAGGTTTGTCCCTCAAAACCTCATAAAAGTTAGGGTTAGACGGAGTAGACATAGTTATGAGTGTGGGCATGTTTATTTTAAGTCTAAAAATATAAAACTTACGTTAATGTTCGCGCTCGTAAAAACCCGTATAAAAACAAGACGAGAAGAGACAACATATTAGAGAATACATGACTAAACCTTTGATTTGACACGCTAAAGTGCAAACAAAATATATACTACTCCAGCCTAATTTATAAATAAATACTCTCCTTTTAAGTTCATTGAATAATAAATATATTTGATTTACATAAAAGATCAAATACATTTATTATTCAATAAATTTAAAAAGAAAATTTTAATCAAACCGAAGATAATATACTCAATAATCGAATACATTTTACCACCTCTAATTTAAACGACCGGTTTTTTATCCTTGTCTTCTCATAACCATCACTTCAATAAATTCCTTTTCCAAGCATAGCACTACATGATTAACTATATCTTAATTACAAATATCATATAATTAAATTAGTTCAACTAATAGTTTTAGCAAACACTTTAAATTTAATTAATTAATTAACAACTAATTTATAGTCCATCAACTATAAATTGATGTGATATATAAATTAAGGTATTTATATTTTAATTTTTACGAAATAGAGCTTGAGTTATAATAAAAATTAATTTGTTTATAAATAAATGTCATGTTTATTTTAGTTTTAAAAAATGACTTTTTTATTTGGATTTTTTTTAAAAACATGATTTTTATAAAAATATTAAAAATCATTTTTTTATAAATAAATGACTTGTTTATTTTAATTTTAAAAATGATTTTTTAATTTGGATTTTTATTATAAAAAAATGGATTAATACCTATTTTGCTCCCGCCATATAATTTGAAAAAAAAACCGCAAAAAAATTGTATGGATTCCTCAACATTTTGAAAAGTTTGTTTTAAACCTTGGAGCCACATCACTAAAAATGATGATGTGGCATCGTTTTATTTAGTTTAATTTAAAGGATATGCCACATGTAAAAATGGCATGGAAAGACCAAATTGCCTTCTTGAAAAACAATCAGATGTTAATCTAGTTTGCCATTTCGTCTTCTTCTTTTTCCATTAGGAACAACCCTCGAGTTAAGTATGCATTTTAGTTCCTTTTGGGTGAGAGTGTACGACCTCCCACTCATGCTCAGATCTGAAACAATGGCGAGAAAACTATGCAACATCATCGACTCCTTTGAATAACAGGATTCCAAGGAAGCTTATAGGAATGGAAGATCTTAATAGATCTGAATGAACCTCTTAAAAGAGGGATGGTGGTAACTTTTAAAGAAAAGAAGATTCGGGTGCAATTCAAATATGAGAGACTAACCATTTTCAGTTTTGTGTGTAGTAGAATGGGGCATCAAATGAAAGATTGTGAAGCGGTGGAGGACCTGAACGAAGAAGGATTTGAAGAACTTGAAGAACAAGATCTGACATTTGGTCAATGGCTGCGTGTGTCACCGTTACCCAAATTTATGGATGAAGTGGAGAAGAAAGACTCAAGTTCTAATATGTGCAGTCAAGAGCTCTTTAATGTCTTATCTAGTGAGTCGTTGCGATGCTAAAGGGAAGGAGAAAAGCGCTGAAATCAAATTTATGCAAAATTCCGGTATCAATAAGCTACAAAACAAGACAGCAGAACCAGACGAAGTTGCAAAATCCAAATTTGTGGATGTTGAATCGGTAGCAGAATCGCTTGAAGTGGTGGCTCTGTCTTCATAACATGGCCAACAACAAGGAAACAATGCTGCAGGGGGAGTCCAGAGGAAGAAATGGATTAGGAGAAAGAACACGAAGAGCACTAAAGGAGCTGGTGGTGTTTCGCACAGATCAAAACGGAAGAAGAAGACGAAATGGCAAACTAGGTTAACATTCAGATTGTTTTTCAAGAGGGCAATCTGGTCTTTCCATGAGCCATTTTACACATGTGGCACATCCTTTAAATTAAACTAAATAAAAAACGTTGTCATATAATCATTTTTAGTGATGTGGTCTGACCAAGGTTTAAAAACAAACTTTTTCAAAATGTTGAGGGAGTCCATGCAATTTTTTTTTTGCAGGGGTTTTTTCAAATGCGCCTTATATGGCAGAGGGCAAAATATGTATTATTCCTAAAAAAAAATTATAAAAATAGTTATTATAATATTACAAGTTTTTTAAATATATTTTTATAATTTAAAGATTAATTTAATTATCCTATAATGTGAATGAAGTTCAAAACATTATTAAAATCTTAATTCTTCAAAATAATTGTATTTTAAAAATAATTTTTATAAAAAATTATTTGAAATAATTTTAAATTAAATAATTTTTAAAATTTTGAATATCTAAAAAATTTATTCTCTGAGGACAATTTTAAGAATAACTATTTAAATTAATTTTTTATTTTTGTAAAATAAATTGCTTTACAAAATATATTTTTAACAAAAACAAACAGGCTCAAAATAACTTATTAAAAATCAATTTTTTCAAATAATTTTATTAAATCAAATTTTCGTTTCTAATATTTCCAATTTGAAAACAAACGGTAACAAACTACTCTATAAAAATTCTCTAAAGTTTGAAAGAAATGGATTTTATTTTTAGATAACGCTAACATGTATCCTAAGCGTACATGTTAAAAGTTAAATGAAATATTTTTTTTTAAAATCATACATTATCTTTATTAAAAATTAATAATTAACATATATATTATAATTTTTAATATAAATTTTCATTTTTAGATTTCTTAACATATGACCTAATAGTATGTGTTAACTTTATACTATACTATTTTTTACTAAAGGACAGAGAATCCTTAATCCATTAAATAAACAGATTTTCAGCTGTGTTGGTTAGTGAGCATAACTTTGTGATTACTTTCTCTGGACTTTATTATAGGTTAGAGAAAACGTGTAATGATATATCTATCTTGCGAGGAGTAAATAAGGTGAAAAGCAGGCGTGAGGTTAATTAATGAGCACAACTAAAAGCCTATAAAAAGATTCTAATCTAAACTAGGCAACCAACATTATTGAGACCTTGTATTTAAAGCATGATCTTATTGATTTGATTTTCTATGTGTTAAAAAAAGAAAACAATGAGAGAGAGTCTGCAAAAGACTGAGGGAAGTTTTTGGGGCATCAAGGAAAGAACGTGGTTGTGTACAGTCTAGTTTCTGAATAGATTCCTATTCATCCAGTGCCATTAAATCTTCTCTCTCTCTCTCTCTGTGGGGAGGGAGTGAGTGGGTCAGTGCACAAAAAGGGATGATAAAAGTGTAGTGTGCTCTTGCCAATATGCTAACGGCTAACAAAAAGGTATTCTTGTGTTGGTATGTGAGATCAGGGACACACAAATTATTTATCTATAGTGTACAAATAGTGAGTGAAGGGTTAAATTTATTCACACTATCAAAATGATTTCATATAATGGGTTTCATATAATGGGCTTAGTTTTTTATTGAATGAAATATATTCAAATTTATTAAGAATGGGTTTCATTTGGAATTCACATGAATTTCATTAAGAGAAAGTGTTCCAAACACTACTAGTTATCTATTTTGCAAGTAAAATCCAAGTTGGTCCTTAAGTTGGATCTGAAATTAAAAAAAGTTGACATTCTAAATATTTCCCACACATCATTTCACACCAATATTTTCACCAAAATATTATTTACTGTACTTATATTATGAGCAGTATTTCTTTTAATAAAAAAATATCTTTATAAAATATACCGTGAACATTGCGTGAAAAATATGTGAACAATATCTATGAACAGTGTTCATATACGTAAATAAAAATGAAATGATGAAATTAGTTAATAAACTCTCAAATATTAAAAATAATTTAGTAGTAAAATAAAATTAATTAATAAATATAAATAATTAATTAATTAAATTATGAAGTTGGTTACTAAATACTCAGACATTAAAAATAATTTTTAATAGTAACATAAAATTGTTTAATAAAATATAAAAAGTTGATTAATGAAATTATGAAGTTGGTTAATACATTATCCATATTTTTAGTAGTTATGAAGTTTGTTAATAAAATTTAAAATATTGATTAATAAAATTATGAAATTAATTAATTACATAATTTTATATTTATATTTTCTCAATAAAAAATAATTGAAATTTTTTTTTTATAATATTTTATTGTTCATCAAATTGGTGAACAGTGAAATACCCGATTATAAATATGGTGTAAAAATATCATTTTTCTTCTAAATATTTGGAATTTGTATAACGTTTCATGGTAGGGCAGAAAACATTCAATTTTCTGACTAATATTTTAAAATTGGATGTTAAAATGTTGTATTTCTAATTAAAATAGTTCTTATTATTTTTTTAAATAGCTAAAAAATATTTTGATCAGGTTTAAATTTATTATTTAAATATGAATAAATTAGATAGTACGAAATCAAAAAAAAAAATTAAATAGTTAAACAATATTTTGATCAGGTTAAAATTTACTATTTAAATATGAATAAATTGAATAATACGAATTCAAATATTTGTATAATTATCAATTATGATTTAAGAGGTCAAATAACTAAAATCAATAATTATTTAAATTTTATGGGTTGATCGAATGGTAGTGGTAGAGAGTTGGATTTTAAAATGTACTCTTCTCAATGGGTCAGTCTATGACTTTAAACGAATTCTCGCAAATATGGTGAGATTGATTTCCTTGAATTAGTCGTTCACAAGATTGAATATTAAAATTTTAAATAAAAATTAGTTATCTTTGATTTTCAAAAAAATATATATGAATAAATATGCAAATTTGTTCTTTTACTAAAATTTGAACGTAGCATCTTTAACTCATCTCACCCTTTATCTCAATAATTTCACTGAAATTTGAAGATAAGATTAACTCCTTTCACTTGTGCTTAGATAGTTGATATAATAATTTGGCTTTTCCAAAACAAAACAAAAAAACTCAAAACAATTAACGTACCGCTTCCCCTAATTGTTCCTAAAATTTAAACAACGAATATGACTAAAATACTCTCATTTGTTGGTTACACCTCAAAATGATTGATATGCTAATGCTCGTTCAAATTCACAATTTCTAACTAAATTGATTTAAATTTCACCCTTAATTTTTTTTATTTTTCTTAAAACTTAAAATAAACTCATAAAAAACATACAAAAATAATACTCCCTCCATTCCTTTATAATTGTCACTTTTGAGAAAAAAAATTATTTCTTTTTAATTGTCACTTTAAAATTTCAAAATAGTAATGATTATTGTTTAGGCAAAATTACCTCTACTTTTTACTATGGAGAGAGAAAAAATAAATTAAAATAATTAAAAATTAAGAATATTATAGATAAGATGAAAATTATTGTCTAAAAAATTATTATTATTATTACATTTTTTAGTATGTGTAAAAATTCAAAAAATAACAATTATAAATGAAGTAGATAATACCAAAAACTTCTTTATCAATTTTTTAACTTCAAAAACCATCGATGAGTATTAGGAATACTTTAAATCTTCAAAAACCAGCACACCTACAATTCCAAGAACCAAAAGAATAGGTACTCTACTTTTACATTAACCAACCGGAACTTTTGAAAAACTTTTAGACCTAACATGAGGCTAAGATATGGCTGACTTGGGAAAAATATCTCTATCAAGTATCAATCATCATAATCTACATACATTCATTGCAGTGTCTTCATATGAGATTCAAGGCTAGGTGCAATTGCAAAGATGAATGTTTTTTATAGAATAGAATAATTGTATCCCTATGAACTAGCCCTCGTACTACAGTGTGGGGACACGTAAAACTACAAAACTTCACATCACAATTTGTTGTTGTTGTATTAGTGTGTCATAAACTGCAATGGGTTTGTGTTCATTTTGGAGTTTACTACTGTCGTGACAACAGCTTTTTTACTGTTTTACTGTAGCTCAACAAGAAAGGTTGGAGTTTTGTGCTCAATATGGCATTTTGCTTTTCTTTTTTCCTTTCCTTTGCTTTCTTCACTTGTGCTACAAAACAACAACATCAAACCAGGAAATGCTGTAGTCAAATGCTAACTGCAGAGTAATCCCAAGGCATGCTTTGGGCCATTTGCTTGGGAAAGTTTTCTTATGTCACCAATCTTTGGCGTTTATGTATATATACAGTATGCACTATGCAATACAATAATAATACACATAATGACAAACAGGGCGTCATCTATTCGTATGAGTTTATATCAGGCAAATAGTGAACGTAAAGAAAGTGAGATCTAAGGAAGGTAAAAAGGCAAAATGTTGAAGGAATAAAAGAGCTAGTTGCTTTGAATAGCTGAAGAGTTAAAGTGGAAAGAATGAAAATTTTTAAATAATTTAACAAAATATAAAGTGTACAAAAAATTATGTATTTATAAAATGACATAAATAATCTTTAAATAAAAGTAGGAGACATCAAGCATGTCTGCCTCGCAAAAACTTGCAAAAAAAAAGGGCGGATGAGACGATCAAAGTTGAGGACGATGGCCTTAAAACCTAGGTCCAGCCCACAAAAAGTGAGTGCGGGGCGAGAAAAACTAGCGGACACTATCTTTTAAGTCTAAAAATCTAAAATTTCATGTTAATTCTTATGTCTGCAAAAACCTGCGAGAAAAACGAGATGAAACATAATAGACACATTAGAGAGTGAGGACCTAAATTTTTTGTTCGCCCGGCAAAACAGACATGCTCAACTGCCCGAGTCCATTTTGCCACTCATAAATAAATGGTATGTGTGATAATTGGAAAATAGACAACCAAAAAATACTTATGTGATAATTGGAAAATAGACAAACTTTGCATCTAGTGACATTTCTCTCCAAATAAAAGGAAGTATAAGTTTTAAAATTATGATCTAGGATCCAACCCATCAAACATGAAGAAAGTAATTGAAAAATATAGATAAAATAAATAAAAATGCCAAAATAAGAACTTGGTTCAATCAAGCTCAACACAAAGGTACAATGGGATCTAACATACTCTCTCCATTCTTATTCATTTACAAATTTTAACTTTTTAGATTTATTGAAAAACTAATTTGCCTAATCTACATATAGTCTAAATACGTTATTTATTCAATGAATTTAATAACGAAATTTGCTTATAAATAAGAACGGTGGGAGTACCTAATAACCGATTTTTTTAGTAACAAATCATTAGTGGTTAATTGTTAGCATAAGTATTTACATCTTTGATAGGACTTAAACTCTAAACCTCCACCTCTCCCTCTCTAAGAAGCAACCGATCCTCAAATCAACCGGTTGAGATGCATAACCTAGAGCCCACACCACTTTTATAGACGGACATTCTTCCATAATAGCATTTCAAAATGTTTCACCTTTTCATCCATCCTACTTTCTCAGCATTCAAACACAACACTAAAGTTACCATAACAGACTTTTTTTACTTTAAAGTGAATAAACTTGGATCTTAGCAAGAATCTTTTTTTACATTCCTTTTAAAAGAATCATAATATTAAGAAACGTTTTTTAGACCTAAAGTCATTGTTTCACTAGCCTATGACTAGGACCGAGATGGGTAGACCCAAGAGTTTGATAGAACTGGGCTGCACTGCACACTTTGTTTCACAAGTTCCAGAAAATGAACGGGCCCTTATTACAGAGTACAAACCAACCAACACAAGATGCTACTTTAGATGGGGCAAGTGTTTTATAGCCCCACCACAGTGCTATGGGGCTTTTCATGTCCTAATATTTGTTTTCCAAATATAGGGTCTCTCCTTATTGATATAGAAAAGCACAAATTTGAAATTAAATTACTTATGAATACTGTCTTAACTGATAGGATTGGATTTATGAATATATAAGGTTCATGTAAAGATTTTTTATACTATCAATCAATCACAAGCATTGAATATTGAAGTATTAAAATTGCTTCTAAAATCATACATATAATTGTGATTCAATGACAGTTTAACATTTACAAGGGAATGACTTTTGTACTGATGTTCAAAAATCAAAAGATGATTAAAAGTAACCTGAATAAGACTAATAACCAGATGCCAATTTCCATGTCATGAGCTGGTGAAACAAAGCCAGTATATGCTAACAAGAATAGTTAAATTTAAGGGCTGAAGGGTACATTGCATGGTAGAGGTACATACATGAGGAAAATATTGAAGTTGATTGAGCTGATGACAATTCACCCAGAACCTTCAGTGGTTGCTTTTTCTGCAAAATTATATATTATAAACTAGGTCATAAGTGTGATGTAACAGAATAGTTAGTACGCAACCTATTAATCTAATCAATGCAAACTAGGATTAAGATTATAGTTCATAATTCAAATAATTAGATGTGATACAATCCTCTTATCATGCTTGATTCTCTTGGATCTACGAAGGAATAGCATCAAACACTTTGGTGAGCTATAGATATTCTAAATCTGATTGCCATCTACTTGGACTTCTGGTCAGTTTGTCTAGTAGTCAATTCTAACTGCAAGGTTCTTTGGTTCTCATTAGAATCATATCTTAGACATTTTAATTAACAGGATTGTCAAAATATTCTGTGGCCCTAGCTGCAGATTTGGCTGAGTTTGGTTTTGGCATTTGGTAATGCCAAAATCCTATTTGAAGAATGAATTTACCTTGGACATTGCATAGCATGTTTGACATTATTGAGGCAAACAAGTCTGGTTTCCAAATTTGATCTTAACCTCCTAAACATGAAAAGTCATATCTTTCTTGGTAATATATACATTGAGTTGTCCAAGTGTTATCCATTAATACCAGTTTGAATCAAAACCAAGCTGACAAATCAAATTTACTCAAAATCAAATTTCAAACTCAAACACAACATATTTTCCATATCAAGCCAGGTCAGCCATGTTACTTCTGGGCAACCTGATAAGATAATTATTTAGATATGCAGTATGCCAACTAGAATGAATGATCCTACTGTTTTGTACTGGCGGGAAGTGTATGTGGGTTCAAGAGTGTCCTTAAAGAATAAAACACGATTGTCGAGCACCGAGTATAATGAAAAAAGTTGACAAGTTACTTTCTCCAAAAGGAAATCAATCAGATCACAGGATGGATAAAAAGAGAAGACCCTGAAAATGCACATGATGATGTACTTATGCAGTTCAGCTAATTAGCATGCTTGTGATGGATGACACGAATAATAAATATTAATTATAGCACAATCCAGTATTCCAGGGGTATTTGTATGGAAAGAAGTATAAATTACTCATTTGGTAGACAGAAACTCATACTTTCAAGCATGGATGTCCAACACAAACACAAAAGTTGTAGCAAGTTGAGATGATACAGGCAGATAACTATAGGATTAAGGCTTTGGAGATGTGCATATACCATGAGTAGTGCCAGTAGACATAATGCGGTCTATATTATCTATCCGCCCTTGTATAGATTTTAGAAGTGAATTCAGGGATGAAACTCTTTTCCTAACACTAGATATCTTGGCAGCATGTTGCATTATGAATGGTAAGGGTGCATCTTCGAGTAACTGATCAAGTTCTGCCCAAAAAAAACAAATTTTAGACTTTATTTAGAAATTATGACATCCTAGAGTTATAGGAGAAGCTTTAGCAGAGGCATTAACATTAAGCAATACCAAATTGAATAGCATATTAACAAAGGCGGACCATATTAGCACATTACAGCAGCAAGTTCGACATGGCAATTAAGTTGTTCGTTCAAGTATTCACACTTCCTAGTAAAACACTTTCAAGCCAAGAGGATAAGATGTGGATCCTAATAGAACTTACCCATTTCGACCATAAAACTTACTACTAGCATAACTTCTGTTATTCCCATTTTAGATTTTTTATGGTTAAATCAAAGGTATCATACAAAATTAACACCAAATCATCAATCCCAATAGCTAACTTAAAACTCATAAATTGAATCTGGCAGTATCACAAAAGAAAAGTGTCAGGACCCCGTATGAGAAATATGGGCCAAATGGGCTGTCAGTTCAGCAGCATCTCCTTAGCCCAGTACCCAACGGGTTTATGCTAGAACTAGAAGGAATAGAATATTCATTATTTTAAAGTTATATTTCCCTTTCATAAATAATAGTATGTTGTTATTGAAAAGAATGATAGAATATTCATTATTTTAAAGGTATATTTCCCTTTCATAAATAATAGTATGTTGTTATTGAAAAGAATGATAAAACACTGTTGTGTTTTATTCCTCAGTGATTGGTTTATATAGAGAAGATACAATTAATACATTTAATTTTCTCCTTAATTGATAAAGATAACCATAAAGAAAATAACAAAACCAGAAATATAATACTTTCCAACAAATATTTCATCTAGGACTCTAAAGATCCATAATCCTTGACAAATACATTGAGACATAGCTCTAAATTCGACTTCTGCACTACTCCTTGTTTCTTGCTCCTCCATGTCACAAGATTACCCCAAACATAGGTACAATATCTAGAGATTGATCTTCTATCTGTAATTAAACCTACCCAATCAGCATCGGTGAAGATAGACACATTTCTTTCACAGGTCTTCTTAAACAATAATCATTTTGTAGGATTTCCCTTCAAATATTTCAGTATCCTATAGACTGCCTCAAGATGTTCTTCGAAAGGAGAATGCATAAACTGACTCACTACACTAATTGAAAAAGCAATATTAGGTCGGGTATGTGACAAATAAATCAGTATTCCAAACTAATCTCTGATATCTTCCAGTATCAACAGGAACATTTCCTTCTCCCCAAAGTCTAGCATTAGGATCAATAGGAGTATCGCAAAACTACATCCTCTCATTCTTGTTTTTTTCAACAAGTCTAGAATGTATTTCTGTTGTGAAACCACAATACCATTATTTGACCGAGCAACCTCCATACCTAGAAAATATTTCATGAATCCCAAGTCCTTGATTTCAAAGTCAGCTGTCAATTTCTCTTTTACTCTTGTCATTTCCACTGTATCATCTCCAGTAAGAACAATATTATCAACATAATTAATCAGGGCAGCAACTTTCCCATCGTGGGAGAACTTTGTGAACAAGGTGTGGTCACCTGTCCTTGAATGTACCATTGTTTCTTCATGCAGTGAGTGAATTTTTCAAACCAAGCTCAAGGGTATTGCTTTAATCCATACAAAGACTTATTTAGTTTACACACATTTGATCCAAAATTGTTTTCAAAGCCAAGAGGAATGTCCATATATACTTCTTCTAGATCGCCATTAAGAAATGCATCATCTAAGTGATGTAGGGGCCAATCCTGATTAGCAACAAGAGATAAAAGAATTATGTTCAATTTTGCAACATGAGCAAACGTCTCTGAGTAATCTATACCGTAGGCCTGATTAAAGCCTTTAGCCACCAATCGAGCCTTGTACCTTTCAATTGACCCATCTAAATTATACTTCACAGTAAACACTCATTTGCATTCAATTGTCTTCTCGCCATCTGGTAGTGACATAACACTCCAAATTTTGTTCTTTTCAAAAGCTTTCATCTCCTCAAGTACAACTTCCCTCCACTTTGGAATTTCTACACTAGACAATTATGAGATGAAGGCAGACATAGATGGAGGCAAATTGGAATATGATATAAAATTGAACATGGGGTGCTCAGTACAAGATCTGACATGTTTTCTAATGTCAACAAGATTATTTATATCAAGATGCAAAATACGACTCTCGGAAACAGAGACACTACATTTCCGTTTGTTAGGAGGTTGATCATTCTCCGGTTCAGCTTCCTGACAGTTTTGAGATGTGGACTCGTCCCTTTATGGTGCTTTTTCAAAAAATCTTTCCTTTTCAAGTCCCGTTTACTAATTCAAATTTGTTTGCTTGAAGTGACTCATGATTTTGTAACATGAGTTTTCTAAATAATTTATTTTTGCTCGTATCAAAAAATTCTGAGACTTTTACACCTGCATAATTCTGAGACTTTTACACCTGCATCAATAGAAAATAGCCATAATTCTTTATCTGAACCTACTGAGAATCCTGAAAACGATGACAATCTAATTGAAATGTCACACTCTTTTCAACAGTTTTCACAATTTTCGCCTTCTCATCAACTAATTTTTCTTTGGCAATAACAGAACCCAAAACCGAATCCTTTTTCAGTGTTCCTTGTTTTCTGAGCCCAATCTTCTGGAAAAGTTCAAAAGTTTTTCCATTATTTATGTTTTCATACTTGAGCTTCACATCAGTTTTGCACCAAAGCAGGAAAGGATCCAACGAAGAACGTTGAAGTATTTGTTGATGTTCTTTGTTGAAACTTCCATTATTTTTGTTTTCATGCTTCAGCTTCACAGTACGAACATTCCACCTCAGTTGATCCTTTTTAGGATCAGCAAGAAAAAACTCCTTCCCAAAATTGCAAAATGCTTCAGTGTTCTTCATCGGATCCTTTCCAATTTACTAAAACTGGATAGGATCCGACGAAGAACACTGAAGAATTTTGTGAAGGAGTCTATTCATATTGATGCTAAAAAGGATCAACTGAGACGGAAAGTTCGAATTATGAAGTTCAAGTATGAAAACAAAAATAATGGAAGTTTCACCAAAGTACATGATCAAAAAGCTTTTGAATTTTTCCAGAAAATTGGTTCAAAATCAGGAAACACTGAAAAAGGATTCGAGTTTGGGTTTTGTTTCTGCCAAAGATTAGTTGCTGAGAAGGAGAAAAGTGTGAAAAATATTGAAAAGAGTGTAGCATTTCAATTAGATAATCATTGTCATCGTTTCCAGGATTCTCATTATTTTCTACAAGAGAAAATGTAGACTCGGATTCACAAAGAATCATGGTTATTTTCTATTGGTGCATGGGTAAAAGTCTAAGAATTTTGTGATACAAGCACAAATAAGTTATTTAAAAAACTCATGTCACAAAATAATGAGTCGCTTCAAGCAAACAAATTTGAATTAGGAAACGGGACTTGGAAAGGAAAGATTTCGTGAAAAAACACCATAAAAGGACGAGTCCACATCTCAACACTGCCAGGAATTTGAACCGGGGAATGATTAACAAGGTGAGTATCTCTGTTTCTGAGACTCATTTCAAATCGAGGACAAAATTGTAAAATGCTTCAGTGTTATTCATTGGATCCTTTAAGATTTACCGAAAAGTTTTAAACACTACAAAGGCTATATCTCTAAACAATGTGGGATTAAATTCACCACTTCACAACGCAACAGACCCATATGTCGCAATTAGGCGTCTAAGGATGGACGGGAATGAAGGCGAAAGTACCAACCCCGCACCCCATGTTCAAGCCCAAATGATGAAGCATGGACGATGTAGAATCCAACGAAAAATTTAGCAACTTAAGATTGGACTAAACTCAACCTTATAAAACCAGCTAGTTAGGTGAGGGTTGGACCTTACTTAGTCTTACCAAATTTGTCTGTAAGGTGGGGGTTGTCCGCATATTATAAACACTACAAAGACTATATCTCTAAGCAATATGGGATCAAATTTACCCCTTCAATGCGTAATGACCGCATATTATAAACACTACAAAGACTATATCTCTAAGCAATATGGGATCAAATTTACCCCTTCAATGCGTAATGAAGGGAACCTAAATGCCACGATTAGGCGGTTAAGGACGCCCTGCAATGAAGGCGAAATTACCAACTCTGTGCCCCATGTTCGGACCCAAATGAGTCTGAAGCATGGACTACGTGGAATCCAACAACAAATTTAGGATACACTCTGATACTATCTTATAACTTGGGATGCATCTAACTCAATCTTACAAAATCGATTTGTAAAGTGAGGACTGTTTAAACTTTATAAACACTAACATACCATATTTCTAAGCAATGTAGAACTAAACCTCTCATTTCACACACAAAGAAAGTGTTAAAGACAACCCAAATGCCGCAAGTAGACAACTAAGGAAGGGTCAAAATAACAACAACAACAAAGCTTTATCCTATTAAGTGTAGACAACTAGGGAAGGATCAAAATAACAACAACAACAAAGCTTTATCCTATTAAGTGGAGTCGGTTGCATAAATAAAATTTCGTCATAATGTTCTATCCAATACTATGTTTCCAACAAATTGTAATTTGAGTGCACTTTAGTTCCTTTTGCATTTCTGTCATGCAACAAAAAATCTTCTTTCAAGTTGAGAGAATTACATAATTATTTCCAAGGGTTCAATAATTTTATAAAGGAAAAGAAAGGGAAGATTAAGATACTGACATATAAGCTTTATTTATATAACCTTAAATTAGCAATAATGAGGTTATAAAAGCTAGGTATGATAAGATTAGAAATAAAAATATTAGAGTGAGTGTTGGAATAGTACCTATAATAGAGAAAATTGTGGAAAATAGACTTACGGGATTTGGGCATGTAGAGAGAAGACCAGTAAATTCTATAATATGCAGAGTAGATCAAATGGAGAGAAGTCAAACAACTAAAGGAAAAAGATCTAAAAAGACTATAAGAGAAGTTATTAAGAAAGATCTCAAGATTAATGATTTGGATAGAAGCATGGTCATGAATAGAACATTATGGCAAAAATTGACTCACTTAGTGAGATAAGGCTTGGTTGGTGTTGTTGAAAGGTTATCAAAGCTACAAGAGAAAGGACAACGGCTGCTACTTGCCGAATGGTGTAGAAACTCTATTCAATTTTACATTCCAGCAAAGCAAACCATCTTCAAATGCATGTGTGAGGAACAAAACCTCCAACCGAAATCAAAATCTTCTGTACACCTCAAGTCATGAATTTCACATTTAATTTCACATTTTTTTCCTTCTTTACAGTAAAGATAAGCCATAACAGCTTATATCATCTTTTTAAGTCTTTTGTGAGTTTTACATATAAAAATTTAAGAAAGACTATAACCATACACTATGAGTTGCAGGCATGTAGTAAATGTCCTAGATAACTACATAACTCAATATTTATGTGTTGAGCCCATTGAGTATGTTTTCCCTTGGTTCTATAGTAGGTTAAACAGAATAGTCCCAATGTTACTACCTACCTACTTCACCCCTTTAACGAGTTGCATTCAAACTAACACCCTACAATAACAAGAAAAACAAACCTAGAAGATCTTGGACCCGATGGCTTATCTATAGTTACTATTTTTTCATAAAGTCGCTAATTTAAATAAACATCCATACAAATACAAATATCTATGAACTAAAGATGACTTTCCAGCAAGCAAAGAGCCGTGTAATTATTCTAATTAAGAAACACCTAAAGTCGGCCTTAGATTATTTTGGTATCTACATAAAATAACAACAAAAAGTTAATATTATCAAGTGAAGCCTAAACTCAGCCCAGTAAGGTAGCATAACAAAACCTACCTTTGTGAACCCAACATAGTAAATGTTCCTACATGCAAGGTAGTCAAGATTGAGATCTGGATCGTAAGATCGTAAGATCTTACGATCTGAATTTGCCTTTTAGTGCTAAGATCCTGCAAAAATCTTTTTCGTGTGCTTTGGTAGTCAAGATCGAGATCTTTAAAGTAAGATCGTAAAAATCATAGTGTTGGACCTGTTTTGTTGGGCTTTCTAACCGGGTCAGATTTTTTAAGTGAACTCGTTTTTTTCCTCTTACTTAAGATCTCTCTTTCCCACCTAACCCTAAAACACTAAACACTAAACGCCTGCAGCATCGTCTCTCTACTTCAACAAAAATCTGAAACTCTCCACCATCATCTTTGCCACTTATTTGAACTTGATCTTTTGAGAGCTACTTATTTTGAACTTAATCTTTTTAGCTTATTAAATTAGGAATGATGATTATGAATTATTAATTAAATTAGTTGAATGTTGTGATTTATAGGTTATCTTGTTCATGTTTATAATTTTCATGTTTTTGTCGTGAATTTACCATTTTGCCCTTCGGTAAGATCTTAAGTGTCGTGCTACGATCCTAGTTTTACGATCTTTTATAGGTCGTCCGATCCTACGTAAGATCCCGTGTTTGACTACATTGCCTACATGGCCAAAAGGCCTATTACCCTTTCAGCCCAGTAAGGTAGCATCCACCTGATAGAATACAATTGAAATTCCGAGAAGTTGAGATGCCCTTCTAGAAGGTGTTCCTTTGAGTAAGATTTGAGATCATGACATCCAGAGGAGACGTTTCTATGTCTGGGTCTCAAAAATGATCTCAAACCAGACACATTATGACTCTTTCACTCAATGCACCATAAGCAAGAAACACCATTCATCACAACTATGTGCACTATCATATAAACTCCTAATCTTAAAATACTCTCACTAACTAACATGAGTGTCAATGTGCTTTTGCAGTCAGCTTAGCTACCATCACAAACAACCCTATCATTGACAGTAGTTGGATGATCCTACCACGTATCGATTTCAGATGGAACATCAATAATGGTAAGTACAACAACAAATCCCTCCAATATTATTTTTAATGGCAAAATGACAATTAATACCCTATGTAAAACCGACACCTCTGACAAAAGATATGTTTGTATCTGTGTCAGACACCTACAGTGACACTTCTGTTGTGATTATATTTAATTAATTTTTTTTCTTCAGATTATCATCGATGTCGCAGTGTCCGTGTTGGAGTCAGAGTGTCCGTGTTGGAGTCAGAGTGTCCGTGATTCATTGACAATAACAATAACAATAAAATTACTTGCAAGTTGCAATGCAACTCAAGGCATATACACAAACAACACTAATTAGGTATTTGATAACAAAACCAAGCATTAAAATTTTCTATCACAATAGTAAATTTGAAATTCAGCACAATGTTGTAAAATCAGTTGAGAAAGAAAAGAGATACCTCCGGTGAGACGATCGATAGAGGAAGAGAGGTGATTTTGGCTCACGAGAGTTTGTTGAGCTCTGAAATCGAAATCCCTAATCACGGAGGAGAGGATCGAGGACAAGCCTTTCGCCAAAACTTCGGAGCTCTTCTCGAGGGGATCTCCGGCGTTATCGGTTCCAGAAGCGTTGTCGCCGGCGATAGAACTCGAAGGTTCCGTTTGAACGACGGTGGGGTCGTTTTCATCGGGCAAAGTGTAGTGAGTGTCAGCCGGAGTTTCCATTGTCGTTCGACTCGGTTAATTCATCCTGCGTTTCACAAAGAAGCCAAACTTACCCCTAAACTTACCACTCAAACCAAAAAAATGTAAACCTAAAAAATAATATGAGTAGATATTTATTTTAATTTTTTTAAGAAAAACAAAATTTTTAATTTAATGGTATATATAATTAACTAAATTACAATTTTGATATCTCTATTTTAATCAACTTACATATTTAATTCTTCTATTTTATTTTTAAATAATTTTAGTCTATTTTTTTAGTTTTTTGTTCGAAAAATTAATGATGTGTTATTTTTTTTTAATAATATGCTAAATAAAATGACACGTGACATAATCTATGTGTTAATGTATGTCTTTATAATTTATTAAATAATATTAAAAAAATATCATTGGTTGATTTAATGGTGATTGACATCAATGTTTTAAAACCCGGACCGGTAATCGACTCAGTAAAGTTATTGGGTCACTGGGTTACTGGTCGGACCAGTGAGTCACTGGTTAAACCGCATGGCTTTTGACCCGGTTTCTATAAAAAAAATATATTCATTATATGAAATTTGTAACTATAATAATATAGAAAATTATAAATTCAAATAATTTAGAATAAAAACTCTATAAAATTATTTTTTGCATGATTTCCCCTATCATTTAAAAAATGTATCTCTTTAAACCTTTGGCAGGTCAACTCATCAAAAATGATAACGTGGCAGTACTTTTTATTTTTACGTCATTTTTAATTTCATCTATGTTAAGTGACTTTTGCATGAACAATTTTACCCTTATGGTCATTATTTACTTCTCACATGCTTCAAACACCCAACCACTAGGCTATTTGTTTCCATCTATTATTTTATCTCCTCAACATTTATTAATAAGAATCCAATAATACTTTTTTTCCCATTAGTGAACAACATCAATGAGCAGTTGACATTCTTTTCCCCAGATATGCATCCTACTTCTATCTCACTAATTTGTATTACATTAATTTATTAACCTTTTAACTTTGGCCATATTGTTATGTGCTTGCTTAGATCGGCCATATAGCTATTATTCAAGCTAAGAATCTACGTGATTGATGTGAAAATGGTATTTATGGATGTGAAAATGGTATTGATGTAGATGATATTGTATGACAACCATCATTATTTGAAAGAATTTCTCTTGTTTTGAATGAAGCTTTATTAACTTTGCATGTATCTATTGCATGTTTAGTTCTTTTGAATGAAGAATTTATGTTGTTTAGGATGAAGTTTATAATCATATAGTATTGCATGCAATAGTATAGTATGAAGAATTTATGTTGTTTGGAATAAAGTTTATGATCGGTTTGAAATATTGCCATTGAGAGGCACTTGGTCGCATATATAATTGCAGTTATTATGGCTACTACGACATGCAAGTTGTAGCTCAATACGATAGCTATAACAAAATTATGTAATGTATATTTCGTGGAAAAATAGTCGAAACAATTAGCTTTCCCTAGTGGTAAGAAGTTTGCCTTTCAACCAAAAGAGGTTGGGTTTGAACCCTAGTTGTTGCAATATTTTTAGTTGGTTTTTTCTTAATTCTTTCTTGTATTAAAATAATTAGAAAATAAAAAAAATTTAATTTAATGATATTAAAAATAATTGAAAAAATTAAAAATAAAATTAAAAAATCCATGTGGTATTTTTTAGTTCCATATTTTTATGGTTGGCTAAATTTTGGGTAAACATGATTCTATATTTATGTTGAGTAAGATGTTGTAGCATCTTTATCAATTGCCATAGCAGTATTGCTATTATGAGTTATTAGCAAGATGTCGAAGCAGATGTCATGACATCATGGTTTGATACAACAAGCATTGTTGTTTTAAATCTTGATAAATTTGATTTGATTCTGGAATTTTTTTTTTTATTTGTTTCAATAAATTCTGCAGGTCAAGAAGGAACAAGGTTTTGTATCTTCGGCTGTACATTAGTCACTAAATTGGGTCTTGAGACAATTTAAGAAACTCTGTATTAGTTGTTCCAAGATTTAAGGAGATTTTGCTACACAACAGATACAACTCTCAACTTGTGGATCATGAAATACCTGATGGAGATTTCGAAACACATGGATTGAAGAAGTGTATTTAAAGAGAAGACTTAAACCTAAAGTGCCAACTTTTATCTTTCAACAATTGTAAAATTAGGGAAAGAACATAGTCTTAGGCTCTTAGAGTCTCTTGTGTATTGTGTAGGATTTTTCCACCCTCGTATCTTTCGATATATGTGGTAGACATTGTGTTCTCACTCATAAGCCTTTAGGTAATGAGTTGAGTATTATTCTTGGATGAAGCTTTTAAGAAAATTTGAGTATTGTTCTTAGTTAGAAGTTTTGGATAGATATTGTAATGGGAGTATAATCTTCTCTTTGAGTTATAATTGTTGCAGTAATTGGGATCGGAACTTTTAGATATCATTGAGGTGATTTAGGAAATGAGATGGCGATTTCTCATATTTAGGAGGTTATTAGGTAGAAGTTTCATTGGGTAGTGATTATGCGAGAAGTTGTAAACGAGCGAGTTTAGCTTTGAACTAATATTGTTGATAGTGGACTTCCTTCATGGCTCGGTAGACCTCATAGTAGGTGAGTTGCACCGAACTGGGTTAACAACTCTATGTGTTATTTATCTTTCTGCAATTTCGATTTATGTATCTCTTTCAACTTGATGTTTGTGTTCAGTCTGTCAACAAATGTTGTGACATCTGTTGTGACACTATTCTGATGTCAAAACATCAATATAAACATGTGTTGCATGTACCAGATAAATTTTATTATATGACTTATATAAGATCATAAAGATAAAAATGTAAATTATTAATAAAATTTATCTCCTCCCCGTGTGAACAAACATATTTTTAATTAAAATCTATCAATTTTTTCATCTCCCCTCTTTTAAACAAACATATCTCTACATGTCCTCCCCATTGGCCACATTCCTCTATTAAAATCTCTCTCTCTCTCTCTCTCTCCCTCTCTCTCTATCTATTTATCTCTCTTACACACGCACACAGACACATCTTTACCAAACTGGCCTTTAGATCTTAAAAATGGTCCAGTGGTTATAATTTCATCTCTTAAAGATGAATAAGTGGGATGTGTAGATTCGAAATCTTGCATCTGACGTTCATGCACATTGCCTTAACATAATAATATTAGGATAACTTATTGTAAGAGGAGTGTCAGCAACTTCACATTCAACAAAGGGTTTAATAGCCTTAGATCCAACCTTCACTAGAAATGGTAAGAACTGGAGATCTGGAAATATGAGGAAACAAGATTGTGATTATGCTTGGTTGAATTAAGACACGATGGATCCTTATGTTTAATCGGGGATGCTTTTTCTCCCTCCAGGGATCATATGAGATAACAAACTTCAAAGTTCGAGAGAGAATGTGAATTTGAGGAAATCATAGGAATCAGAAGTTTATTTCCATAAACAACATCATTGTTCTATTTTGGAACCAGAATTAAGAGGATGAACAACAATGATGACAGATCATAGCTTCCGATATGATGGAGTGGGAGTGCAAGGTTAGAACTTCAATGCTCAAGTCAGGATGTGAGGAAGAAGAGTGAAATGAAGTTGAATTTGAAACATGTTACCTTAATTTGACATATTCTTTATATATAAAGGGAAAAGGAAATAATGAACTTTATATTTGTCAGCCGTAAAATCCAGAGAAGTGTTGGATGCACTTGTTGTTAAAATTTCTTGTGATCGTTAGGATGATAATCTTTGTGTGTTGGGAAGATTCTGGATGAGTGAGACCCCTTTCTGGTGGTTGTTTGGGGTCGATGTTGTCGGCCCATAACACATTCAATGATCTAATCGATTATAAATGTATTCTAATCGGTTAGACAATGGCTATGAATAAGTATTTTTCCTTACCATCTCATCCCATCTTCTCTATTGTGTGCATACTTGAGTGTTTTACAACAAATTCTCTTCTTCATCTCTTCATCATCATCAATGGCACCAAATAAATCATACACATCATGAGCTTCATCATTTTACTTCTTCAAAAATATTCTCAACCCAAAAGCAATAAATTTACTTCAATCGTTAATATATTGGAATAAGACTACTTGAATCACGCTATTTAGTAAAATATTTTCCAAGGTTGTGGTTTTATTCAAGATTTTGGGGAAGCGAACCTAAAGAACTTTGTCTACGGAGTACCCAAAGAAAGATTTGCCATTGTGGGTTCTCTTCTCTAAAGTGAAAAAAAAACATCAAATTCGGCTAATCTTAGAGAGTTCACACATATTTGTAATCTTCCATACATCGACTCTGATTATGATGATAGCGAAAAAGGAAAAAAAATTCTATAGAGGCTTATGTTTATTTTTTGGTTGACCCAACCTCTATCATTCCTACTCCCTTCACCGTTTATATAATACACTTGAATATTCGTATAACTCATTATATGGTGAGCCATGTTATTTTTCCAAGGAAAATAAACTCAAGCCACATAAACAAATCCAACATACCTCTGGTATAGTTTCTGGCTACTAAAGTTAAGAAAAATTATGTTGATGGAGTGATCCATCGTATGGTGGGAAGCAAAAGGAATAACACATTTCTACGATATAACATACTAGTTATGAAAAATCTTGGAGAATGTTGGATTCAATTTAGAGGGGGGGGGGGGTCAAAGATTAGACACTCAAAAATATGAAAAAGCACTTTGACCTTAATGAGGATAACATTTGAAAATGGGATACTAATTAAACTACATTCAAAAGAACCACCAAGAACACATGCTCAACAACAACAATAAAAATGTGAAGGATTATGACATCTCTCTTACTTCCTCTTCCAACACCATCCTCAACAACCTACTCCATAATCACATGAAAGAATGAGGATACAAACGAGGACTGATTCAATGATTAATTCTCTCACCAACAAGCTCATTGTAACTAAACTCAAATCTAAGTCATATCTAATGATGGTAATGAAAAGAAGAATTAGTCATTTGCTTAGTTCTTTACTTGTTTGTTTTAGATGTTTTTCTTCATGTTATTTCTTGTTATTATTTTTACTCCACATGTTTTAAATTAATAAAAGGTTTTCTCGTTTGATTAAGATCATCTTACTTAGTATGACTATATGTTTTTATCTTCCTTGTTAAAATATGTTTTATCTATGTGAACCGTGTACTTGTATATTTACAATTAACTTCTACAATACCCTCTCTTTTATTATGACAAAAAGGGAGAAGTATACTCTCAAGGAGAATATATATATATATATATATATATATATATATATATATATATATATATATATACATCCAACTCTTGTAAGAGGATATTAAAACTCAACATATTGTTGTTATAAAGTGTTTTCGTCGTGATTTAGGTGGTGAATATACCTATAATAAATTCTCTGAGTTACCTGCTAGAGCTGGTATTATTCATCAGAGTTCTTGTACTGATACTCCTCAACAAAATGGTGTTGGTGAAAGAAAACATTGTCATATTGTTGAAACTTCTTATTATTTGTTGTTGTCTGCTTCGGTTCCAAGTGAATTTTGGGGTGAAGTAATTTGTAGTGTTATCCATGTCATTAATAGAATTCCACCATTTGTCACCTCAAGTTTGTCTCCTTTTGAAACTTGATATGGTTTTACTCCTTATTATTCTTACTCTAAATTCTTTGGTTCTACTTTTTTTGTTCTTCTTGCACCAGTAAAATGTACCAAATTGTCTCATCGTTCTGCAATATATGTTTTTCTTGGTTATGGGGATGGTAAAAAAATTTATTGTTGTTATGATCCTACTAAAAATAAAATGTATGTTTATCGTTATATTGTCTTTCTTGAACACATACAATTTTACTCCCTTTCTTATGATTTGCTTACTCATATTAGGTTTAAAATTATTCATATTGATCATTTCCCTTTGATGATTATATTTCTAGTGATTGTAATGTTGATAACTTTAGGTTTGATACTATTGTTATTCAAGATGCAAGACTTTTACAGATGGTAAGTGTCTGGATCAGTTAGTGTCAAGATACCAATCATCTTAGTTGGAGACCTAAGAAAGGTATAGGAGGTAAGACAATAATCACCTTACTTGAGCATTAACTACTTCTTGGTTAATTAACATTGAACTTGACCTTCGAGAAAATAACCAAAAACTGTTAAAATTAACTCAACATGGAAGAGATACTTTAGTGCAAGTAAATCATTTTTAGCATGAGTAATCAAAATGTCATGCATAATGTTATGACATCCTTGACTCAGCTTCCTTTTTTATTTCAACAGCCTTTTGTCACTTTGAGTTTTCTCTTAGCTACTTAGCTTAGAAGAAAACTTAACCTCCTTAAACTTTCAATCACCTCCCCTCTTAAATAACCACCTCCAACTGATCTGAATTATCCTTAAAAAACTTGATCAAGATATCAAGCTCTAGGATTAAATAGATTTATTTCACCTTGCAAAACAAAGATAGTAGATACTTATTTATTCTCTTAAGACGATAAGATCAGAAATAAATCACTTTCTATTTCTTCATAATTGAAAACCCCCACCATTCTAGATACAAACCATATACACGAGCTTCCAGCTCATTATGAGATAAATCTCCAGTTCATAAATCTTAATAAGAAGTCCACAATCAAACCACTAAAATAAAACCTCCATAGTTATCCTTGAGATAAGCAGTGCATTCTGCTTCACAAAGATCCAAGGTGTCCACACTCATATGAATATTTTGACATTGATATATCTTTTACTCCAATTCCAACATTATTTTTAGCATTACAAACATGCTCAAGCCAATACATATGCATTTGACATTTAGTCTAGACATTTTATCCAATCTTCTCCACTCCTGATTGGATCATTTTCTAAGGCAAATAATAGCAATAAGAAAACCTTTATTAGAGACCAGAAAACCAAGGTCCTATAGAGTTAAAAGCAAAAATAAATTGCTCTTGTAATTCTTCGATAGCTTGTCACTTTCATACCAAACCTCTATAGAAAAGACTAGAATATTCTTGTTGATCAACCTCACATTTAAACTTTTCCCCTAATCATACGTAGATGTGCCTTTATGAGTGGACTTGAGAAATTCCCATGTATTGTTGGCCATAATTCAAGTGACGTGTAGTCTGGGATAAAGCACTTATCCATTCCAAGATTATGGCATTGATAACTTCAAATACTCAGAGACCTAACTCATGATTTATTCTTCTCTCTTCCAAACACCAGGATTCTTCCAACCTGATAACCTTCATAGTTTAATTTTCCTTTTATAACTAGAGTGACATGACTTCTGTAAGTCTAAGAGTGCCTAAGAGGGGGGGTGAATTAGGTATATAAAAATTTATTCGGTTTTATGAGAATACTTGTAGTAATTTTTGTGGTTAAGTGTTTGAAGGTTTTTTACTATATCTTATCTTTTCTTGATTATGGTGATGAAAAAGATAAATGCAGAAAAGTAAAGAACACGGCGATATATCCTGGTTCCCCTCACAATCCGAGAGTACTCCAGTCCCCTTTCCAACACGAAAGAGATTTCACTATAGTTTAGAATGATTGTACAGCCTATGCTTACTATCTAACCTATAGGGTGACCAAAGGTTCTTAACACCTTTAAGGTCAAAACAAACACTAATGTGAATGAAGAACAATCCTCTTCAAATCACAACACTTACTTCCAACAATCCTGAATAGTAAGGGAATACTTTCTTTTTGTAATATAATGGTTTATTTGTAAGAGATGAAGAGCAATATCAATCTTTGATTGATCTTCTTCTTCAAGAAAGAAACAATTCTCAAGCAATGATTATAAATGTTCACAAATGAATGTATGAAACTTGTAATGATTTCTTAATGAAAATGTATATGGCAAGTTTCACAAAATTATGATTTGTAAGAATACTTGAAAGTTTGTAAGATAATGAAAGTTTGAATGATGAAAATTGTTGATTGAAGAAGGTAGTTTGAATTTGAAAAATCTGCACTATTTATAATGTCACAAATACCTCTTCATTCATGCCATTTGATATGAAATGATGCAATGCAATCATGAATGAATATCATTTGAATTATGTTCAAAAAACAAAAGAAAAGATGTATTGGTTCGCTGGGAACCGGTTCCGACCCAGGCAGAACCCGATTCCTAGTGAACGTTATAACTCAGAATTCAAAAATAACACGCAGGAACCGGTTCCCCTATAGGTACAACCCGGTTCCTGGTACAAATTCCAAGGAAGTGTTTTTTGCACAAGTTTGGAACCCGGTTCCCTGTTAGGTCAGAACCGGTTCCTAAAGGCTTATTTTCAAAAATTCTTTTTGAAAAAGATTCCAAACATAGTTTTTCTTATTGTTAAAAATGTGGGATATGTATATGATTATGAATGCATATTTGTGAACATCTATATTCAAGTTTAAGGATTATTTATACCTTTTGACATTGTTGTTTCTTTAATAATTCTTCTTCTAATCTTCAAGACTTGTAAAAGGATTTTATATGATATTGATAAACTTTTTGCACATCCTTTGAATGTTGATATCCATGTTGTCTTCATCAAAACCAAGGCTTTAAACATGACTTGAGAAGCTTACAATTACATTCTCCCCCTTTTTGATGATGACAACCAAGTCTTGAAAACAATTCTTGAAATGTTTATGTTGTTTTGTGTAGCAAAAATGTTAAGCAAATGCAAGGCTCCCCCTAAATTGTAGGCTCCCCCTAAGTCCATAATTCTTTGAATTTTGGAGTGAGTTTATGATAGTTATTTTGGCCTGCAATTTCTTTGAAACAAAACAACACATATGCATATTCTTCTCCCCCTTTGTTAACATCAAAAAGGATGGGGAAAAAGAGTGAAACAAATTTTAAAAACACAAAGTCTATCTTTTACAAATTTTCTCTTAGGCAAACCAATGACAAAATCATGCTTGATTAGTTTATTCAAGTGTTCCATATGAATATGAGCAATCCTTTTGTGCCAAAGCCATGAATCATCATTGTTTGCCACGAGACATTTTACCTTCAAAGATGGATCATCAAGGGAAATCATAACTGTTAGTGTTTTAAGTTGGCATCAATTTTGGTAAAACTAGGCTTTAACAATGTCATGATGGATGTCATGACATTCAGAGATTGAAGATAAATCCTACTGGACAAGGATGGTAAAAGTACATCGAATCGGGAAGCTAAAGTCTGGAAATTTAGAAATGATCATGTCATGATGTGTTATGACATTCAGTGACATTCTGCTCGAGAATCGCTTTTCCCGAGATTTTCGGAAGTTTGTTGAGCATTTTATTTATGTCTTTCGTTATTAGAAAGCATGCTCACGTGGCTGCTAGGTTAATCTTGATTAAACCTAAATTGGTTGTGAAACAAACCATGTTTTTAGGAGAAAATTAAGTGAACCCTAGCTATCTTTATGGAAGCCCAATACTGAAGATTCAGAATTGCTTCTATATAAAGAACTCAACCCTTATTCTACACCACTCATTTAATTGAAGATATTGAAGGCTTTTATTTGTGTACTGTTAGGTTAGTAACAGTTGATTTTGTACTGTTAAAGTTTTTAACAGTTGGTTTTGTAATTCTAGTTTCTCTTGTGAGCCAAGCAACTATCAATTGATAAGTGCATTGGACTAGGATTTCTAGGGTAGTTTATCACCAAAGTCGTGAAGCACGAGTGTTTGTCTCTTGATTGTAAGCTTTGAAGCGAGATCAAGATAGTGTATTGAAGTGTGTCTTCACAATTCAATTAAACAATAGGTTGATATCAACGCGGTGATTGAGGGGAGTAGTAGGAACTCATATCTAAGTAGGACTTAGGTAAAAGTGTCATTGGGTAGTGATTAAGTGAGAAGGTCAACCGTGAGTTGGTGTAGGGTCTTTGAATTGATACTACTAATAGTGAACTTTATCCACGGCTTGGTAGCCTCCGTAGGTTTGTTAGAACCGAACTGGTGAACAACTTATTGTGTTATTTATCGCTTATATTTATCGTAAATTAACAAAGCGTCGAATCGTGTCACAACATTCTCGTGACATTAAGTATCTCCGCCAGAATTTCAATTGGCATCGAGCGGCACCGCTTGTTATTTCGGTGAGATCTAGGGATTATAGTTTCGCTTAATGGAGAAGGAAACAGATTGGAGGTAGACCACCTATTCGGATGGGTCTAATTATGAGTACCGAAGCCTCGTATGATTGCCTTCTTAAGATCGAGATATCATGGCTTGGAGAGCTACCGATAAAGGATGGAAACATCCAACCAAGGTTGAGAAAGATGGGGCTACCGTCTTGAAACCCGAGGAAGAATGGAGCAAAGAGGAAGAAGAGTTGGCTCGGAAATTCTAAAGCTTTGAATGCTCTATTCAATGGTATTGATGAAATATCTTGACCGGTTCATCAATGTGAGGCCAAGGATGTGGGACACTCTCAAAACTACTCATGAGGAACATCCAAAGTGAAGATGTCAAGACTTGGATGCTCACTACCAAATTTGAGAATTTGAAGATGAAGGAAGATGAAACTATTCATGAGTTTCACATGAATGTGTTGGAGATTGCCAATGCCTCGTGAGCACTTGGTGAAAAGATGTCGAAGAGAAGTCGGTGAGAAAGATTCTCGTGTCCTTGCCCAAAAGGTTTGCAATGAAAGTCACAGAATTGAAGAGGCTCGGACATCAAGATCCCGAAGTTGAAGAACTTATTGGATCCCTTATGACCTTTGAGATGGGAATCTGAACCGCTGACAAGAAGAATAAAAGCATAGCTCTTGTATCCAATTCGAATAAGGAAGCAAGGTAGAAGATGAGGAGAAGATAATCAATCTATAGCTATGCTTGGTAAAGCTCAACAAACTTATCAAGAGGATGGATCCAAAGTCAAGGTCAAATGTCAAGGACATTGCATCGACACTAGCAGATCTTATGACTCCAAAGAAGATCCAGTCGAAGAAAAAGGAAGCCAAAGTAGAGGTCCAATGTCATGAATGTGAAGGATATGGACATATTAGAGTGAATGTCCCACCTTTCTTAAGAAACAAAAGAAAGGAATGGTTGTCACTTGTCCGATGGTGATTCAAGTGAATCGAGGAAGAAGGTGCCAAACTTGTCACGCCTCACCGGAGTGTACAATTCGACATGGACTCTAGTGATGAGGAAGTGACATTTGAAGAGCTTCAGAACTACGAGAAGCTATGTGTGAAAATGATGAAGTGTGTCGCCAGAATGAGGAATGAAAAGTCGATTGAGAAGTTGGAAGTCGAGAATGTGAAGCTAGAGGTCGAGAAAAGGAAAGCACCAATATAGCTCTCCTCAATGGTGATATTGTCGTGTTGAATTCCAAGCTTGATCAGATGTATAAGTCTGTCAAAATGCTGACATCTGGTACTGAAAAATTGGATGAAATTCTTCAGCTGGGACAAAGTGCAGGAAATAAGCATGGTTTAGGATATGTTGCTGAAAAGAAACCTGTTGGTGACACTAAGAAGAAGAAACATAGGAGAACAATGTCAAAACAGATGTCACATCACAATACAGGAAACATGTCTGGCTCAGGGTATGTGACTGCAAAGAGATTTGCAAATAACCAAGGGAGGAACAAACCTGGGAAGCCAAAGGCAAAAAGAATGCCATTCCACAAAGTAGGAAATAGGTTTGCCACAGGATATGTGGAAACTAAGAAAGTTGTTGACCACAGAAAGAAAAGCAGACCACATGAACCAATGTCTAACCAGATGTCACAACATTGGGTTCAACATCAAAATCATAGAAATCTGAACAGAAGGTTTAAGAGATGGAGATGTTATTACTGTGGAAGATTTGGTCACATAAAGTCCACCTGCTATAGGCTACATGGGTATCCTAATCAAGTTTCATATGTGAAGCCTAAGTCCAACAAGGCATCATACACTCACCTGGAAGAAGAAGACTACACTCGATAGCACGACTTCTCTTAAAGTATCCGCAGGAAGAGTGGTACTTTGACGATGGATGTTCCAAGCACATGATGGAGACAGAAATCTTCTCAGAGATGTTAAGCCTCATTCTACCAGCTTTGTTACCTTTGGAGGTGGAGCTAAAGGAGAAATCAAAGGTGTTGGAAACTCAAACCGTGCAGGTTCCAAACCGAATGAAGTCTTCTTGGTAAAGGTCCGACGCAAATCTCATTAGCATAAGTCAGCTATGTGATATGGGATACACAGTCAAATTCACTAAGGCTGAATGTCTTGTAATCAATAATGAACAAGTAGTGATTATGAGAGGAGTCAGATCAAAGGACAACTGCTACTTGTGGAAATCTGAGAACCTCATTCGACCATCGTGCTTTTCGACAAAGATGAAGAGAAAGTGAAGTTGAGGCAACAAGAATCTGACCACCCACACCTCAGAGGAATGAAAAGGATCAGTTCCAAAGAAGGAGTCAGAAGATTACCAAGAATTCACATGGAAAAAGGGAAAATCTGTGGTAATTGTAAGGCTGGTCAGGAAATCAGAATGTCACACTCAATGTCCAGACATTTGATCACTCCTGAAGTACTGAAGCAAAGTACTAGGTTCTGGCATGAAAGGTTGACCAAGTGTCTCACTGTCAAATGTTACAGGAGAAAAATCTTGGATGATGTCCTCTTAGGCAGAGGAGGAAAAATCATGGTAACTTCGATCCATGGTAATCACTTGGTATCTGAAGAAGTCTCAGACACAATGATGGATGGCTCAACACTTCCTTCACAGAACAAGTGTTCAAGGAATTGTGTCAAGAAGCTTGGAATGAAGAATGGCAGCCACACTAGGACTATTACCATTCCACATTTGAAGGTATCCAACAGAACAAGTGGAAAGGGTGTTGATCTAAGCTTGTGGAAAAGGATTTACATTGGAAGTCTCCTTGAGAAGTAACCTCATTCCTTGGATCGCAAGAAGAAAAAGTGTGGTACTATACAATGTTGAAGTTGAACTCACAACGGTGATAGCAATTGTTCTAGGGTGATCTGGATAAAGCAGACACTGATTGAGTACAATGTCATACAGGATGTCATGACATTGCACTGTGACATTGTTACTAAAGCTCTTAAGGTCGGTCGGTTTAAGAATATAAGGGACAAATTGGGTATTTGTCAATATGGGAGTTATAGCAATTAATCGAGCCTACAACAAGGGATGACTTGGACTTGGTATTTCAATTAATCATAAGTGGGGCATTTAGGTACTTTCATCCCCATTTTAAAAGTCCAAGAATAGGAAGGACATTCTTATATAAGAGTTTCTCCATTTGAAGGTTACATCACTCTTACTTCCTCTAAAAGAAACTCTAAATCCCGCATTTTTCGCTCTCATTCTCTCAAAACCATCATGAAAAATGTCTTCGTCCTCGCCATCATCCCAAAAGGCTCTCCATCTCCCTCCATGGTCAAGTCGGGAAAGTGTTGAATCCATGCAAGTCGAAACTCAAGGTCACCCATTGCGCACAATAGCTCTTGATCCGTAAAAGGTTACGAATTGCGCACAAGGAATGCAAGAAGACCTCAAGCTTCCCCTCGTAAGACCTGTTCCATCATCTTCTTTCCCCGTAAAGAGTGAACCCGGAGGAGTCTAGGTCACATGTAGCAATAGCTAGGATAGTGATGAATATCCTAAATGAGAATCAATATGTTCCCGGAGTCTCAATGCCTCTAAATGAGAAGTCTAGCCCTAGCTTAGCAGTTGATCCAGATGTCACGAGAATGTCCGGACATCCGGTGATCATGATACTTCTCTATCAAGAATAATGAAGATCACTCGTTAAAGAGTCCGTGTAGGTATTGATAATGCACATAACAACATCTCTGCGATAAGGAAGATGAGTCCTCCGACAAAGATTCTTGATAAGTCCCCAAAAAATGTTGCTCTAATAAAGTCAAGATCGATTATGTTCCGATGGTAATCTTGAAGAATCACCAGAAAGTGTTCCTCACAGTCCGATGACTACATTTCGACAACATTTTGGAAGAGTCACCGTTCAAGAATCTAACCACTTAACCGAACCTCGGTCATTGATTTAGATGAAATGTTCTCGACAATGATCTTATTGCCAATGTCAATCCAAGCATTGCAAAAAGAATGATGAAGAAAAGGAAAACAGCAGAGCCACGAAAGGATCCGAGCTTGTGGACAAAGTCGAGAAGTATCACAAGACCGGTTCTTCTACAAAGAGAGTGGCTGTTGGTGGTGACTCTAAACCAAAGAGAACACCTATTGTGAAAAGAGGAAGGAACGAACCGTGGATTCGATCAAGGCTCGAGTTTGATGTTGTAATGAATGTCACCGACATTCATCCAAAGAAGAAGGCAACTCTTGGAAAGCTTTCCCAAGTGCTGGCCATTGACAACATCTCATTCCATCATCCGAAAATCTTGGAGATGGAAGTATGTTTACAAGAGGATTGCCTTGGAAAGAGAGCGAGTAGGAGTGCTCGAGTGCAAGGAGATCATTAACACGATTAAGGGCGGGGATGAAAGCAGAGAAACTCTCAAGCGCTATGAAACTCGGTGAGAGAGTTTATTGTCAATCTCTCAACCGACGTGGGGATAGAAATTCGATGATTACCGATGTTTATGTGAGGGAGAAAAGTCGTTTTCTCAAAAGTGGTCAACAGATACCTAGGCGACACGAGATACTACGCAGGCTGGAAGAAACCGACAACAAGATCCCAAACTATCACGCCACAGGTAGGCAATGGCCTCTAAAGGAAAGCTCTGCAAGCAAACCGAGTGTCAAGTTTGCTATCCGCATAAGATTGGTCTGCTAACGGGTTCCAACCAATCACAAATCCACCATCTCCAATGGATTGGGAAGATTCATTTATGCGAGGTACTCGGCCTCCTTTGACTATGGATCCTACATATTTGATCGACACTCAAGCATGCTAACGCTATGCCATCAAGGGACCAATAGCTTTTCCTCCTGGTGGAATTATGATTGATCAACATCCGACATTCTTGGTGATGAGATTCGATGCAAAGAACCTCGCCTTGGCTTCCACTACAAATGTTCCAAGGAAACATGTCCCGACATTGTCATGACATCTGCGAGACATCAACTGTCAAAGAAAATTCTCATAAAGCAAATGTCATTCTGTGCTAAGAGCAACTTGCAAGGAACTTGAAGCAAGAAAGTCTGGAAGAGCTTATCTCTCAACCGGCAGACACGAAGTTGAGGATGAAGAGAAAGCGATAATGATGCGGTTGGTGATCTGAAGATGATGATAATCTTTCTTTGGTGCGATCAAACACGGATCTCAAGAAGGATCGAAGAAGCTTCCTTCCACATGCCTCCTCTAGAGAAAGCAATTGATGCCTCCACCTTTGTTGCTTTTACTCATCAACTGTTTTCGCTTTTGCTTGTTTCAATTTTGTTGGATGTTTGTAATCCTTTATTGATGATGTGTAATGCACGAACAATGATGTATCCTGTTATACTTCTGGTACTTAACTACTTGCTGGTATATTTCTTTTCTTGACTCTCTTTCAATAGTCTGGGAATTTGTATGGTTTCTTTGGCCTTTATGGCTAAAGGGGAGAAGAAATCGTGGGAAGTATTAATGTTTGGGCAATTGTATTTGGGGCAACTATGGGAGAATGTTGGGACATTTGTATGGGTAGAATTTATCTTCTATTAGTTCTAGGTACTTAAAGCTTAGGAAAGCTTAGAAATTTAGAACTAGGTAAATAGTCTTCTTTGCATTTGTACTCGATAGGTCTAGATGTTTTAGCCAAAATGTGCCAAGGGGAGTTTGTTAGTGTTTTAAGTTGGCATCAATTTTGGTAAAACTAGCTTTAACAATGTCATGATGGATGTCATGACATTCGAGATGAAGATAAATCCTCTGGACAAGGATGGTAAAAGTACTTCAGAACGGGAAGCTAAAGTCTTTGGAAATTCTGAAAGTGATGTCATGACAGATGTTATGACATTCAGTGTGACATTCTGTTCTGCAGAATCAGTTTTTCCTGAGATTTTTCAGGAAGTTTGTTGAGCATTTTATTTATGTCTTTCTGTTATTAGAAAGCATGCTCACGTGGCTGCTAGGTTAATCTTGATTAAACCTAAATTGGTTGTGAAACAAACCATGCTTTTAGGAGAAAATTAAGTGAACCCTAGCTATCTTTATGGAAGCCCAATACTGAAGATTCAGAATTGCTTCTATATAAAGAACTCAACCCTTATTCTACAGCCACGCCTCCAGATTTAATTGAAGATATTGAAGGCTTTTATTTGTGTACTGTTAGGTTAGTAACAGTTGATTTTGTCTTGTTAAAGTTTTTAACAGTTGGTTTTGTAATTCTAGTTTCTCTTGTGAGCCAAGCAACTATCAATTGATAAGTGCATTGGACTAGGATTTGCTGTAAGGGTAGTTTATCACTCAAAGCTGTGAAGCACGAGTGTTTGTCTCTTGATTGTAAGCTTTGAAGCGAGATCAAGATAGTGTATTGAAGTGTGTCTTCACAATTCAATTAAACAATAGGTTGATATCACTGCGGTGATTGAGGGGGAGTGAGTAGGAACTCATATCTAAGTAGGACTTAGGTAAAAGTGTCATTGGGTAGTGATTAAGTGAGAAGGCTGTCAACTGTGAGTTGGCTGTAGGGTCTTTGAATTGATACTACTAATAGTGAACTTTATCCCTGGCTTGGTAGCCTCCAGACGTAGGTTTGTTAGAACCGAACTGGGTGAACAACTTATTGTGTTATTTACTGCTTTCTATATTTACTGTGTAAATTAACAAAGCAGTGTCAGATACTGTGTCACAACATTCTCTGTGACATTAAGTATCTGCTGCCAGGAATTTCAATAACTATATTATTAATTCTTTTACCTTTGAGTTTTACCTCATTGGTGACTTCATCAATAATCAAGCATTCATCTTTTGTAAATTTGATCTTGAAGCCTTTGTCACAAAGTTGGCTAATGCTAAGAAGATTGTGCTTTAGTCCTTCAACATAAAGAACATCTTCAATGGATGTGAAAGGTGGTGCACCAACTTTGCCTTTACCAAGAATTCTCCCTTTGTTGTTATCTCCATAAGTGACATAACCCTTGGCCTTTAGAACAAGATTTGAAAATTAATTTAAGTCTCCCATCAAATACTTAGAGTCACCACTTATCAAGATACCAAAAGTTTGAAGTGGTCTCCAAGCAAACCTACAAAACAAATTAAGTTTGATTTGGTACCCAATGTGCTTTGGATCCATCATAGTTAGTTCCTTTCTTGACCCATACATAATGCCCACTTGGAACACTAAAGTTTCTTATATAGCAAGCATTAGGTGTGTGACCTTTAATACCACAATAAAAACAAGTAGGTTCAAAATTACTTATATATCTAGGAGGATAAGATTTATTCTTAACAACTCTTTTCTTTTTAGGATAATGATGAACTACTTTAGGCTTATTCACTTTCTCTTGGATTGGTTGGTTATTAGCCTTAACAAAGATAGTTTTGTTGGAACTTGGTTGAGAAAATTTTAAAAAACCAAGTCCACTTTTATCTTTAGGATATCTTTGTGTGCTAAGAACATTTTCCAATCCAACTTGTCCTTTTTCATACCTTTCTAGGACTCTTTTTAATTGGACAATTTGGAAAGAAAGTGATTCACAATTATTGCATACAAAATTCTGTTTTTGATCACTAATCATCTTTTCTTTTTCATCTTTATGTTCTTTTTCAATAGTTTTAACTTTTTCTTCTAAAGATGAAATTAATTTCTTTTGAGATGAAATAGTTTTATATAGAATTTTGCATTCATTTAATGGTTCCTCTATAGCACCTTGTGCACCATTATCATAAAGAGAGTTGTCATAACTAACCTCGTCTTCTTCATCATCGGAATTGTGTGTTGCTATAAATGCAAGATTTGCATGTTCTTTATCTGATGATGAACTTATTTCATTATCATCCCATATTACATATGCTTTCTCTAGCCTTTTTTCCTTCTTTCCTTTGAAATGTTTATTCTTCCTTTCAACTGTAGGGCATTCACTTTTGACATGACCTTTTTCTCCACATGCAAAACATTTAATTTTCCTTGGTGGTGCTTCTATTTTAATGATATCCTTTTTCTTTTCTTCTCTTAGGAATTTTTCAAATTTCTTGATAAAAGCATCATCTTCACTACTAGTGGATTCATCCTCTTGATTGCTATCATGATATTTGATCCTTGTCTTTAAAGCAATGTCTTTTGAATCTCTTACTTGGATTTCATGTTTTTCAAGTCTTCCAAGTTCCGTTTCATATTCTTGAAGCTTTCCGAATAATGTTGCGGAAGTCATAGTTGCTAGACTTTTCTTTTCGGATATTGCCGTCACTTTTGGTTGCCATTCCCTAGTTAAAAACCTAAGCACTTTAAGATTTCATTCATCGTTAGTTAAAGTCTTACCAAGTGCCTTCAGGTGATTTGTCAAGTGAACGAATCTCTTTTGCAAGTCAATGATGGATTCTCCGGGCAGCATTCAGAATAATTCATATTCTTGACTCAAAGTGTTCAATCTAGATCTTTTGACTTCGGCGGTTCCTTCATGAGTTTCTACAAGAGTATCCCAAATTTCCTTTGCCGTTGTACATGCTGATACTCGAAAGAATTCATCCATACTAAGAGCACTTTGGAGGATATTGATTGCCTTTTTGTCAAAGAGAACTTTTTTCTTGTCATCGTCATCCCATGATGCTTTAGGTTTTGATGATCCAACACCATTGACAACACACACCGGAGTAAATGGACCATTCTCAACAGCATTCCATATTTCTTCTCCTTGCGCTTCAAGATGAGCCTTCATGCGAATTTTCCAAAAGTCAAAGTATTCACCACAAAACAATGGAGGCTTGTTGTTACTACCACCATCTTTGAAAACCGGATTTTGATTTGCGGAAGCCATTCAGGATCTTTTAGGAAAAAGTTACCTATAACTTGCTCGATACCAATTGTAAGTCTAAGAGGGGGTGAATTAGGTATATAAAAATTTATTCGGTTTTATGAGAATACTTGTAGTAATTTTTGTGGTTAAGTGTTTGAAGGTTTTTTACTATATCTTATCTTTTCTTGATTATGGTGATGAAAAAGATAAATGCAGAAAAGTAAAGAACACGGCGATATATCCTGGTTCCCCTCACAATCCGAGAGTACTCCAGTCCCTTTTCCAACACGAAAGAGATTTCACTATAGTTTAGAATGATTGTACAGCCTATGCTTACTATCTAACCTATAGGGTGACCAAAGGTTCTTAACACCTTTAAGGTCAAAACAAACACTAATGTGAATGAAGAACAATCCTCTTCAAATCACAACACTTACTTCCAACAATCCTGGATAGTAAGGGAATACTTTCTTTTTGTAATACAATGGTTTATTTGTAAGAGATGAAGAGCAATATCAATCTTTGATTGATCTTCTTCTTCAAGAAAGAAACAATTCTCAAGCAATGATTATAAATGTTCCCAAATGAATGTATGAAACTTGTAATGATTTCTTAATGAAAATGTATATGGCAAGTTTCACAAAATTATGATTTGTAAGAACACTTGAAAGTTTGTAAGATAATGAAAGTTTGAATGATGAAAATTGTTGATTGAAGAAGGTAGTTTGAATTTGAAAAATCTGCACTATTTATAATGTCACAAATACCTCTTCATTCATGCCATTTGATATGAAAATATGCAATGCAATCATGAATGAATATCATTTGAATTATGTTCAAAAAACAAAAGAAAAGCTATACTGGTTTGCTGGGAACCGGTTCCGACCCAGGCAGAACTCGGTTCCTAGTGAACGTTATAACTCAGAATTCAAAAATAACACGCAGGAACCGGTTCCCCTATAGGTACAACCCGGTTCCTGGTACAAATTCCAGGGAAGTGTTTTTTGCACAAGTTTGGAACCTGGTTCCCTGTTAGGTCAGAACCGGTTCCTAAAGGCTTATTTTCAAAAATTCTTTTTGAAAAAGATTCCAAACATAGTTTTTCTTATTGTTAAAAATGTGGGATATGTATATGATTATGAATGCATATTTGTGAACATCTATATTCAAGTTTAAGGATTATTTATACCTTTTGACATTGTGGTTTCTTTAATAATTCTTCTTCTAATCTTCAAGACTTGTAAAAGGATTTTATATGATATTGATAAACTTTTTGCACATCCTTTGAATGTTGATATCCATGTTGTCTTCATCAAAACCAAGGCTTTAAACATGACTTGAGAAGCTTGCAATTACATTCTCCCCCTTTTTGATGATGACAACCAAGTCTTGAAAACAATTCTTGAAATGTTTATGTTGTTTTGTGTAGCAAAAATGTTAAGCAAATGCAAGGCTCCCCCTAAATTGTAGGCTCCCCCTAAGTCCATAATTCTTTGAATTTTGGAGTGAGTTTATGATAGTTATTTTGGCCTGCAATTTCTTTGAAACAAAACAACACATATGCATATTCTTCTCCCCCTTTGTTAACATCAAAAAGGATGGGGAAAAAGAGTGAAACAAATTTTAAAAACACAAAGTCTATCTTTGACAAATTTTCTCTTAGGCAAACCAATGACAAAATCATGCTTGATTAGTTTATTCAAGTGTTCCATATGAATATGAGCAATCCTTTTGTGCCAAAGCCATGAATCATCATTGTTTGCCACGAGACATTTTACCTTCAAAGATGGATCATCAAGGGAAATCATAACTATATTATTAATTCTTTTACCTTTGAGTTTTACCTCATTGGTGACTTCATCAATAATCAAACATTCATCTTTTGTAAATTTGATCTTGAAGCCTTTGTCACAAAGTTGGCTAATGCTAAGAAGATTGTGCTTTAGTCCTTCAACATAAAGAACATCTTCAATGGATGTGAAAGGTGGTGCACCAACTTTGCCTTTACCAAGAATTCTCCTTTGTTGTTATCTCCATAAGTGACATAACCCTTGGCCTTTAGAACAAGATTTGAAAATTAATTTAAGTCTCCCATCAAATACTTAGAGTCACCACTTATCAAGATACCAAAAGTTTGAAGTGGTCTCCAAACAAACCTACAAAACAAATTAAGTTTGATTTGGTACCCAATGTGCTTTGGGTCCATCATAGTTAGTTCCTTTCTTGACCCATACATAATGCCCACTTGGAACACTAAAGTTTCTTATATAGCAAGCATTAGGTGTGTGACCTTTAATACCACAATAAAAACAAGTAGGTTCAAAATTACTTATATATCTAGGAGGATAAGATTTATTCTTAACAACTCTTTTCTTTTTAGGATAATGATGAACTACTTTAGGCTTATTCACTTTCTCTTGGATTGGTTGGTTATTAGCCTTAACAAAGATAGTTTTGTTGGAACTTGGTTGAGAAAATTTTGAAAAACCAAGTCCACTTTTATCTTTAGGATATCTTTGTGTGCTAAGAACATTTTCCAATCCAACTTGTAATTTTTCATACCTTTCTAGGACTCTTTTTAATTGGACAATTTGGAAAAGAAAGTGATTCACAATTATTGCATACAAAATTCTGTTTTTGATCACTAATCATCTTTTCTTTTTCATCTTTATGTTCTTTTTCAATAGTTTTAACTTTTTCTTCTAAAGATGAAATTAATTTCTTTTGAGATGAAATAGTTTTATATAGAATTTTGCATTCATTTAATGGTTCCTCTATAGCACCTTGTGCACCATTATCATAAAGAGAGTTGTCATAACTAACCTCGTCTTCTTCATCATCGGAATTGTGTGTTGCTATAAATGCAAGATTTGCATGTTCTTTATCTGATGATGAACTTATTTCATTATCATCCCATACTACATATGCTTTCTCTAGCCTTTTTTTCCTTCTTTCCTTTGAAATATTTATTCTTCCTTTCAACTGTAGGGCATTCACTTTTGACATGACCTTTTTCTCCACATGCAAAACATTTAATTTTCCTTGGTGGTGCTTCTATTTTAATGATATCCTTTTCTTTTCTTTTCTTAGGAATTTTTCAAACTTCTTGATAAAAGCATCATCTTCACTACTAGTGGATTCATCCTCTTGATTGCTATCATGATATTTGATCCTTGTCTTTAAAGCAATGTCTTTTGAATCTCTTACTTGATTTCATGTTTTCAAGTCTTCCAAGTTCCGTTTCATATTCTTGAAGCTTTCGAATAATGTTGTGGAAGTCATAGTTGCTAGGCTTTTCTTTTCGGATATTGCCGTCACTTTTGGTTGCCATTCCCTAGTTAAAAACCTAAGCACTTTAAGATTTAATTCATTGTTAGTTAAAGTCTTACCAAGTGCCTTCAGGTGATTTGTCAAGTGAACGAATCTCTTTTGCAAGTCAAGGATGGATTCTCCGGGCAACATTCAGAATAATTCATATTCTTGACTCAAAGTGTTCAATCTAGATCTTTTGACTTCGGCGGTTCCTTCATGAGTTTCTACAAGAGTATCCCAAATTTCCTTTGCCGTTGTACATGCTGATACTCGAAAGAATTCATCCATACTAAGAGCACTTTGGAGGATATTGATTGCCTTTTTGTCAAAGAGAACTTTTTTCTTGTCATCGTCATCCCATGATGCTTTAGGTTTTGATGATCCAACACCATTGACAACACACACCGGAGTAAATGGACCATTCTCAACAGCATTCCATATTTCTTCTCCTTGCGCTTCAAGATGAGCCTTCATGCGAATTTTCCAAAAGTCAAAGTATTCACCACAAAACAATGGAGGCTTGTTGTTACTACCACCATCTTTGAAAACCGGATTTTGATTTGCGGAAGCCATTCAGGATCTTTTAGGAAAAAGTTACCTATAACTTGCTCTGATACCAATTGTAAGTCTAAGAGTGCCTAAGAGGGGGGGGGGTGAATTAGGTATATAAAAATTTATTCGGTTTTATGAGAATACTTGTAGTAATTTTTGTGGTTAAGTGTTTGAAGGTTTTTTACTATATCTTATCTTTTCTTGATTATGGTGATGAAAAAGATAAATGCAGAAAAGTAAAGAACACGGCGATATATCCTGGTTCCCCTCACAATCCGAGAGTACTCCAGTCCCTTTTCCAACACGAAAGAGATTTCACTATAGTTTAGAATGATTGTACAACCTATGCTTACTATCTAACCTATAGGGTGACCAAAGGTTCTTAACACCTTTAAGGTCAAAACAAACACTAATGTGAATGAAGAACAATCCTCTTCAAATCACAACACTTACTTCCAACAATCCTGGATAGTAAGGGAATACTTTCTTTTTGTAATACAATGGTTTATTTGTAAGAGATGAAGAGCAATATCAATCTTTGATTGATCTTCTTCTTCAAGAAAGAAACAATTCTCAAGCAATGATTATAAATGTTCCCAAATGAATGTATGAAACTTGTAATGATTTCTTAATGAAAATGTATATGGCAAGTTTCACAAAATTATGATTTGTAAGAATACTTGAAAGTTTGTAAGATAATGAAAGTTTGAATGATGAAAATTGTTGATTGAAGAAGGTAGTTTGAATTTGAAAAATCTGCACTATTTATAATGTCACAAATACCTCTTCATTCATGCCATTTGATATGAAAAGATGCAATGCAATCATGAATGAATATCATTTGAATTATGTTCAAAAAACAAAAGAAAAGCTATACTGGTTTGCTGGGAACCGGTTCCGACCCAGGCAGAACTCGGTTCCTAGTGAACGTTATAACTCAGAATTCAAAAATAACACGCAGGAACCGGTTCCCCTATAGGTACAACCCGGTTCCTGGTACAAATTCCAGGGAAGTGTTTTTTGCACAAGTTTGGAACCCGGTTCCCTGTTAGGTCAGAACCGGTTCCTAAAGGCTTATTTTCAAAAATTCTTTTTGAAAAAGATTCCAAACATAGTTTTTCTTATTGTTAAAAATGTGGGATATGTATATGATTATGAATGCATATTTGTGAACATCTATATTCAAGTTTAAGGATTATTTATACCTTTTGACATTGTTGTTTCTTTAATAATTCTTCTTCTAATCTTCAAGACTTGTAAAAGGATTTTATATGATATTGATAAACTTTTTGCACATCCTTTGAATGTTGATATCCATGTTGTCTTCATCAAAACCAAGGCTTTAAACATGACTTGAGAAGCTTGCAATTACATTCTCCCCCTTTTTGATGATGACAACCAAGTCTTGAAAACAATTCTTGAAATGTTTATGTTGTTTTGTGTAGCAAAAATGTTAAGCAAATGCAAGGCTCCCCCTAAATTGTAGGCTCCCCCTAAGTCCATAATTCTTTGAATTTTGGAGTGAGTTTATGATAGTTATTTTGGCCTGCAATTTCTTTGAAACAAAACAACACATATGCATATTCTTCTCCCCCTTTGTTAACATGAAAAAGGATGGGGAAAAAGAGTGAAACAAATTTTAAAAACACAAAGTCTATCTTTGACAAATTTTCTCTTAGGCAAACCAATGACAAAATCATGCTTGATTAGTTTATTCAAGTGTTCCATATGAATATGAGCAATCCTTTTGTGCCAAAGCCATGAATCATCATTGTTTGCCACGAGACATTTTACCTTCAAAGATGGATCATCAAGGGAAATCATAACTATATTATTAATTCTTTTACCTTTGAGTTTTACCTCATTGGTGACTTCATCAATAATCAAACATTCATCTTTTGTAAATTTGATCTTGAAGCCTTTGTCACAAAGTTGGCTAATGCTAAGAAGATTGTGCTTTAGTCCTTCAACATAAAGAACATCTTCAATGGATGTGAAAGGTGGTGCACCAACTTTGCCTTTACCAAGAATTCTCCCTTTGTTGTTATCTCCATAAGTGACATAACCCTTGGCCTTTAGAACAAGATTTGAAAATTAATTTAAGTCTCCCATCAAATACTTAGAGTCACCACTTATCAAGATACCAAAAGTTTGAAGTGGTCTCCAAACAAACCTACAAAACAAATTAAGTTTGATTTGGTACCCAATGTGCTTTGGGTCCATCATAGTTAGTTCCTTTCTTGACCCATACATAATGCCCACTTGGAACACTAAAGTTTCTTATATAGCAAGCATTAGGTGTGTGACCTTTAATACCACAATAAAAACAAGTAGGTTCAAAATTACTTATATATCTAGGAGGATAAGATTTATTCTTAACAACTCTTTTCTTTTTAGGATAATGATGAACTACTTTAGGCTTATTCACTTTCTCTTGGATTGGTTGGTTATTAGCCTTAACAAAGATAGTTTTGTTGGAACTTGGTTGAGAAAATTTTGAAAAACCAAGTCCACTTTTATCTTTAGGATATCTTTGTGTGCTAAGAACATTTTCCAATCCAACTTGTAATTTTTCATACCTTTCTAGGACTCTTTTTAATTGGACAATTTGGAAAGAAAGTGATTCACAATTATTGCATACAAAATTCTGTTTTTGATCACTAATCATCTTTTCTTTTTCATCTTTATGTTCTTTTTCAATAGTTTTAACTTTTTCTTCTAAAGATGAAATTAATTTCTTTTGAGATGAAATAGTTTTATATAGAATTTTGCATTCATTTAATGGTTCCTCTATAGCACCTTGTGCACCATTATCATAAAGAGAGTTGTCATAACTAACCTCGTCTTCTTCATCATCGGAATTGTGTGTTGCTATAAATGCAAGATTTGCATGTTCTTTATCTGATGATGAACTTATTTCATTATCATCCCATACTACATATGCTTTCTCTAGCCTTTTTTCCTTCTTTCCTTTGAAATATTTATTCTTCCTTTCAACTGTAGGGCATTCACTTTTGACATGACCTTTTTCTCCACATGCAAAACATTTAATTTTCCTTGGTGGTGCTTCTATTTTAATGATATCCTTTTTCTTTTCTTTTCTTAGGAATTTTTCAAACTTCTTGATAAAAGCATCATCTTCACTACTAGTGGATTCATCCTCTTGATTGCTATCATGATATTTGATCCTTGTCTTTAAAGCAATGTCTTTTGAATCTCTTACTTGGATTTCATGTTTTTCAAGTCTTCCAAGTTCCGTTTCATATTCTTGAAGCTTTCCGAATAATGTTGTGGAAGTCATAGTTGCTAGGCTTTTCTTTTCGGATATTGCCGTCACTTTTGGTTGCCATTCCCTAGTTAAAAACCTAAGCACTTTAAGATTTAATTCATTGTTAGTTAAAGTCTTACCAAGTGCCTTCAGGTGATTTGTCAAGTGAACGAATCTCTTTTGCAAGTCAAGGATGGATTCTCCGGGCAACATTCAGAATAATTCATATTCTTGACTCAAAGTGTTCAATCTAGATCTTTTGACTTCGGCGGTTCCTTCATGAGTTTCTACAAGAGTAACCCAAATTTCCTTTGCCGTTGTACATGCTGATACTCGAAAGAATTCATCCATACTAAGAGCACTTTAGAGGATATTGATTGCCTTTTTGTCAAAGAGAACTTTTTTCTTGTCATCGTCATCCCATGATGCTTTAGGATTTGATGATCCAACACCATTGACAACACACACCAGAGTAAATGGACCATTCTCAACAGCATTCCAAATTTCTTCTCCTTGCGCTTCAAGATGAGCCTTCATGCGAATTTTCCAAAAGTCAAAGTATTCACCACAAAACAATGGAGGCTTGTTGTTACTACCACCATCTTTGAAAACCGGATTTTGATTTGCGGAAGCCATTCAGGATCTTTTAGGAACAAGTTACCTATAACTTGCTCTGATACCAATTGTAAGTCTAAGAGTGCCTAAGAGGGGGGGGGGGTGAATTAGGTATATAAAAATTTATTCGGTTTTATGAGAATACTTGTAGTAATTTTTGTGGTTAAGTGTTTGAAGGTTTTTACTATATCTTATCTTTTCTTGATTATGGTGATGAAAAGATAAATGCGAAAAGTAAAGAACACGGCGATATATCCCGGTTCCCTCACAATCCGAGTACTCAGTCCCTTTTCCAACACGAAAGAGATTTCACTATAGTTTAGAATGATTGTACAGCCTATGCTTACTATCTAACCTATAGGGTGACCAAAGGTTCTTAACACCTTTAAGGTCAAAACAAACACTAATGTGAATGAAGAACAATCCTCTTCAAATCACAACACTTACTTCCAACAATCCTGGATAGTAAGGGAATACTTTCTTTTTTGTAATACAATGGTTTATTTGTAAGAGATGAAGAGCAATATCAATCTTTGATTGATCTTCTTCTTCAAGAAAGAAACAATTCTCAAGCAATGATTATAAATGTTCCCAAATGAATGTATGAAACTTGTAATGATTTCTTAATGAAAATGTATATGGCAAGTTTCACAAAATTATGATTTGTAAGAACACTTGAAAGTTTGTAAGATAATGAAAGTTTGAATGATGAAAATTGTTGATTGAAGAAGGTAGTTTGAATTTGAAAAATCTGCACTATTTATAATGTCACAAATACCTCTTCATTCATGCCATTTGATATGAAAAGATGCAATGCAATCATGAATGAATATCATTTGAATTATGTTCAAAAAACAAAAGAAAAGATGTATTGGTTCGCTGGGAACCGGTTCCGACCCAGGCAGAACCCGGTTCCTAGTGAACGTTATAACTCAGAATTCAAAAATAACACGCAGGAACCGGTTCCCCTATAGGTACAACCCGGTTCCTGGTACAAATTCCAGGGAAGTGTTTTTTGCACAAGTTTGGAACCTGGTTCCCTGTTAGGTCAGAACCGGTTCCTAAAGGCTTATTTTCAAAAATTCTTTTTGAAAAAGATTCCAAACATAGTTTTTCTTATTGTTAAAAATGTGGGATATGTATATGATTATGAATGCATATTTGTGAACATCTATATTCAAGTTTAAGGATTATTTATACCTTTTGACATTGTTGTTTCTTTAATAATTCTTCTTCTAATCTTCAAGACTTGTAAAAGGATTTTATATGATATTGATAAACTTTTTGCACATCCTTTGAATGTTGATATCCATGTTGTCTTCATCAAAACCAAGGCTTTAAACATGACTTGAGAAGCTTGCAATTACAACTTCAACTTCCCATAAGACAGATAGTACCAGAATTATATCTCCCTGAAAACTCACCCAATGGACCAGGGTTCCTGCTCTGATACTAATTGAAATTCAGGTATAGGCAACACATACAAATAAAAATGTCTTAACAACCAAAGATGTCGTGACAAATGTTATAACATCTGATGACAAACCAGATCAATCAAGCTTAATATGATACAAAAAATAAAATTGTAGAAAGATAAATAATCCATGAAGATGATAACTCAGTTCGGTGCAACATAACCTACTATGGGGCTACCAAACCATGAAGAAGTCCACTATTAGGAGTATTAGTTTAAAGATAAATTATTCTCAAGCTTACAACTTCTCGCCTAATCCATGCCTAATTCTACTTCTACATAGATCATCTTTAGATATGAGAAATCTCCATCCCACTTCCAATCACTGCAATAGTATCTAGCAGTCCCAATCTCAGTGACTGCAACAATTACAACTCAATTAAGAAGATCATTCTTCCATTATAATAACTCAAACTCTTTCTTAAAAGCTTCGAGTTAAAATAATACTCTACTCATTTCCTAAAGGCTTATGAGTGATAACAATAGCTTGACTAACAGTCAATCAATAATCAGTCGACCTCACAGTATCAAAAGATACACGAGTTATAAAACAAACTACACAAGAAACTCTCAAAACCTAAGACTTATACTTTTCACCTAAATTTACAATTGTTGAAAAACTTAAATTACATTAGGCTAGGAATCTCCTTTAAATACAACTCTGCAGTCAATGGGCTTCAATATTATGAGTCTAAAAGTTTCTTGATTCATAAGATGAGTGTTTCTCCAATTGTGTAGCAAATCTCCTTAAATCTTGGAACCACCAATACATAGTTTCCTAATTTATCTCAAGGCCCAAATTAGTATCTTATGTACAATTGGAGATATGAAACCTGTTCCAAAACACATATTGTTGACCTACAAAAATCTATGATATATATACAAAGGGAATATAATATAATCAAATCAAATATGTCAAGATTTAACAAAAAACAGCGCCTTGATTGTTGCATAATAGAACACGATGTCATAATATCTTGTTCGACATCTGGTCAGAACCATGTTTTAGCAAAATATTGTCATTACACAAAACTATGATACTGACAATTTCATAACCTAAGTCATCTCTCTAGTTAATTCACCTAGTTACAACCTATGTTTAGCCTTACTTTTCATCATAAATTTTAATCAAATTATCTTACAATCAAATTTGTACTCTTATATATTCATACAATTCCAAAGTAGTGTTTTTATTATTGCACATACATGCATACTCATATTAATATTATTTAACAATTAATCGCAATCATGACAACCTTATCACATTACATGCATACATTTCACACATACTACATCAACTACTTTTTTTGTGCTCAAACTCTTAGCATAACATCAAAATTACATCTCACTATACTTTGTGCATTGTTTTTTTCTAGTTCAGTTTACTATCATTATGTCACAAGATATCACATAACACTGCTACAGATTTTTCACATGCATTACTAAAATATATTCTACAATATTTCACACATTACTTTCTCCACTACTATAAGCATATTTGACCATAATTGACATGCTTATGCTGGACACACATCCTACATGCTTACACTGACACACTTTGTCATTTAACAAACACATCACATACTCATAATACTCTATTATTATACGTAAATCTTCACATAAACACACATATGATGTATACACATTGTGATTGAAGTTCACAATTTAAATAACCACACAATTCACACAAACAAACATCAGACTTGATATATGTTATGTAGTTACACGCTGAACAATAAGCAATAGTTTGCAACTACATTGCACAACATAGTCACACACACATTATCTATGAATATAACATGATATCAAAGCATAAACTAGACAGAAATAACATTCAAAAATTGCACACAACCCAACAACACACTACTGATTGCACATCTCACAATGTACTCTACTTTATCATGTTGCACTTATGTATTTATATTTTTCAAAAATTACATTTGTTAATACTACTTATGCCAAAACTTATAATAACAAGTACTAATTAGCAAAACACACTCTAAAATTTTACAGAGTGATCTGTACAAACACTATTATTTATGATAAACTATATACACATATCATACTACGTGCATACGATATCTCACATGTACACATAAATGCATCAAAAATTTAAACAACACACACAATAGACACTTATTGTTGTTAACATCGTATCAACAACAAATATACAATATAATCATATCATCAACCAAACACATGATCATGATTTCAAAACAACAACATGTTGTAGTAATTTGACCACCAATATAACTCAATCATCACACCTCCTAATAAGAAACATTGAACCTGCAAAATAATAAATCATTATATAAACCTAAGGCGTATAAGTACTCTGTCTTTAAGAATTTATCCGCCTCATGAATGCAAATCGCCTAGGATTCAACAAGTTCTTCCCAGATTCTCAACGAGACTCTGAGGCATCAAAAAAATTTAGATGTCCGAAAGATGTAACCAGGAAAAACTAAAAGAAATTAGGAATCTAAAACAAAAATGGTTTTTCACATTATGTCTATTGATATAAAACTATGAGAGTTGTTATATATAGAAGAGAGATAAAGGTCTTAAAGGTTTTGACTAAGTCAAGTCAAAATCATTATTTGACCAAGTCAAATTATAAATACTAATAATAATAATGATATATGTAATAAAATATTTTATCATATTTCTCATTCAAAATTAGAAGATAAATTTACTTTAAAACTTTTGAAATATATATTAAAATTTACAACAATCCCCCACATATTTCAAAAGTTCAAAAATATTAGTAAATTTTCCCCCTCAATTAACATCCTAAATGTGATGCATCAAACTGGTGTAGCAAGCTATATGAACCAACTCTAGAATGATAGTACTTAACACACAGTGAAATTGGTGTTGCAAGCTATATGAACCAAAGACACTTGACTTATGTTAGAGGTCTACCACTCACATCACACCCCCACAATTCTTGTTGTTAATGTTGTGGTGCACTAATAGGCCATGCGTGTGCCTGGTTATTTTCATGAGTGCTCTAGAGATTTCGCCAAAGATCTCATACAAGCGGCCCCACTCGACACTCATATAGGTGATTTCATCAAGTGTATGCTACAGATCGTACACCTCCAATAAAGATATGAAATTTATTAAAATCTACATAAGCTTATCCTCTCAATAATGTTGTGCCTAGCACTTTCTCAATTACACCATAGGAAAAGTACGCAAGAAAATTAGTCAAATAAATTTTAGTGCTAGCAGAACTAACAAGTGACTTGTTCTTACCCATATGAACCTTTTTCATGGGATCTCCAATCACAAAGGTTGGGTTCCCATCACTTGTCAGTTTCAGTTGGCTTAAGTCCGATTTCCCTCGACGTGTTCATGATAAGTGCCAAAATATTGTTATTTTGTATATATGTTTTGTGTCACTTATCCATTCTTTTGTTGATATTCTTTGAATAAATTCTCCGTTTTTTGTATAAATGTGTACATAATAGAATAATTTAGTTTTTGTGTAAATATTGTATCATTTGATAGTTTTTCATCTCTTTTATAGATATTCTTTCATAATTGGAGCATTGAGTAATAAAGGCCAAAGGCTAAGCTTCAAGAGTGCGATTTTGCGCAATTCACCAACGAATAAGGCTCAAATCAAAGAATAAAAAATCATCAATTTGATTGATATTTTTTCATGGTTATATAGTAAATTGAATAAGCTTTCCAACTCTTCAAACCAGGCGCAAATCTGAGTTACGGTTATCAAGTTATGGCAAAAACAAGTGCTGATTTTTTCGGAACTGCACAGACCGCGCTAAACGCCACAGACCGGGCTAAGCGTGCCCTGCGATTTCAGAACTCGTTAAAAAGGGAAAAAACACATTTTAAGTTATGGGTTGGGTATATTTGAGTCCCAACACCATCAACATCATTTTTTTTATAGATTAGCTTAGAAAACAATATTGGAACTTGCATTTGGATGATTTGGAGTCGAATCCCTCGTCGATTGGTGTTGACAAACCAAGAGATATTTGGATCCTCTTCTTCTATTCTCTTTGTAATCTATTTTCTTGGGTTTTGTATGTATATCTACTCATAACTCATGTATATTTGTCGCCCTTGGCGTTGTATAAAACTTGTTTTATGAATCTGTGTTGGTGATTGTCTTAGGTTTTTACCTCGTGTTAGAGATTTGAGCTTTGCTAGACATAAATTGCTTTAATTCTTACCTAGAATGATTATCTGTTAGTTTCTGAATGCTATAAATGGGTTTAGAGCTGACATTTACTTAGAGTATCTGTGATTAATGCCTCGGTGTTAGGAGTTTCGAGCTAGACATAGTTGTTACGAGTGACACAGTTGACTTCTATGTTGTTGAGGTATGCCAGAGATGGATACCGAGGTGATTGCAGTAGGATTCTCAATTTGGGTTAGAAATGACTTAGGTTGTGAGAGGTATGTGATGACACAGATGAGTATCGTAGGCTGAGTATAACTGGACGGTAGATTTAAGTCTGTGACGAGTAGTTTGTATTCGTTCATGACAAGCTGTCTATCCTTTATAATTTTTGTTCATTTACTTTTTGTCTTTTATTTTAAACTCATTTAATCCCAAACTCATTAACGGTAGAATTGTCGAACGACGAACCAATAACCAATCTTTGTGGACACGATACGATATAACATAACCTATATCACTCGGTAAAAATAAATACTTTACTTTTTGCTTGCCGCTTAATACTGCCGCAACAAAATGGCGCCGTTGTCGAGGATTAGTTTAATTGATTTCGCATCGCGATAATTCATTTATTTTTTTAGTTTTGTAACTAATGTATATGTTGTATAGGCTTTGTATATGAACTTGTATATTATTACTTGTACATGTTGTGTTTACTTTCCATACTTGTACATATGTGTGTTTTTCCTTGTTTTCAAGTATTGTTGTAAGTTGTCTCGTATTCGTAACGTTTGTTGTGTGTTTGTTAGGAAACTTTCTTTAGGTTTGTGTGGTGTGACAACACTATGGCATAACGAGGGGAGGTTACTAGCTCGCATAATAAAGGCGTCGAGATTACGACGTAAAACAAGCATGTTTATTTATGTTTGTTTATGTGTGTGGTGACTTGTGTTTTAACACGTTGAAATAGGACTTGCTCTTAATTTCAAATCTTCACTTTTCAACTTGTTAATTCATTTTCACCAAGTTTTTGTATTGTTATTTGTGTTTGTTTTGTTATGTCAATTTGTTGTTTTCCACAAGTTTGTAGTGTTTTAGCTTGTGGAAGTGTGTATGTGTTGTAAATATTGTTTAGATGTGTACATGAGATTTTGTAGGTGTGTAAGTGAAGCTTGCATAGAAGTTGCACCCGTTGTTGTTATTTTTCTACATTTGGTGTAGCGCGCTTAACGCGCTCTGTTAGCGCTTAGCTTGCTCTGCTATGCAGAGCCAGTGAATTCTTTTAAAATTTCACTTGGTTTTCCTTTTTCCCACTTCCACCAAGGCTTTTTTGTATTGAATAAAACTAGTATTATTTTTCTAACTCTTTTGTTATTGTCTGGACTCAAATTTTGGTCTAGTAGCTTGAGGTTGCATTTTGTGATTTTCCGAGTTTGATCGTTTCAACTCGCGGATGTATGGTAATGATAGTTTTCAAAGTTGGTACACGTCAGGTACCCGTTTATCGCTTTCTATAGCGTAACATGTTTAGGAAATTTATCATTTGTATAATTACCATGCTATTCATTCTTTTTGCATTACTTTCTCATGAATTGAATCACTTTAGTTCCTCTTTTAACCCATAAATATGACGAAACTTTCCATTCTTTACATATTTTTGAGACCACAATTCTTGTTTTAACTGGATTTTATTATGCTTAATCTTTTGTTTTGTGTTAATTGTATGATTTCATGAAAATGATCAAGGCATTTTGTTTGATTTTGAGCATAACTACCTTGGCCAAATATTCAATTCACCTTGTGAGTGTGTGAACCTTTGTTAACCCCTTTGAACTTTTATCAATATCCATGTTTATTTGAACTTGATGCTTGTCTATGAGTGTCAATTCACTTTTTTTGTATGGATGTTGATTTCTTTGTTTCTTGAACCCTCAACTATATGTTGTTGAATGGATTTTTACCTTGCCCTAGAAAGTAGGGAGTATTCACACATTAATATTGGTTGAATTCAAGTTGGGGAGATGAATGTTTATGTACTTATATTGTGATTGATATGAGGTTAAGAGAAAAGAAAGAAAGAAAAAAAATGTGAAAAAGAAAGATTAGAAAAAGAAAGAAAAAAAGAAAAAAAAGCTTTGAAAAAGAAAAACAAAAAGAGTATGAATAATGTTGTGTTAATAAGTGAGGTGTTTTAGTTTTACAATTTGTGATGAAGAATAATTTTGAGTGAGATTTTATGCTTGAGTCTTTTCGAGTTGATCACTCCCTTAGGTTTCGACAAGTTTTTGTCTTGATTAACTTTAGGACTTATCACTTGTTTGTTAACCAAGCCACATTACAACCTTGAAAAGCCCTTGTGATTCTTGCATTTGTATTTTCAATACGTTTTTGGATGAATGCATAATTTAGTCTGTTGTTTGCAAGATTGTGGATGAGTGTTTTTTGTACTTCACCTTTGTGTGTTCTTCATCTACCGATGAATTTTTTTATAGGTGTGATTCATGATTGAGTTTGTTTTTTTTAGAATGTTTTGCATGATTTTTGGTACTTAGGATTTGTTTCGTTTATATGTTATTGTTGTAGTATTGTGGTAAGTAGGTATTTTGCGTGTACATTTTCATTTGAACCATACATTTGTTTTCCGTTTTAAAAACTTATTGATTCGTGATTCTTTTATTATCATCTTTTTTTTCTTTAGGTTTACTTGACTTTGTTTGAGGACAAACAATGTTTCAAGTTGGGGAGAGTTGATAAGTGTCAAAATGTTGTTATTTTGTATATATGTTTTGTGTCACTTATCCGTTCTTTTGTTGATATTCTTCGAATAAATTCCCCATTTTTTGTATAAATGTGTACATAATAGAATAATTTAATTTTTGCGTAAATATTATATTATTTGATAGTTTTTCATCTCTTTTATAGATATTCATTCATAATTGGAGCATTGAGTAATAAAGGCCAAAGGTTAAGCTTCAAGAGTTCAATTTTGCGCAATTCATCAACGAATAAGGCTCAAATAAAAGAATAAAAAATCATCAATTTGATTGATATTTTTTCATGGTTAGATAGGAAATTGAATAAGATTTCTAGCGCTTCAAACCGGACGCAAATCCGAGTTACGATTCTCAAGTTATGGTGAAAATAAGTGCTGATTTTTTTCGAAACTGCACATACCGGGCTAAGCGCACCCTACAATTTCAGAACTCGTTAAAAAGGGAAAAAACATATTTTTAGGTTATGGTTTGGGTATTTTTGAGTCCCAACACCATCAACATCATTTTTTTGATATATTAACTTAGAAAACAACATTGGAGCTTGCATTTGGATGATCTGGAGTCGAGTCCCTCATCGATTGGTGTGACAAACCAAGAAATGTTTGGATTCTCTTATTCTCTTCTCTTTGTAATCTATTTTTTTTGGGTTTTGTATGTATATCTACTCATAACTCATATATATTTGTCGCCCTTGGCGTTGTATAAAGCTTGCTTTATGAATCTGTGTTAGTGATTGTCTTAGGTTTTTACCTTGTGTTAGGGATTTGAGCTTTCTTAGACATAGATTGCTTGAATTCTTACCTAGGATGATTATCTATTAGTTTCTGAATGCTAGAAATGAGTTTAGAACTGAGATTTACTTAGAGTATCTATGATTAATGCATATGTGTTAGGAGTTTCGAGCTAGACATAGTCATTACGAGTGACACAGTTGACTTTTGTGTTGTTCAGGTATGCCAAAGATGGATACCGAGGTGATTATAGTAGGATTCTCAATTTGGCTTAGAAATGACTTAGGTTGTGAGAGGTGATTGATGACACAAATGAGTATTGTAGGTTGAGTATAACTGGACGATAAATTTAAGTCTATGACGGGTAGTGTGCATTCGTTCCAGACAAGCTGTCTATCCTTTATACTTTTTGTTCATTTACTTTTTTTCTTTTATTTTTAACTCATTTAATCCCAAACTCATTAATGGTAGAATTGTCGAACGACAAACTAATAGCCAATCTCTGTGGATAAGATACGATATAACCTAACCGATATATATCACCCGGTAAAAATAAATACTTTACTTTTTACTTGCTCGCTTTACCGCTTCAACAATTCACACATTAGTTTCTTCCTAGGGCTTTGTCAAAGGATTGACTAGGATCACTTTGATTTGATTCACATAAATAGAGGATATTACCTCGTTATTTAGTAGCTACTTTAAACACAAATGAAGAAGTCACATTTTTTCTTCCAAAAACATATTGATTAAGACGTCTCTAAGTCAATGAATCCCAAATATTACTCAAGTTTTAATATAAAACTTGGTCTGTGTAATCAAATTTATACAGGTCTGCTTATGTGATTTATAAGTGACATTGTTATTTCTCAATAAAAATAAAAATAAATCTATTCAAGATTTTATTATAAAGGTGTGCTTGAATATTTTAAGTAACAATCCCCTCCACACACACAATAAGAAATAGTTTCACATTTAGGTTTATTCTCATTTGAACCATATATTAACATCAACGTATTATTGTAACACATTGAATAATCTACTATAAGAAATATCATAATTTAAATTATTAAGATATCTCATGAAAAAAAAATTTCTCCAAAAAATAACATAGACATACACTAAAGAATTTCTCGAAAATATAAAAATTTATACAAGAATCTTTAAATAATTATTAAGCGTCATCAATATAATGATTATCAATATAAATATATTATTTATATATACTATGCTGGAATGCTTGAATGACAATATACTCACATATTTATTTTCATCAAAAATATATTAAATTAACATCATTGTATTAATTTAATATAATGGTTCATTCATCCACTCAAAAATTGTATAACACATACTATCTCTTTAAACATTTGACATAATAATTTAAACTTTCTCACAAATATTTCATGATTCTGTCAAATATTCAAAAAATATATACATCGCTAAGATTATTTTAAAATAATCAAATTTTTATTTCACTTATTTCTCTCATTCATATATATATATATATATATATATATATATATATATATATATATATATATATATATATATATATATATATATATATATATATATATATATATATATATATATATATATATATATATATATATATATATTACATCAAAACGTCACTGGATTAATATTTTTAAAATTAAGTGTTGGATTGAAACATACCATCATATAGATCATACCTATAAAGTTTGAGATTAATCTATAATAATTTATTATGTCATTGAACTACATCAAAATTAACGTTATATGAAAGTTCATTTTGACGTTAATCTTTGGATATCTTGATCGTATAGTAAATCATTATAGATTAATCTCAAACTTTATAGATATGATATATATGATGGTATGTTTCAATCCAACGGTTGACTTTAAAAAATATTAATCCAAAGTAACATTTTTGAGCGAGTGTAACTCATGGTGTAACTCTTCGGGTGTAATTTGATCCCTCCTCTCTCTCTCTCTCTCTCTCTATATATATATATATATATATATATATATATATATATATATATATACCTATAAAGTTTCAGATTAATCTATAATGGTTTACTATACGATCAAGATATCCAAAAATTAACGTCAAAATAAACTTTCATATAATGTTAATTTTGATGTAGTTTATTGACATAGTAAATCATTATAGATTAGTCTCAAATTTTATAAGAATGATCTATATGATAGTATGTTTCAATCCAACGGTCGATTTTAAAAAATATTAATCCAAGTACCATTTTTGAGCAAGTGTATGGTGTAACTCTTGGGATGTAATTTAATCTCTCCTATATATATATATATATATATATATATATATATATATATATATATATATATATATATATATATATATATATATATATATATATATATATATATATATATATATATATATATATATATATATATATATATATATATTTTACAATTGAATAACATATCACAAATGTTATTATTCTTACATATATGCATATACATCAAATTAAATCCACCAAATTTAAATATTATCCACCAAATATTCTTACATATAAATGTTATTATATAATACAAAGGTTGAGTACATTTCTACAAAGAGCAGTTGCACTCAATTACTCTGGATAAAATATATGTTGAAGGAGTATAATGTTGAACAAGATGTCATGAGATTATTCTGTGACAACTTGTGTACTTTTAATATTTCAAATAATCATGTCCAATATAGTAGAACCAAATACATTAGCATTCATCATTATTTCATCAGAAAACTTGTGGAGGATAAAATTGTAAATCATGAGCATATAGAAACTGAAAAATAGTCAGTTGACATATTCACTAAGGCTTTAGATACTGCTTAGTTTGAAAAAATAAGAAATACTCTTGGTATTTTCATATGTGAGAATTTGTAGCAATCAATACATAGGAGTGTTGCTAGAATAGAAAAACATTTTCTCTCTCCTAAGACCATTGTTGCACATGAAATAAGGATGATTATTCTCATTTTAAAGTTGCTTTATAACTGATACTTTGTTATAAGAAAGAAAAATTTACATTTCTCTTTGTCTTGCTCTCAGAAAATTGTTTTTTCTCTTTTCTCTTAAATTCATCATTTTCCTTTCAATATGAGTAAAAAATATGAAGAAGATAGGGAAACTTCTAGGAAGTCTATATCTTTTAAGTCAAAGAAGACTAGTCTGGAGAAGAGTGAAACCAACATGGAAATTTAAATTTTAATCATATTAAATCAAATATTTTTGTTGGAGGTTTCTGAAAAACAAATAAAAAATTCCTCTACAATTTTGGACGTGATCAAGTATTATACCATTAGAGAAAAACCCAGAAGTTGCATTGCTATTTAAGGAGACTCAAACCTAACGTTTGAAGGTGTGCGTATGAGTTTAAGATTATTGTGTTAGGATTTATATTTTGAGTCTCTGGTTTGTGTTATTGTTTGTGCACCACTCTATAGCATGCATTGAACATCTAAAGACATAAAGACTGGTTTAAATGTTGAGTTGTAATTAATCAATCTTGAAATTGATTATTGTATTGATCGCTAGGATTAGTAGTTAAGAGAAATTGAGAGATTCTCATATTTAGGGGGAATCCTAAATAGAAATACATGGGTAAAATTAAGAAGAAGGGCATTGAACACGGGTTGTTCACCTGAGATAATCTATCATATAAGAAAATAAAGTGTTGAGTAAAATCCTTAATTGCCCTTATTGATCCCAAATTCATCCACGTGGCTTGCTTATTGAAAAACCCAATTTTAAATAAATCCAATAATTATAATTAATTTTAATAAACCTAGAATTGCTTAATCCTTCTTCTGTTATTCCAACTTCTCAGCAAAAACCTACAATTAGTTTTGCCCACTTCACCACGTTCTCTCTTTTTCTCCATCCACTATCTCATACCATCAAAACGGTTTCAGATACGTTACAATCTCCAAACTTCTTTCATTTCATCTTTTTCTCTTTATCTCTTTCTCTCTCTATCGTTTTGCTTCTTTCTTCTTTCTCATCTTCCTTCTTCCTCTTCATTTGATCGGCTGTTTAAAAATGGTAGATTATTTATCAAAGAAGAACATGAAATAAAAAAGGGGAATCGGGAAATGGTTGTTTTGGTCGCGATTTCGATGTGATCTTTCCCCGGCGAGCCTCAAATTTTAGGATTTCTTGAGAGAACAGGTATTTGACCTTCTATGAAACTCTGCCTCGTGTTTGGATGGACTTTGATTATGCTTCGAATGGTTACATCGGCTTAGAATTGATTCTAGAATTTTAAAATCAAGTTGATTCATTATGTTTTCATGTTATCAAGACTACTTCTTTGCTCAATTCATTGTTGATTTTAGTGGATCTGTGAAATGTCGACGAATGACCTATGTTTCGTTTAGAGTTTATGCCTTAAATTTACAGCATTTTGATTTGGTTGATTCTATGATTATGACTTGTGATTATGACTTGTGATTTCACTAATTTCACACATCATTCCAATGTTGGGGAATGCTACTTGCTTGACCTGTTGTAAGAGAATGCTAATATGTATTATATTCCAAGAATGTTGTTGCAGTTGTCACGTATAAAAGTGGCAGCACAGGTATGCGAAAGGTTTTTTTTACTTCTTCATGTTTTGCTAAACGGGTTCATCTGTGATGTAGTTGCTGTTGTTTCCTCAGTCATGATACAAGTGGAGCTACAAGACGAGTAGGTGTTGTTTCCATCAATCGTCATGTAGTTGTTGGCAGTGAAATTGATATCTCTCTTCCTTTTCGTTATTTTTCGATTATGTTATGTTTTGTCTGATACTTTTTTATTGTAAGCAGGGGCCTCATTCTGATTTTGATAGACCAACTTCAGGATGTAATGCATGTTTTAGAAACTGCCTTATTTCTCTTCACATTTCAACTATTATTTTGAATACTTTCTAAATTTCAATTCGTGTGGAAGTCGTATAAATTAGTTTTTTTGTAATTCACTTGCTTTAACAAAGTACCTGATTATGTCTAAAGGTGTACATCTTGGAGGAAACATTGATATATCTTCTCTAAAGGTGTGCTTATGGTGTGGCTTCAGTGAAGTTTTGCGGAACTGGAGTAAGATTTGGGGAGTAGTCCTTTTGATGAATTGTATAGCAAAACACATGTCTGTGCTAAGCTTTCTTCTGAAAATAATAATGAAAAGGAAGAATTTTGGAATTGAGACTATATATGATTTTTCCTCTGGTTTTTTCAAAATTCTTATATTTGCCGACGGAGTATTCATTAGTTATATAGAGAGTGCTCTAAAGAGTATCATCTTGTAATCAATATCTTATAACAGATTTCTTTTGGTGCAGCGGAGTTTGAGATTGATGACTCCAATAATGGTGCAGCAATAGTAAATGTTACTACTTGGGAGGTTAGCAATTGCATAGCTGACAAAGACAAATTTAACTGCAGTTGTTTCGATCCAACAGAGGAACAAGATCAATTTGATAATATGACTCAAGATTCTTCTGGAGTGGACCAATTCCTGTTAGAAATTCCTGCATTATCAGATGTTAGAACAATTGATGAGCCCTATATGGGCCAGAAGTTTGGGATTGGACTTCTGTAACATTATTAATGACTCGTCTTCAGACGTTTTTGATTGGACTTCAGAAGTTTTGTAAATTAATGTTTGTTATTGTAAATAAATGTAATGAAACATATTTTTTTGGAAAAAAATATAATATTTTCGGAAAAAAAAGTGAAAATAATTTTTTTTATAATATTTGTCAAAGAGTCAGAAGTTTGGGATTGGAGTATGTCCCAACCAACTTCTGATGTAGAGATAACTTCTGAAGATAACTTCTGAAGAGGAGTCAGAAGTTGCAACTTCTGAAGAGGAGTCAGAAGTTGCAACTTCTTAATAGTCAGAAATTGAGACTTCTGAAGGGGAGACAGAAGTTGTAAGAAATTAAGTTTCGGTAAATTAATGTTTGTTATTGTAAATAAATGTTTCTTATAAATAAATGTACTGAAACATATTTTTTTGGAAAAAAATTATATTCTCGAAAAAAAAAGTGAAAATAATAAATTTTTTTTATTTATAATATTTGTGAAAGAGTCAGAAGTTTCGGATTGGAGTAAGTCCCAACCAACTTCTGATGTAGAGATAACTTCTGAAGAGGAGTCAGGAGTTGTAACTTCTGAAGAAGAGTCAAGTTGCAACTTCTGAAGATTAGTCAGAAGTTGCAACTTCTGAAGAGGAGTCAGAAGTTGTAAGAAATTAAGTATATGTAAATTAATGTTTGTTATTGTAAATAAATGTTTCTTATAAATAAATATACTGAAACATTTTTTTTGGAAAAAAAATTATATTCTCGAAAAAAAAAGTGAATTTTTTTTTTTTTAATAATATTTGTGAAAGAGTCAGAAGTTTGGGATTGGAGTATGTCCCAACCAACTTCTGATGTAGAGATAACTTCTGAAGAGGAGTCAGAAGTTGCAACTTCTGAAGAAGATCAGAAGTTGTAAGAAATTAAGTTTCTGTAAATTAATGTTTGTTATTGTAAATAAATGTTTCTTATAAATAAATGTACTGAAACATTTTTTTTTGAAAAAAATTATATTCCTAAAAAAAAGTGAAAATAATTTTTTTTTATAATATTTGTGAAAGAGTCAGAAGTTTCGGATTGGAGTAAGTCCCAACCAACTTCTGATGTAGAGATAACTCCTGAACAAGGGTCAGAAGTTGAAACTTTTGAAGAGGAGTCAGAAGTTGAAACTTCTGAAGAGGAGTCAGAAGTTGAAACTTCTGAAGAGGAGTCAGAAGTTGAAACTTCTGTAAACAAGTCAGAAGTTGAAACTTCTGAGGACGAGTCAGAAGTTGAAACTTCTGAAGAGGAGTCAGAAGTTGAAACTTCTGAAGAGGAGTTAGAAGTTGAAACTTCTGAAGAGGAGTCAGAAGTTGAAACTTCTAAAGTGGAGTTAGAAGTTGAAACTTTTGAAGAAGTAGGTTCTGAAGGACAAGCTTCTGGAGTTGGTCAAATTTTTTGTGGTAATCATAACTTTAAAGGTGGACCTTCTGAAGGAAGAGCTTCTAAAGGTAGTCCAGCCTCTAGTGGTGGTCAAGATTCTGAAGGAGGAACTGGTATAAAGTGATATTGGAAAAAACATGTTAAATCAGAATATAATAAAGTGAAGGAACATATTGTACTATTATGGGGAGGGTATGTTTATTAAGAATGTTTAAGAAATTAAGTTTCTGTAAATTAATGTTTGTTATTGTAGATGCATGTTTCTTATAAATAAACATACTGAAACATTTTTCTTTTGGAAAAAAAATTATATTCTCGAAGAAAAAAAAGTGAAAATAATTTTTTTTATAATATTTGTGAAAGAGTCAGAAGTTTGGGATTGGAGTGAGTCCCAACCAACTTCTGATGTAGAGATAACTTCTGAAGAAGAGTTAGAAGTTGAAACTTCTGAAGAAGAGTCAGAAGTTGAAACTTCTGAAGAAGAGTCAAAAGTTGAAACTTCTGAAGAAGTGTCAGAAGTTGAAACTTCTCAAGACGAGTCAGAAGTTGAAACTTCTGAAGAGTCGGGAAATGACATTGAATCTGGATACTATAAAGGTGGACTTTCTGAAGGAGGAACTTCTAAAGGTAGTCCAGCCTCTGGTGGTGGTCATGATTCTGAAGGAGGAACTTTTGAAGGTGATGGTTCTGGACAAGGTCCAGAAGTAAACAAAGGTGGAATATTAAATATGATCAATATATTGAATATTAACGAGAATATTAAATTGTTGATCAAAATATTGAATATTAACGGGAACATGAAGTTACTGATCAAAATATTGAATATTAACGGAAACATGATGTTTTTATATATTGAAACAATTATACGCACTGATTTATTATCTATTTTAAAAAAATCATTTTTTAATAATATTTTGGGAACAAATGTAAGTACCATATTGGTACCCGTGCAATAATTATAACGGGAACATGAAATTATTGAGAAACATATTGAATATTAACGAAAATATAAAATCACTAATCAAAATATTGAATATCAACGGGAACACGGTTATTGATTCAAATTTTGAATATTAACGAGAACACGGTTATCGATTAAAATATTGATATTAACTAAAACTACTTGAATACTAATAAAAATATTAAATTTTAACGGGAACATGAAGCTATCAAAATTTTGTTAAGTTTATTGTATAAGCCTCAGTTTTATTTTTATACAACTAACTTAAAAAAATCTTTTATTTTACCTAACTATTTTTAATATATAAATAAATTAGTATAAATCAAACCATTGTTTCATTTTATTCAAAATCATTTTTTAATTATATTTGCCTTTGCAATAATATCAATATTGAGAAAAATAAGAGGGTTGAACACCGTAACACACGGTATCCCAATAATATTAACTGCAACATGAAATTATTAATCAAACTATTGAATATTAACGGGAACATGACATTAATGATGAAACTATTGAATATTATGGTAACATGAAGTTACTAATGAAAATATTGAATATTAACGGAAATATAAAGTTACTTAACAAAATATTGAATATTAACTCGAATATGAAATTATTTATCAAACTGTTAAACATTAACGGGAGTATGAAATTATTGATTAAAATATTGAATATTAACGAAAACATATTTACCTCTCCAATAATATCAATATTGAACAAACTTTGTCATTCCAACTCAATCGCACAACTCAAATACATTAAACATTTCTTGTCATCTTCTTCTGTAGCAACCTTTCCGGGAACTATTTTGGTAAAACTTACAATGTATGGGCAAAGTAAATCGTTTAGGTTTTACTATTGGACAACTCCAATTATGCGCCTTCCCCAATACAATAGGAGCACATTATATAATATATCAATGATTTATTGGGCCCAAATAATAATAATCATCCCTTATATTATTAATCTTGTATTCTCTGATATTTCATTAATACAATATGCACTGAAAATGTTTTTTTAATTACTATATTGTATATTTTTATTGAAATATATTTTTGCATGTTTTTCAAATTTTATGTACCATTTGCTTTTGCTTCATACATTCTACATATTGTTTTTATTTCAGACTACATTTTTATACTTTAAATATCTTTTTTTATAATATTGAATTTTACATAACATCAATATTGAACAAAATAACCAAGCATTAACGGGTATCCGTGCACGCATGGGTATCACACTAGTTTATACTAAATCTGTTGAGAGTGTATTTCTTTTCTTAGGTTGAAAGTCCCCCTGACGTAGCTGATGTTGCACCAAATTGCTCAGTTACCAATTCCCTTGTGTTCTTTATTGCTATTATTTTATTTCATAGTTGATGCCAATCTCTTATGCACAATTTTCTTTGGTATAGGCAAGGTTAAGTTGACCTTTCTCTTACATGATTTTTCTCATGTATCCCGTGAATAAATAAATTTTTTAAAAGATTGATAATATCTCGTAATGAAATATTGTATGCAAAAACATTTTTATATGCCAACTTTTCCTAAGGTCTAGTGAGTATTAAGTAAGTTAAAGATTGATAATAACTCATAATGGAAACTTGTGGCCAAAAATATTTTTATATGCCAACAAACATGTAGAACCGACCATAGAACTCCAACACATATGATATACATTTTTTTATCTAAGATACTTTTAATTTGGGTATAAATAGGTTAAGTGATCTATAGAATGAGTTAAAGAGACAATGTGATACATCAATTCATTTAAGAGACAATATTTGGGGACGATTTCATACAACTCCATATGTATACAAATTATTTAATGAACTTAAACCATTATAAAGAGATTATACATTTTTCTATTTGTTACATACAAAAATAAAAAGTATGTCGAAACTTATATGTTGTATTTATGCTATAATCCTCTTTCTTTCTTTATTACTTATTGTCTCTGGTAATACTTTTTTCTCATTCCTTACAAATTTTACATTTGACTTTTTTCTCACTCTTTTCAAATTCTATCTTTGACTTATACATTTTACTAATATTTATTTATTCCTATTTTAAATTCTAGCTGATTTTTGTGAGGAGCACTATGATTGCATACATAAGGAATGTTCTCATCGTTTTGCAGAGTGTGTGTATAACAAGTGTCAATGCATCTAATCTATCAGTTAAGTTTAAATTAGTTCTAAATTACTACAAAATATATAATTTTATTTTTGTATCACAATTTTATTATTATTCATATAACTATTCTAACACTTGGATATATTTCTTTATAGGCTTATAGACACGTTATTATATCATGCAAAAGCTGACACCTTTGTGAAGTTTTAGAAGTTGTACATAATTATCGCATAATTACAATTAGCTATTTTAGTAATTATAGGCAATATTATTATTTGAAATAATCATGTAGTCTATCTATTGTTTTTTACATAAGAGTTAGTGGTGTTCTAAAGACCTAAACTTTAATTATTAAATTTCTTTATTTGTAACTTTGTTATATACATAAAAATTTAAATAATATTTGATAATCATTGTTTTTATATATGTTTACATGCTAACTTTAATTATTTTACAGTCTCTTTAAATGATAAGAAGAGACTAATAGACATAAACTTAAGAAGATAATGATTGCAAATATATTGACGTTTTCATGGGTGATCATTCAAAAATTATATCATTGTTAAAAAATATGTTATAAAACAATTAGTATCGATAGATATTCAATTATTCATAATTGTAATTAATATTATTTTTTATTGTATATTACTTATTTGCATATAAATATATAACATGTGATCATATTTTACATACAAAGATATAGTCTTAACATAATATTTAGAGATGGTTGACATATTGTCTTCCACCAATTTTTTCCCAGCAACCCATAACGCCTTTGTTGTGGTTTATGTCGCTCTCGTAGACTTTCCAAGGAGACACTTATATCATCGTCATCATTTCCTCTATATCGGTCGGTCTCCAAAAACACCGCCACCTACCACCGACCCATATGCCCTCACAAGTCGCTTCTTCCCCAAAGACATGAATCCTGCCATCCCTATCGCCATTTGTCTCGCCAAAATCATTTTTCATTCCTCTTTTCGGATCTACTATCGCTTTATGCTCCTCTTTCCATACCGCCTCGTTGTTTCATTCCAAGCCATCAAATATAATGGGAGATACCAATTATGTCATGTTCACTAAGGTTCCACTTATTCCATGTGAGAAACTAACTGTAATAGTCAACTACAACATATAGGTCGATGTCAAGATGTTGTTTCACGGCTGTGGATATGGGATCACTACAAAAGTCAATAATATTCTTGCTGCAAAACTCTATAAGTGGAAACAAACCGATGGTTTTCCTTAGCATTGTGTTATGGTTTTCCTTAGCAAATAATCTTCAAGTACAATGATAATTCTTTACCAATTGCTATGAGGTTTGAAAAGGCTAAGAAAGTCTTCTTAAATGATGTCCATAATTTTACAAAGGTCATCACCGAACTGCTATTTGAAATTGAGAATATGAATACGCTAGCATATCTGACTAAGCTTGATGTGTTAAAGGAAAATTTCAAAACCTTAGTGCCCTTTATAGAAGATGCAACAACTTATGTTGAACAACAAAGTAAGTACTTCATGGTCATTGCACTTGCCGGATCGCCATATGAACTTGACTGCTTGGAATAAGATTTTATCAGAACTAATGTTCATAACTATGAAGCATCTCCCACCGAATCATCTCTCTTGCTTCTCACTATGTTCGTGGTGGACGAACTGGAGGACGAGGTGGACGTCATGGTATTCATTGTAACTATTTCAATCATTACGCTTATATTGAAGTTGATTATCGTACAAAGGCAAGAAAGCAACAACGACAACCACAAATCATTGTCACCGCTCAACCAGATCTCACTAAAGACGTCATTTTCCCCACCGCTGATTACAATGATTTCCTTCAATACAAAGCAGCCCATCAACAATTATCATATGTCGTTGTTGCTCAGTCAGGTTGTGATAATTGGTTTTTAAAAATCGGTTATTTTAAAATAATGAAGTCGCCACCTAATTTTATTTGTTCCAAAAGAAGGAGAAATGTAGATAAAACCCATAAATAACATATAAGACTATCAACGAGACCAAACGATATGGATTCGGGAGTCGGTTATGCAAGGGGAAGATATTAGCACACTGTCATACCCCAATTTTTGACCTAATATACCACCCCACATTTTCATCATTGCACCATTAACAGTTCAAAACAGAATCAATCGGGTGTGGATTTCACAGATCAAAATTAGGGTTTCATCAAATTTTCATCTGATTCAAGAGGCAAGCAATTAGGGTTTGAGTTTTACTCACCTAATTTGATCTATCTTGATCAAAACATCAACCTCTGATCTTCAGATATCCAACTTTTCTCATGATCAATCAAGGATCGACCAAATTAGGGTTTGCATCGAGGGTGAGCAATATCTGATTTTCTGATAGATGAATGACTTTTTTGAATAGAGATTGATCTTCATATCCTAGATACAACATGTTGACCTAATTTTTGGATTCAAAACATCACAGAAGTTCACAGGATTCATCAGTCAATTTCTGAAACATCTGATGAAATTTCATCTGCACAGAAAAGTCAAACTTTGACTTTTGGTCAACTTTTTTCAAAACAAAACTTTTCAATCATCAAAATACTTCAAATGATCCATCATGATCATAAAAATCAAGAAATTTGAAAAGTCAATAAAAGTCAAAATTTCTAACACTTAGAAAAATTTCAAGTGTTAAAATTTTGTACTTTTTCCAAACTTCATGGCATTTTTTCACATAGTTCCACTTTGAATTGGAAAAAACTCAAAACATGAAAGTTGTAGCCCTTGAAACAAGCTTTCCAAAATGTCCAAGAACTCTCAAATCCATGGAGTCTAGCTACACTTTTGATTTTGAAACATAGAGCTCCAAAATCTTTGAATTTCAAGTACAAAGTTCAAGATTATAGGTCATTTTGAGTTTCTTCTTCTAGAAGCAATGCCACCTTGCAAAGTGAGTTAGGCTGATAAAAAATCAGATGGAGATAATTATGATGAGATAAGATCAAGTTGGAAAAATTAACCATGGTTAAAAGGAAGTTTCCTTTTGCATTTAATGCAAAAATGACTACCTTGCCCTTTAAGGCAAGTTGAAATTAACAAGGCCAAACTTTCTCACTTATTTTCGAACTCATGGCCTATAAATAAAGGTCTTGTTTTCAATTTCAAACCACACCAAAGTAATGCAAAGACATGCTTTCTCTCCTTTTTCTTAAAAATCAAGAATCATAGTTCAAATTGAGAGATTATGCATTTTTGAAAATTTGTGAAAGAACATAAGATGTTTGGTGTCTAACATGTTTTAATATCCATATGAAACTTGTTTGAAACATAAAATCAATACTAGCCAAGCTGAAAACCAGTTTTTACATTTCATGTCCATAAGCTTGCTAAAACTGCCTTATCATTCGAATTTGAACTTTGGCTTGAGCAACTTGTGATTTAATCATCCAAACATCATCAACATACATCATAGACATGATGCAGATGATTAACAAAAAACTGTAATACCTCTAACCACAATTTCCAGCCAATTTAAGCTGTATGCAGGTCGACTTGGTCAGAATAATCCAAGCAAGCTCATGATGTGCAGACCATCCTCACACCTTCCATAAGGTCCGTTGGTGCTCAAGCAATCACAAAAACTCAACTGGAAACACTCAATACCAGAATTCGATTCCAGCTTCAACATGTAAGAACACTAACTTCGAACTCTGTGATTTCTTGATTCAAATGAAAAAAACTCTTGGCCATTTGTTTTCTGCACTATCCACGATCATTAACCCTCAATCAATTGAACAATTCATCAACCATACACGATTTCAATTAGATTTTTCAGTCCTAGGGTTCTTCGTGTTCTTCACAAATTCAATCATGTTATGTTTAAAATAAATGAAATTAAGTGATGCCATCATGTTCCTGGGTTCAAAATGATCAACTTTCATGTTTACATCTTTGGATTTCATCAAGAAACGAAGATTTGAGGATGGATTGAAGGATTGGAGGAAGAACAAGGCTTATGCTTTTCAAATTCAAAAACTGCTTTTAAAATATATTTAGTTTGTTTAAACACAATACACGAATGTATTGCCGCCCGGAGGTTGCCAGCTCACTCTTAAGTCACTTATGCCTTGCCTTGCCTTGAGGTCCCGGGTTCAAGCAGCCTTGGGACCATTTTTTACCAAACTTTTTAATTTTCACTTCATATTTTTTTCAAACTTTGACTTTTTCAAAACCCATTCAAAACTCCTCATTTTGAGGTGATTTTTTGTACACTTGTCAATTAATGTATCTATTTTATGATAGTGCAAAAATTTTCAGAAAAAACTTTCATCCGATTATATTTTGATCGAGCCGAAAACGGTACTTTTGAATACTTTTCAAAACACCTTTAAAGGTGATTTTTTTCAAACTTTCGAAGCCCGATTCTTTTCGAAACTTCTCACAAGTAAATTTCACATTTCAAAAACACTTTCAAAACCATTCTTCAAAACTTTTCATCAAACTTATATCTTTTCCATGATCGATCCGATTTGACGATAAAACCGAATTCGTTTTCTCTCGAATTTCTTAACCGATCATGGGCCTCCCTTACGGTGTAAGTCCCAACCAACACTCTTTATGTACATAATTATTTCTTTGTACATATCAAATTCTTTTCATATACATACAAATTTTTACCTGATATAATATGATACTTTTGTAAATACTCAAGTATGCATAAACTTTGATCGTTTGTTTTTCATTTCGCTTGTATATGAATACCATTGGTATTAAAAGGAGCATTATTCCCTGTGAAACTGCTTTTAAACCAATGGGCCACCCTTATGGTGTAAGTCCCAACCCTCCTATGTACATCCACAACTCCTCGTACATAAATACTGCTCGGTACATATTTACTTCCTTGTACACAATTCAAACTTGTGAATAATCAAGTTACGCTGCTTTTAAACGCTCGTTACGTATACTTGTTTATATTTCCTTCATAAACTCTTGTAAATAAGCATCATGCATCTGTTTATATTTCCTTCATAAACTCCTGTGAATACAATATCACACACACACACACTCACACTTGTTTATACAACTGTCTAGTTATAACATAACAACTAGTCTAACCAATAGGTTCCCCACAGTTTAGCCTTCTTTTGGGCTTTATACAAGATAACTCATCCCTGCAGAGTTAGCCTCCTCTTGGGCTTTGTACAAGGTAACTCATTTCAACTGAGTTCAGCCTCCTCTTAGGCTTCATATAAGAAAACTCATTCATCTGAGTTTAGCCTCCGCTTAGGCTTCATATAAGACAACACTTCCCTGTTGAGTTAGCCTCCTCTTGGGCTTCATTCAAAAGAACTCCTCATTGAGTTTAGCCTTCTCTTGGGCATCATACAATGAAAGAGACAGAAATCTCTTAACAGCCTCCTATTGGGCTTCCAATACAAAGAATCACCTGCTAGGATAGAACCCAGAGTATAATTTCCTGAAATTGCTCTTAATTCCAAAAGGATGGTTTCCTGAAATCCTTTTAAAGCCAAAGCCACCATACCCTATAGCTTCCTCTTGAGCTTCATACAAGGACCTCGATGACCCTCGATGACCCTAATGCCTCCTTTGGGCTTACAATACAAGGACCCATGGGCTTCTTAAAAATATCCCCTAATCCAATCAATTTCTCCTAGATTTAGACGCTATCATCTCTATGGAAGAAGTATCTCATCTATTACATCACATACAACAAAACTTTTCAAACTCTTTTCAAACAAAATATCTCTTAACTGTAAGTGGTAACGCATGGCATTCAATCATCTTTTTCAAAACATATTTCTTAAACATGTAAGTGGTAACGCTTGTACACTCGAGCAAAACACCTATAACTTACAATGAAAGATTCAATCAATCAAATTTTTCAAAAAATGTATGTGATGAAATAGATTAGATACATTTTTCATTAAGATGACATTTATCTGTCTTCTTACTAACATCCCGCTGCTTTCCACTAGCATAAGTGGGAACTACGATTGCTCTGACTTTCTCAACATCCCTTTGAGAATACGTAGGCACAAGGTCTCATCCTTGCCGAGCAAATTTCTTTCTCTCTCGCACCAAACAAAGCATAGATCCCTTTAGATCCGAGCTACAAATGCTCGATTCCCATTAGGGATATGTATGCGTAAGATCCAATGATCTTTATGAGCACAATAATAACAAAACACTAGGATCCCACATAATCTATCCTTCTTAAAATCCAAAGGAGAAACTTTCCCAATCATAGAAATAGCAATTTAAAACACACAAACATATCAAACGTATTCATATATAAAGCTATAGATAACTATATATATTTAGGTGCTCCATCTATTCCCTTTATATAACAAACCCCTTACCCGAATCTCCCAATGCTACGCCTAGTTTGCGCTAGTCGTAATGCATATCAAAATCAATTGAGGGTATTAGCATCTTTCCCTTTTCATAATCATTAAATCATCTTTTCTTGTGTTGAAAATAATAAAGCTTGATGCTCATGCATCTTTATAAACAAATCAAAAGAGTCGCTTCGAGCCGAGGATCCGAATTGATTCGATTCCCTAGCCACTTTTAACGCGAACAGAAAATGGCGACTCACTGGGAGTACTAAACTTTGATTTTCAAAAAATGTGACTCGCCAAGAGCACCAAGCTTTTTTGTTTTCAAAAGAAAAAAAGGGTTAAGCTTTCATATTGTGCATATGTTTGTTTTCTTTTATTGTGTGTTTTCGCGATTTCATCTGATGGAAAGAAATCCTAACCCGGATTTAAGAAACATTTTAAGATTTAGGTGGGGTATAGTCCTATTAACTTGTGAGAAGTCTCAAGATTTACGGAGTTAATTTGAGATCCTCTCTCTGGAGGTTGTCTTGGGAGTATTTGTGTTTAGCAAGTATTTGCGAAGACATTTTGCTTTCAAGAGAACTTATGGTCGAGTGGTTGTAGAACACATAACCCATCCCGCCATTTAGGATGTAGTGCGGAGATTATTCCGTAAGCTTAGAATAATTGTCATGAGAGACTACGATCAAAGTAGTTTTTCTTGAAAAATATTATTGACTTCGAGTATTCAACAAATCCGATAATATTTCAAAGAGAAGCGTTGAGATCATTATCGAGAACCCGCTTCACGATGAATAAGCCCTTAGAACTTACCCACGTTTGATTCTTATCGTTGGCCTCATGCTCGTGACTTCGAACGCTTGACCGTGTGTATAATTACTAACCATGTTTGTAGCATTCATGCATTCATTCACAAACTTCATTTCTCTTCCCATTTCCAAAGAATTTAGAGATTTTTCTTTGTAAATATTTTAGGTTAGAGTGATGGACGTCAGAGGAAGATTCACCAAGAGATATAGTTTTAGAATTCCTGACGTAGGAAAGTTAAAAGAGTTGGCATCCTTGGTAGAAGATCCCTCGGATTTCAGAAAACGCTATGGAACTCTTTTAACTATTCTAAACACTAACGTTGAGGAAGGACTTCTCAAAACTTTCGTTCAATTTTACGATCCAGTCTATCGCTGTTTCACTTTCCCTGACTATCAGTTGATGCCTACTTTGGAAGAGTACGCACACATACTAGGTATCTCAAGATCGACAAAGTGCCTTTCAATGGTTTGAAGCCATTCCTAAGTCACCATTTGCAACAATGACTCACTTAAAGAAGTCCGAGATAGACAAAACCTAACTACCAAAGGAAAACTCTTAGGACTAACTTCAAAGTTCCTAATGGAGAAGGCTCTTAAATTCTCTCAAGAGTATGGTAGCCTTTGAAGCTATTTTAGCTTTACTCATCTATGGATTGGTGTTCCCCAACATCCCAAGTTTCGTTGATATCAACGCCATAAGGATCTTTCGATTGGAAACCTGCTCCCACTTTGCTTGGTGACACGATTCTCCATTCATCATAGGAATCGCAAGGAGACGGAACTATCGTGTGTGTACCCCTGTTTTCAAATGGATTGTCTCACACTTGCCCAAATCTCCTATCTTCCGCGAAAATAAAGACAATTGGCATTGGTCAAGAAGACTCATGTCTCTTACAAACGATTTATATCCATTGGTATACCTTGGCGCATAAATGAGATAGAAATCATTGAGAGTCGTGGAGAATTTGCCAACATACTCTCATCGGCACAAAAGGAGGAATCAACTACAACCCATTCTTGGCGAGACGTCAACTCGGATACGCAAACTCTAGTAAACCTCTTGGTTTTACAGTAGAGAGTTACTTCTATCATGAAGGGGAGGATTCCCAAGGTTTGAAAGCCAGAATGATCAGAGCTTGGCATCACATCCGAAGGAAGGAAAAAGGTAAAGCCAGGAATTGTGTAGCCATGGAAATATACACTTCTTGGGTAAAGAAAAGAGCGAAGGAATTCCGAATGCCTTACGCTTATGAAGAACCCATGTTCTCAACTGCTTCCAAATCAACAATTTTTCCCGTCGAGACTATGGGAGAATACCAAGAAGCTTTGGCCAAGATGAGACTCGAGAAGGAAGCTTTGGAAGATAAGTTCCTTAAGACTGATCTCGAAAACGAAAAGCTTGAGAAGCAAGCCAAAGATCATGAAAAGACGCTTTACTTCCAGGATGATTGGATCATGGAGAAAGATGAGGAGATTTATCGAAAGTATGACGTGATCAAGAAATTCGTCAAAGAAAGAAAAGGAACGCTTGAAGATTTGATGACTAACAATCTTACTCCCGACGAGTGGAAGAAAGTCATCAGTAAGCTAAAAGCCGAGAAATCTGAACTGAAAGCTCACTATGGAAAGGAAATCCTAAAGTTGAAGCTACATCAAGCCTTTGGATCTTCATCCGACGAGGACGATTAATTAGTTTAGATTGTAATTTTTATCATTTATTTTATCATTTGTGTGAGCAACGCTCAAAAACGATTGTTGTAATCTTCTTTCAATAATTAATAAAATGTGTGCTTTCCATCCAAATATTTGCCGTTTTTCTTATAGCGTAAATTATTTGGAAATTCCTTTTCTTTACATTCATAATCATGCATCATACTTTGCATTTTGAGTCTATTGTCTAGAATCTGATCTGTTGGAATTTTTTCAACAGATAGAAAAAGATCGCCAAGCTGTCGCGTCTTAGAGTTTCTCGACCACGTCCGCAGCCTACTCGAACATACAATACACGTTCAAAAAGAAGGAAAGTAATGGAAGGATTTGAACAAGAAAATGTTGAGTCAGAGCACGGTGACAACACGAGGAAGAGGTGGAGAGACTCACTTTGGTCAATTCATTGGCAATCGCAAAAGTCGCAAGCAAGATCGAGCCAAAATCAAGCAATGATTTCAAGACACTACTACTCCGCTTCAACTTGCACCAGAGTTCACTCTTCAAGATGCCGTAGGTTATCCATGGGCATGCCTTTCAATTTCGGCATCGGATTTCGCAAACCGACTTCTCAAATACAAACAACCACGCTTGAAGTGCCTACTTTGCAGCAAAACTCAACACTTACTCCGCAACATGGAATAACTTTTCCACAAGTAACTATGTCGGTTTCTCAACCGATCATGACGAACTCAGCTTCTGTAGTGCACACTACCGTAAACGAAGAAGTTCACCATAGTCCAGGCGATAACACAAATCCTCGTGGTTCTATGGAGAATCTCCAGGAACAACTCCTCAAAATGCAGCTGGAAATTAAAACGATCCGTGGGAAAGAACTGTTTGGGAAGAACGCCCATGATCTGTGCTTAGTTCCTCGCGTAAGGATACCTGCAAAATTCAAAGTCCCTGACTTTGAAAAGTACAAAAAATTCCGTCCGAGTCATCTCACGATGTATGCCAGAAAATGTCTACGCACAACGATCACCATTGTTAATCCATTACTTCCAAGATAGTCTCACCGTGCCGCAAGTGGTACATGGGATTAGAGGCAAGTATCCAAACATTCAATGACTTAGGTGAAGCCTTCAGAAAATATAAGTTCAACTTGGATATGGCCCTAGATCGGATCAACTCCGCCCATGTCTCAAAAGGAAAGAGAGACATTCAAAGAATACGCCAACGATGGAGGGAAATTGCGCCCAAGTCAACCCACCATTAGAAGAAAAGGAGATGACTAAGGTTTTCTTGAATACTCTTGGCTCATTCTACTACGAACGAATGATCGCTAGCGCTCCGAGATTTCACCGAGATGGTAAGCATGGAATGCGGCAGAGGAAGGAGTTCAACCGACGCCTAACCAAAGAGGCGTGATCTTCCAAAGGAACTAGGAAGATTGGAACCGCTTTTCAAAGAAAAGGAACATGACATAGGAATGGTATCCCGAGGAAACCGCGAAGAATGTCACCAACCGCGATGTAGTTGCCATAGCGCCGTTAAACGAAGTCCCAATACGTGAATTGCTCCGCAGCCCAACAAACTCAACAACCTCGCCAACAGCTCGCATTTAACAATCAAAACCGCGCCTGGTCTCAATTGACCCAATTCCAATGACGACGCCGAACTATACCGCATTGACCGGCATAAAGGTCACCACCTCCGATCCCGTAAAATTGCCATGGTGGTACAAAGTGGATGTATCTTGCCCTTTTCACCAAGGGGCACCAGGCCACGATCTTGAGCATTGCATAGCGTTAAAAGCTGAAGTACAGAGATTAGTAAGGTCTAATCTTCTTTCCTTTAGAAATACGAATCCAAACGTGCAAGCAAATCCACTTCTCAGTCATAGTGGACATGTGGTGAATCTGATACTAAGAAATACAGACAGGTATCTCGTCACAGATGTGAATCTGATCAGAGGGAATTTGGTACATCTCCATGATACGTACAGTACAATGGGTGTCTTCACTAAACATGATTATGCAACTTGTGACATCTGCTTCAAAGATCATCAAGGATGTCCCACCATAAGAGCAGATATTCAACGATTGCTAGACATTGGTGACATACAGATCTACAGGAATAGAGATGACTGTGACGTGAATACAATAGGGCATTTTCCGCATGAGCTTTTAGTCTCAGATATCAACTCGGAAATTCCCGAAGTAAATGTTATTGTCCCCTGTTTCAATACGCCCAAGCATGTGGAGATTGAATATAACGGGTCAAACGTTCCAGAGTCTCCTTTGGTGATTTGCCTACCTGGTCCTGTTCCATACAGTTCTAACAAAGCAATTCCCTATCAATACAATGCAACTGTGATAGAGGATGGGAAGAAGAAACCCATTGTAATACGGTGAACTGACTTTGTAGGTTTTTGTATCGCAAATGTGCGGATAGCAAGAGTCGCCATCAACTTTTATTTTTATCCAATTAAGGGAAGGTAAAAGTACAGAAAAAGACCTTCGTTAGATTCTGAGTAAGGGAGAAGGTTATGAAAAGGGAAGGTATTAGCACCCCTTTCCATCCGTAGTTATCTACGGTCATTAGTTGCTCTTAGATCATCTTTAAAAATTGTGCCGTCTCGTGTTTGACAAAATGTTTTTGAAAAAGGTATTTCGCTTTGACTTTGTAATGATTCATGTAGGAATGTATACAAAGTGTTTGGAAATGTTTCGCTTTGAAAAGAGTTTGAACTTTGACAAAAGTGTGAGGTGTGAAAAGTATTTTGATTTGAGCAAGCAACTAAAAGTCTTATTACCTACCGTTGGTCGTTTTCGTGTTGTTTTACGCTCCTTTAGAATAGTGCCAGCCATACCATTAGTTGGTAGGTAACTCCATTCGTTGGATGTAAGCGGACATTCAAGGGACATCGGATGGTCATAGAAAGCAACTTGTAGGAAGTATCCTAGCACATTCAAGGACTATCATCATTTTCGAGGCGACAATCGAGGGTCAAGATCATGTATTCGAGGCGACATCGTGGGTCTTATGATCTTTGTATCGAAGGACTATGATGATTTTTTGAAGGCGGTGCTAGAATACCTCTACGCTCGAGGGACATGACCATTTGAATTGTAAGGCAACGAGAGAGAATTACCCTAAGGGGTGCATGTGTGAAAAGAGTGTGTCGATTTTAGATATTTTTATCTTGAAAATTAGTGGGCTATGTTCATTATTATCTTGCCATACACGCCTAGTTACTAGCAGTTTATAAGGTGCGGAAATTAAAATGCGGAATGTAAAGTGCGGAAAGGTAAATGTCCTACGCTATTACATGGCTTTGGGGCAGATACATAATTTAAACTTTGCGGAAAATAAAAGCCTAATTTAAACTATTACATCCCATAGACAGTTACATTATTGGAAAAAATAAAATGATAAAGAAGGATCGTCTGAATCGGATCAACCTGTAACAGAATGAGAAATTGGAAAATACGAGATGAATCGAATAAGAGAAAAAATGTTAGAAAAATGCAAGTTTTAAAGTAAGAAAAATATGACATGCTAGAAATAATATAAATATGCTAAAATAAATTTTTGGGATTTTTTGGATGCAATTTAATAATTTAAAACTAATTAAATGTGATTTAAATGCTAAATTATGAATAAAAATAAATATGTATGCAAAATTATATTTTTTAATTTTATAAATTAAATAAGTATTTTCTGAAAATAAGGTAAAAAGAAAAATAATTTTTGATGATTTTTTAATGTAGAATAAAAATATTGAAAAGAAATTAAAATGCATGAAAATATTAAATAATTAGAAAATATGGAAAAGTTTGAAGTTTTGGAAAAGAAAAGCAAAACCGGTGCTGGAGAGGATCGAACTTGTGACCCTGAGGGGTATCTACACACAGTGAGCGCCTTAACCACTAGGCCACGTGACACTTGGTGTTTCAAGTGAAACCAAACGCTTTGAATGATTACGTGTCCTCGGATTATATTCAAACCGAGTCAATGTGGACCCCATCTATTTTTGAATGGACGAATCAGAGAACGCGAAACCGCCACTGTCATACCCCAAAATTTGCCCTCCATCTACTCAAGAGATTTCATACATCCATACTCAGGGATTCCTCAAGAGTTGATCGACAAACTCTCTCCTAGACAATCAACCCAAACTAGGGTTTGGTATCTCTCAAGTCAAGATGAACTTCCAACATCTCCAATGGCCTTCATGCCTCCTCATATGCTTCAAAGATTCTCCATGTCAAATTTCAAGCCTCACAAGTCAAGTTTCCTCAAGCAATTGCTCGATGGTTGAAAATCACCAGATTGGACAAAAAGTCAATTGTGGTCAACATACAACAAACTTCATAATTTTTGGTCAACATCCTCATTTTGAAGTTACATTCATCATTTGATCAAGGGTTGATCATGATTCATCAAGAAAACTCAAGATTTGCTCAAAAGTCAAACTTTCTAAATTAGGGTTTCTAGGTGAAAAGTCAATCAACTTTGATCGATCATAACTTCCTCATACTTTCTCGTAAATTTTCCACCACCTCTTGTTTTGAAGGAAATTCAATTTCTACAACTTCATGTCTCACAAGAATGTCCAAAACTGCTTGATTTGAGAGGTATAGCTCAAAACATTACAGGTCATTTTCAAAGTCAACAAAAAGTCAACTTTTTGATTTGAAGTTATATTGAGCATGGTAACTCCAATTGAGATGAAACCAAAGACATTGTTTATAGGACTCTTAGAGCTTTCTAAAAAGTCCAAGAACACTCAAAAATGTGGAAAATTGAGCAAGTTACACCATTCACAAGTTGGGCAATTTTGAAAGAATGCACAAAGAGAGATACTTCAAAAATCAAATCTTTGCAAATGGGCCTACTTTTTCTTCATCCTAACTTATTCCTCATACAATTAGGAATATCCAAGCCCAATGCCATGAATTTTTGATTTATTTTTCTATTTAATTTTGAATTTATTCATTTAAATACAAATTAAATTTTAAAATAAATTATAAAATCAAAATTAATTGAAAGATTGATTTTATTCTTTTCTTGGGACTCAAGCAACTCACCAATGCCTCAATTTTCAAATTAAATCAAATTTGGCAAGATTGATTGAGAATTAATCAAATTTTGAAAATTTGATTTTGGACAAAATCAAAATTGATTTCCATTGAATATTGATCAATTCTTTCCCAAATCATCCCAAATCCATCCAAAGATATATACTTGATGCATACCAATTGCAAAAGAAAAAATTGGCTCAAACCCTATTCTCAAACCGAAAAATCGAGTTCCTCAAGGAAAGTGCAATCCTATTTCCAGCAGTTTTCAATCAATTTAAGGTGTCAAACATTCCTTGGCATCTCCGAGTCGATCCAGATACTTACTTTGCCAAAACCATCCGAATCGTGAAATTAAATCGGTTTGTTCTTGAAAATCCAAAATCGATTCGATTTTCATGCATATTTAACATGTTTTGTGTTTGTTTTGTGATTAGTAGAAAGATTGCAAGCTTGGGTACTTTAATTGCATTTTCATGGCCGGAAACTCAAGGTGCCATGGTTAGGGTTCCTGAGTTCGTTTTAGGGTTTCACGAAATACATAAAATTGGATCACGAGACCATGCCCATCGTGTTCGGAATGATGCCTGGAATTAAACCATGTCTTTAGAACTCATTTATATTATGTATGCTGCGTTTTCCATTTAGTAGGCCAGGCCGAGCAAGACCGACGCTAACTTTTGAAAATTCAAATGAAGAAGACAAGTCGCGAAGGAGGAGGCAATGGAGAAGCAACGCGTGTATTCCACTCACTTCCAGTTTCAAACAGTTGACATGCCTAGCTCAGTTGGTCAGCGCGTTGGTTTTCAAGGTTTGAGCCTCAGGTCCCCAGTTCGAACCATGCTGGGACCATTATTTTTACAAACTGACTTTTCCTCATATTTTTCTATTTTCCAATTTATTTTAATATTTGCATCCTATTTTAATTAATTTCCACATTTTATTTTTGCATTAAAAATTCACCAAAAACATTTATTATTTTTGCATTTACATTCTGAAAATGTTTATTTAATTTAATAAATTTAAAAAATATAATTTTTGCATGCATATCTATTTTATTTATAATTTAACATTTAAATCATTGTAAATTAGTTTTTAATTACTAAAATGCATCTAAAAAATCCCAAAAAATTATTTTAGCTTATTTATCTTATTTCCAGCATATATTAATTTTCTCATATTAAAACTTGCATTTTTCTAACATTTTTTCTCTTGTTCGATTCATATTGCATTTTCCGATTTCTTCTTTTTGTACAGGTTGATCCGATTCAGACGATTTTCCCTTTATCATTTTATCATTCTATTTTTCCAATAATGTAATTGCATATGGGTTGTAATAGTTTTAATTAGGATTTTGTTTTCCGCATTTTAAATTATGTATCTGCCCCAAAGCCTTGTAATAGCGTAGGTTTTACTTTCCGCACCTTTATATTTCCGCTTTTACATTCCGCATTTTACTTTTCGCACCCTTATCAATTGCTAGTAATTAGGCGTGTATGGCAAGACTAAAATTAACTTAGCCCACTAATTTTCAAGATAATATATTCTGAATTCAACACACTTCTATCACACACGCACTCTTAGGTAATTCGCTCGCTTGCCTTAATTCAAAATGGTCATGTCCCTCGAACGTAGAGGTATTCTAGCACTGTTGCCTTCCAAACAAATCATCATAGTCCCTTCGATACAAAGATCATAAGACCCACGATGTCGCCTCCGAATACATGATCTTGACCCTCGATTGTCGCCTACGAAAAATGATGATAGTCCCTTCGAATGTGCTAGGATACTTCCTACAAGTTGCCTTCGATGACCATCCGATGTCCCTTCGAATGTCCCGCTTACATCCTATGAATGGAGCTACCTACTAACTAATGGTATGGCTAGCGCTATTCTAAAGGAACGTAGAAGTACGAAAACGACAAAATTCTGAGTGGGTAATAAGTCTCCTAGTTGCTCGCTCTATCAAAATGCTTTTCACACCACACACTCTTTTTCAAAAGTTCAAATTATTTTCAAAACGAAACATTTCCAAACACTTTGTATACACTCCTACATGAGTCATTACAAAGTCAAAGCGAAATGCCTTTTCAAAACATTTTGTCAAACACACAGAAAGCAATTTTTTAAAAGTGATCTAGAGCAACTAAGAGCCCGTAGATAACTACGGATAGAAAGGGGTGCTAATACCTTCCTTTTCATAACCATTCTCCGAACTCGTAATATAACGAAGGTCTTTTTCTGTTGCTTTTACCTTCCCTTAATTGATAAAATAAAAGTCGGTGGCGACTCTTGCTATCCGCACATTTGGATACAAAATCCTACAAAGTCGGCTTCACCGTGTTACGTAATCGGCGACTGGGGACCACCCTTAAAAGAGAGAATTGCCTTAGGGATTTCTAGATAACTTTTATTGCTTTTTGTTTGACTTGTATGCTTTATCATTAAGGGTTGCTTGGGTATTATATTGTTGGGGGATCCTACACCGGATCCGGTTTCCTTTAGGTAAGTGGCATTAGATCATCGCGACCGCTAGACGATAACTAAACGGTCAACATGATGGCTACGTTAGCGTGACACTTTGGTTGTCCCGATACTCTTCATTCCCAAGTTGAAGATAGTATTTGGCTTCTGCGTGGTGTCATCAAGCGCTAACTAAACTTTTAGAACCTTAATTGACCCATCTTGGCCATTAGAAGGTAGTGAGATGGCCGGCTTTGTGTAGACCGAGGTTGGTTGATACCGATGCTACGCCATTGAGATCGACTTTTGGGACATTTTCGATCGACCACTTGGCCGTCAGATTGAAATAAGCGCCTACGAGAAAGATCTGTGATATGAGATTCCTAGAACCCGGTTACTATTATAGGACAGGATGAACCAACTCAAAATTTTGGTAGGGTAATCACCTATGCCTCATGCAAGCCTTAAACATAGGCTCATTGTGTGAATTGTTTGTGTGTGCTAAACATGACATCATGACATCATTCGCATTGCATATCATTTCTAACTATTTCAAGGACCTAGGGATTTATCTTTGCTCTGTTTTGTAGGGTGTTATGGCTTCTAGAAAGACTATCCGAATCAACTTCATGGGTATCCCTTCTCAGCTCAAAGAATTGGTTTCAGAGATTCCCGATCATGCTCAATTCATCAAAAGACATGGTTATCTACTTGATTTGGTTATCTCCGGTTTTGAAGAAGATATGATGCATGTCCTATTCCAGTTCTTTGATCCGAAACACCATTGCTTTACATTTCCAGATTATCAGTTGGTTCCTACCTTAGAAGAGTTCTCTAAGCTACTTGGGTACCTATTCTGACCAAATGCCATTTACCGGTTTGGAAAAGGTTCCTAAGTACGAAGACATTGCATCACCTTACACCTGCGCTCGATATCGAAGCCAATTGGGAAACTAGAAGTGGAGTTAAGGGTTTACTTTCCAAGTTCTTAATTAAGAAAGCCCGAGAATTCCTCAAAGTTATGAGTTTCCATGCATTTGAGAACATTGTGGCCTTGCTAATTTATGGTTTGGTTCTATTTCCTAACTCGGATCAATTCATCGATATCAATGCCATCAAGTTGTTCCTTACCCACAATCCTGCCTACTTTACTTGGAGACATCCCATTCTCTCCACACTGTACTACTAAGCGACAAGGAACTCTCATGTGTTGTATACCGCTACTTTCCGGTGGTTTATTTCGCACCTTCCTCCATCTTTGAAGAATGAACAAAGGTTGAGATGGTCTCAAAGATTGATGTCACTCTCTCATTCGATATCCGTTGGAATCTTTTCTCTCAAAAGGACTTCACCTTCATTGAGCGTTGTGGAGAATTCCTAATGTACCACTCTTGGTATAAGGAGGTATTACTTACAACCCTTCCTTAGCTCTACGCCGCTTGGTTTTGCTCAAGAGATGGTCCACATGATATGCTTCTCCAAGATGTTGTGTTCGACTACAATCACGATCTCCGCATTACCGATTTAAGGTTTATACATGCTTGGGGCATGGTAAAGAAAACGATACTAAGACTTTGGGGCGCCAACTCCATTCCTTGGGAACCTTACCTCAAATGGGTGCGAGCTCGAGCTCAAAACCTCATGATGCCATTCACTGCTTTACCAAGAATTATGGAACCTGCTATAGGTGACGACTTATGCTGTTCTCCATCCCGACATGCCTACCGATTTTGAAGACTTGAAGAGATCCCGGATTCAACTAAAAGAAGAAAGGGATACCTTTGAAGCTCAGGTTATGCAAGTGAGAAGAAAGTGTTAGAGTTGACAAAGCTACTTCATGAGGAGAAGCATCAATGCCTACATCGGCACCAGAGCGCCCATGGGAGACTTAGAGCTTTAGGATGTTTTTGTTTTCTTTTATTGCTTTGAACTATCTCTTGTACTTAAAAAGAAAAGAATAATAAAGAGAGTACTAATAAATGTTTGTTCATTGCTTGTCTAAAAATTTAAATCTCTAAGGTCCTTGAAAACATTGCATTGCATTCATAAACATCGATAGCATAGCATAACATTGCATCAGTGTACATTGAGATTGGTTTTCTCATTTGCTCGCTATTTATTTTAGCGTAAATGGCTCTTGAACATGTCAAAGATCTCCAAGCTCGAATGCCGGCCAGCAGATGTTCACCACTTGGTCCAAGGCCAAGAAGATTTGAAGAAGCTCATCAACAAGAAGAAGAAGGTTGTTGGTCTCTCAACATGGGCGTACGCTACAAAGGTGGTCCTAAGGTGGTCACCGATTGAGCTCTCGAAGGAAGTTTCAAGAAGGAAGACGAGCAAAGTAACAAGGTGAGGACGGCGACCGAGCTTGAGAAAGACTATGATAATGGCCAAGACTCTATGAAGATGACAAGTACAAGCAACTTGAAGATCGTCTCAATGTGTGGAAAACCAAGATGTCCGGCTGAACTTTGATGATCCGAGTCTCGCTCCGGTGTTGTGATTCCTCCCAAGTTCAAAGTTCCTACTTTTGCCAAGTATGATGGCATGTCTTGCCCTGCATTTGAAGTCCTATGTTCGTAAGATCAATCCCCACACCGATGATGTAAAGTCAGGATGCACTATTTTTAAGAGAGTTTGTCCTAACTCAATTGGAATGGTATTATCAACTAGAGAATGACCGTATCCGTACTTGGAGTGATTTGGCTGATGCTTTCTGCATATGAGTACAATGTCGAATTGACACCCACTCGCATGCAACTACAAAGCATGTCTATGGGTCGTGACGAGAAGTTCAAAGAGTATGCTCAGAAATGGAGAGATCTAGCAGGCAGAGTTCAACCACCCTTGTCCAATAGGGAGTTGGTTGATATGTTTATGGGAACACCGACAGCCCATTCTTCAATCATCCGATTGGAAATTCTTCATCCGGATTCACCGAAATGATATTGATGCATTTGCGCATTGAAGCGGTATCAAGAGTGGAAAGATTCAGATAGAGTCATCTTCAAATGTGCAAGAAATCTTTGGTGGTAAGAAAGAAGCTAATGTTGTGTATGGTCGAAAAGCCGAGCCAAGACCGACCGCCAACTGTGGGGCGCTTGGATCTCCAATCCTACATCAAGACAACCTCGCCGAGACAACGCGTAGCTTAACGCGCCACGAAGACAGCTTTAAGATCAACATGCCATTGTCGCAAGTCTTGCAACACATGTTGAACGCAGAGCGATAACCTTGAGGGATCCTCCTCAAAATGTCAACACTTCCTCTCCGAATACAATCCTAATGCTAAGTGTGCTTACCATTCCAATAGCCTGTGGCACGACAATCGACAATTGTTGGGCTCAAGAACAAGATTCAAGATATGATTGAAGCTAAGGATTGAGTTTGATCCTCCGCTGAGACCAATGTGATCACGCCTATGCCTAACCATGACAAGAGTTCCAATGTTGGTGACGATACTTATGTTTTCAACATAGATGACTTGACCATTCCTCCGATGATCATAAGAAGAATTTGTTGCAAGTCGGTGTCAATCCAGGATGCCCGTAAGATTGTCGTTGGTGCCCATCCGCACCGATGGTTGCGCTTGGTTGAGAAGACGGTTCAAAGCATGATGGATAACCGTGAGATACTATTTCAAACCACCGTGCGTAAGTTGTGTGAAGAAATGTCTAAGTTGAAGATTGACAATGCGAACGAAACTGCACCATCTGTGTGGGATACCTTGGGGCAGCCAAGTGGAAAGTATGATTACATGGTGAAGTACACCGTCCCGATAGTTACAAGATTCCTATTGAAGATGTTACGACCGGATGGGGTGACGATTTCCGTAAGATTATGCCGATGTTAACACTATAAGGATTTCCTCTGCGATCCTCGTGCCTGTGGTGGCACCTCTCATTATCACTTCTCCAAGACCTTCCATATTCCTCCGACAAGGCTATCCTTGGAATTATGGAGTCGATGTTTACTATCATGGCATCAAGCAAGATCCTCGACAATTGAAAATCTTACAATTGAGCTTCTATTCCCGACATCGACAACATCACGGATCAAGTAAGGTGACCAGAACCGAAGGGTATTCTCTCCAGATCTCTCCTCCAAAAGACATGCGACTCCATTGCATTCCGCCTACTCCACCAATTTTCCCTAGAGGAAAGAACCAAGGACTCATCCCGCTCAACCGTAGTACCAAAGGAAGTTATCAAGACACCTCCAAACAAGAAATGGAGGAAATTCAAGATCATCAAGAAGAGTGATTACAATATTGTGGAACAGCTGGGACAAACTCCGTCCAAGATCTCCATGCTTGCTCGCTTGTGCTCGAGGCTCATGCTAACGCCTTGGTGAAGTTTCAAGAATGCCCATGTGCCACAAGACACTACCACCGATCAATTCAAGTTTGTATTGCTAGCTCGGCTGCCAACAACGGCCTGACTTCTCGATGTCGATTTGACTCTCGGAAAGAAACATAACAAAGCCTTGCACATCTCTTGAATGCAAGGGTACTACCTGTCTCATGTTTTGGTTGACACCTTCCTCAATATCCTACCAAGACCGCTTTTGATCGCTTGATGTCGAAGGGTTGGTTCGAGACCCATGACATTATTGGAGGGCTTTTGATGGTTCTAAGCGCAATTTGAGAGCTCATCATCAGTAAAGTCGGTTCCCGACTTTTGACTCTACTTTCTTTGTCATGGACATCCGTCCACCTACTCTTGCCTACTTGGACGCTTGATACATGGGGCAAGCGTATACCTCTACCTTGCATCGAAACCAAGTACCCGGTGAAAGGAAGGTTGTCACGTGCTATCTCGAGATGGAGGGTGAATTCTTCGAGACTCCCAAGCTTTTGAAACAATTCCAGTCATGCCCGACTCTCCGTCACTCTGAAGATGCTAAAGTTCCGCCTAGGTGGCCTCATTGAAAGATGCTCAAGCCGCTGTTGAACAAGGAGGTAGTGCTATTTGGGACAGCTCCCGATCTTCCTTCAACCGACAAGACCGGTTTAGGCTTCACCATCAAGGGTCAAGATGATACGCGTGAACGTGCCGCCAACTTCCTTCCGTCACGAGTGGAATCCATGCTAGAAGACGACGACAACGACTTCAACATTAGCAAGTGGATCTTCCAACTCCAAATAAAGGGCTCAAGAATTGAAGACAAGACGCCATACCAATCTCCTTTAGTCAGGAGTAATTGCTCTTGTTTTGTTTTGCTTTTCGATTTCTATATGTTTTGAACAATAAACTTTGAAAGCCTAGTGCCTTACCCGGGGCATCATGGTTCGTTTGTGAGGGTTATTATCTGTTGTTTGTGTATTTTCATTCAATAAATTCGTTTGGCTTTTGCATTCAATTGTTTGTTTTCTTTCTGTTACTTTATCACCCCTTCAAAAAGCTATGTGTTTCATACACCCACACGAATCACTCCGAATCTCGTAATAACATATGCTAGTGCTAAATATGACTTCGATAATCCGATCTACCAAGTCAAGACAAAGTGAGGAAGATTGTGAAGTGCCAGAGAACTTGCCTACAGAAGAAGAGCGAGTTATACCACACGAAGAGTTCGAGGTTGTGAATTTGGCGACGAAGACGTAAAAGAGATCAAGATAGAGCGGTCTTGAGAACAGTGTTAAAGAAAGGTTGGTTCGATGCTACTAGACTATATTGAGGTTTTTGCTTGGTCATACGAAGACATGCCGGTTTAGACATTGATATCGTGGTGCACCGATTGCCGACAAAAGAGGTTTTCAGAAATGTAGGTTCGTCGACGCCTTGAGATGTCGAGAAAATCAAAGCCGTTAAAAGCTCAACGGGTTTCTTAGTCACCTCTTATCCCAAAGGTTGCAAATGTGGTACCCGTACCTAAGAAGGATGGCAAGGTACGAATGTGTGTGGATTACGTAGATCCGAACAAAGCGAGTCCGAAAGACGATTTCCCACTTCCATATTGATGTTCGTTGACAACACCGCCAACACAAGGTTTTCTCTTCATGGATGGTTTCTCCTACAATCGATCAAAATGGCTCAAGACATGGAGAAGACTACTTTTGTTACACAAGGGCACTTTCTACAAGGTTATGCCGCTCGATTGAAGAACGCAGCGCCACTTATCGCGTTATGGTGACATTATTTCATGACATGATTCATCACGAGATAGAGGTCTACGCCGACGACATGATAGCTCGATCACGCATCAAGAAGAACATCTCGATCATCTACAAAACTGCTTGACAGTTGAAGAAGTACAGATTGAGATCAACCCTAACAAGTGCACCTTTGGAGTCGATCCGAAAACTCCTAGGGTTTGTCGTCGTGAATAAAGGTATTGAGGTTGACCCCGCCAAGGTTAGAGCCATTCAAGAGATGCCAGCCCCACGTAGAAGGAAGTCGAGGTTTCGGGCGATTGAACTACATTGCCGATTCATTGCACACTTAATCGCTACTTGTGAGCCAATCTTCAAGTTATTAAAGAAAGATCAAGTAGTGGAATGGAACGACGATTGCCGATCGCTTTTGACAAAATCAAGGAGTACCTTCGTAATCCTCCTATTCCGATGCCCCAAGGAAGACCTCTCATCATGTACTTGACAAGATTAGAGAACTCAATGGGTGTGTGTTGGGGCAACATGACGAGTCCGGTCGAAAGAGCATGCAATATACTACCTTAGCAAAAGTTTACCGATGTGAAACAAGATACTCACAAATGAGAAAACTTGCAACGCTTTGGGCTGTCACGACTAAGACAAGATATGTTGACTCACACTACCTTGTTGATTTCCAAGATGGATCCGATAAAATACATATTTGAGAAACTAGCTCTCCAAGAATAGCAAGATGGCAAATGATCTTGACCGAATACGACATCCAGACACTTCTAAAGTGATCAAAGGAAGTGTGATAGCCGATCATTTGGCTCATCGTCGTAGATGACTATCGCCCATGCAGCTCGAATTCGCACGAAGATGTTTTACTAGTTACAGATTAGAAGAACCAGTGCCGCATTTAAGGACCGAACAAGGATCCCGATGGACTATGGTCTTGATGGAGCCTCAAACGCACTGGCATTGGCGCCATCATTACATCCCCACAAAGTGACACACGCCTTTCACCGCCAGATTATGTTTCAGCTTGCACTAACAACATGGCCGAGTACGAAGCATGCATCATGGGTATCAAAGTCGCTATTGACTTAAGAATCAAGTTCTTACAAGTGTATGGAGACTCAACTTTAGTGATCACCGATAAGAGGCGAGGGATACAAGCACCCAAATCTCATTCCGTGATCGAGAGCATGTTCGAGTTTGATTCCCTACTTTGAAGAGATCACTTTCAATCATATTCCACGAGAAGAGAATCAATACGATTGGCTACTATGTCATCTATGTTCAAGGTCGATGGGACAACGAGGCTCCCGCATCATCATTGAGAAGTTTGACGAACCAAAGATATTGTTATGAGCTTGACGCAAGAGAAACCTCGGTACTATGACGGAAGAGGTATCTTGAGACTCGTGAATATCCGCAGGGCATCTATTAATGATAAGAAGTTCATGAGAAGATTTGCATCCAAATTCTTCCTCAAGAACGGCATCTTATACAAGCGCAACGACTTGTGCTTACTCCGTGTAGACCGAAAACAAATGCGTATCATGGAAGAGTTACACGAAGGCGCATTTGGTACCCACTCCAATGGACACACCATGGACAAGAAGATTTTGAGAACAGGTTACTATTGGTCCACCATGGAAGCTGATTATCATCGCTATGCTCGATCTTGTCACAAGTGCCAGATTTATGCCGACAAAGTACACGCCTCCAAGACTCGAATGTTTTAACTTCTCCTTGGCCTTTTGCGATGTGGGGCATTGACATGATTGGAGAAATTAAGCCCACAGCTTCCAATGGACATCGTTTCGTCCTTGTGGCAATTGATTACTTTACCAAATGGGTAGAAGCAGCCTCGTTCGCATCTGTTACCAAGAATGTTATGGCTCGATTCATCAGACACAATCTTATCTCGGTATGGCACTCCAAAAGGATTATCACGATAACGGCCTAATCTCAACAATAAGATGATCACCAAACGCACGCAGCTCAAGATCAAGCATCACAATTCTTCTCCTATCGGCCTAAGATGAATGGCGAGGAAGCCGCCAACAAGAACATTAAGAAGATTATATGAAGATGACAAGGACTTACAAAGATTGGCATGAGATGTTACCATTTGCTCTTCATGGTTATCGACCACAAAGACGAACATCCACAGGCAACCCCTTCTCTCTCAGATACGGTATGGAAGCCATCTTACCCATCGAGGTTCGGATACCTCAACCAGAGTCCTCCAGAGGCGAGTTAGACGAAGACGATGGTCCGATCGCCTTGACCGATTAATTTGATTGATGAGAACGATCGCATCCATCCGCCATGGATGATTTATCGAAACGAATGATCGAGCATTTAACAAGAAGGTCAAGCACCGAGTCTATCAAGTTGGCGATCTAGTAGTCAAGCGCATTATTCTTCCACAAGGTGATCCTGGGCAAATGGACTCCCACCCACGAGGGACCGCTTTGTAGTCAAGACGGTATTTTCCGGGAGCTATGATACTTAGCACCATGGATGGTGAAGACTTCCCACACCTCGTGAACGCAGATAGTCAAAAATACTACGATAAAGAGACCCGCTAGGTCGACGGCCTAGGCAAAAATAAGATCCCGCGAACCAAAAGGTTCGCAAAATTAAGGATATATACAAAACATGTACACCCAAGAAGTCGAAAACTCAGAAGGCCTTGGGCAAAAAGGGTATCCCAGATCAAAACCCGAAGGGCGGTCTAGGCAAAGTTAGATTTAAGCGCACGACTATGTCTCTTCCAGATCATCTGCCTGCTACTATCAAGATTCAAGATTCAAATGGCAAAGATCGCCTACTCACTTTCTAACGACAAAGAAGGAGATGAGATAGTCGAAATATATGAGTACTAGCATAGTTGGAACTTAACGAGATTGTTTCCGATAGCTTTTACCTTTCTTGTGTACAAAACTACTTGGCCATACGCCACATTTCAAATAAACGCAGCTTCTTTCTTTACAATTTTCATCGTTGTCGGTTGCAATAAGTCCAACGTTTGCTTTGAATGATTATACGCACTTGACAGTAAAAATCTCTTTGCAAACATACGAAAAGTGAACATGCAAAAGTAGTTACTACAGGCTCTAGGAATTGAGATGACGACGAAAGTCACCAATGCATTTCCCCACAGAGCATGATCCCCACAAAGGTGTCACTCACAACACGCCTTCCCCAGCGGAGTATACGTCAATCTCCAAGCAGTAACACCTCATCCCCAGTCAAGGTATTCATCCCCAGCGGACATTTCTCAATCCTCCCCCTTCTCCCCAAAGCAAGTATCCGTATACAAGACTTGGTCGATAGTGCATCTGAGGAAACATACACCTTTATTCCCACCGAGATTACAACTGCCCACTCTTCTAACCCGGCCTCTCTCAAGAACCATCAAATGTTCTTCAACGAGATCTACACTCGGAATCCCCAGTAGAGCGCCTCCTAAATCTCCTCAGCAGGATCTACATGCAAGGTCCCCAACGGATCGCCTCCCAAATTCTCCTCAGCAGGGTCTATGAGATCTCCAACGACGAGTTTCTCAATCTCTACCTTCCTCAACAATATCTAGGCCCAAGACTTGGTCGATAGTGCATCGGAGGAATCCGTAATATTTTTTCTCTTCAAAAGCGGGTTCTCACCTACCCAATTCCCCGATAAGTCGAATCTTCACAAAACATCCGTGATCTTCTTCAAGATGGATATGTTTTGAAATATCACACCATCAACATTCATACATTTCTCATAAAGTCATAATTCATGCATAAGTCATTCATATACACTGTCATGCATCATACTTTGCATAAAACTAACCAATTTTCTATCAAAGTTCCTCTTGTTTTTCCAAACAGTAATGCCACTTCTAACGCAAACAGTCCGTGATTAAGCCCCGAATCGACGGAAAACTATCCGAAGACCTTTGTTGTCCTCCCACGATTGGTCCAGATTAAGCCCGAATCGACGGGAAAACTATCTAAAAGACCGCTTGGTTGTCCTCCGACGATCGTCCGTGATTAAGCCCCGAGTCGACGGAAAACTATCCGAAGACCGCCCGGTTATCCTCCGATAATGCAATGGATCAACACCATGCACAACAGAAGCTATCCACATTCTTGACAACTACAATCTCCCCGAGTAATCGCACGAAGATTTATTCTGAATTCTTCCTATTATCAACAGAACTACGTAGTCCCATGACGACTCTCTTGCCTAGGATGGCATCTTAAGCCCATCTCCGACTACTTGTCAACATTCCTTCACTTTCGTAATGTCGCATATATGGTTAAAAATCAATGCACTAATAACTTCATTCAAAGTGAACACGAAGTCTAACGTGACGACTCTGATGGCATCTTAAGCCCATCTCCATACTCTTTCCAAACATCTACAGAGCCCAGCGACGCTCACTCTTCCAAAGACTCCTCCTATCAATAATCCCGAGCCCCGCGACGGCCATTCCCCAAAGATTGACCTCTCCAGATGGCATCTTAAGCCCATCCCCGCCGCTTCTCTTATCAACAATCTCGAGTCTAGCGACGACTATTCACCGCCTTCTCCAAACGACATCTCAGAAGCCTCCGCTCCGCATCGTCACCAACCGCGAGTGCAAATTTCGTATTGAGTGTTCAATCACCTCTACCTCCGTGTCACGAAAGACAAGCATGTCAATCTAACCCTCCGTACAAGAAGATTGAACAGGGCAGTCATACCCCAAAATTTGCCTCCATCTACTCAAGAGATTTCATACATCCATACTCGTGGATTCCTCAAGAGTCGATCGACAAACTCTCCTAGACAATCAACCCAAACTTGGGTTTGGTATCTCTCAAGTCAAGATGAACTTCCAACATCTCCAATGGCCTTCATGCCTCCTCATATGCTTCAAATATTCTCCATGTCAAATTTCAAGCCTCACAAGTCAAGTTTCCTCGTGCAATTGCTCGATGGTTGAAAATCACAGTATTGGACAAAAGTCAATCGTGGTCAACATACAACAAACTTCATAATTTTGGTCAACATCCTCATTTTGAAGTTACATTCATCATTTGATCAAGGGTTGATCATGATTCATCAAGAAAACTCAAGATTTGCTCAAAAGTCAAACTTTCTAAATTAGGGTTTCTAGGTGAAAAGTCAATCGAACTTTGACTGATCATAACTTCCTCATACTTTCTCAGAAATTTTTCCACCACCTCTTGCTTTGAAGGAAATTCAATTCTCTACAACTTCATGTCTCACAAGAATGTCCACAAAATGCTTGATTTGAGAGGTATAGCTCAAAACATTACAGGTCATTTTCAAAGTCAACAAAAAGTCAACTTTTTGATTTGAAGTTATATTGAGCATGGTAACTCCAATTGAGATGAAACCAAAGACATTGTTTAGAGGACTCTTAGAACTTTCCAAAAAGTCCAAGAACACTCAAAAATGTGGAAAATTGAGCAAGTTACACCATTCACAAGTTGGGCAATTTTGAAAGAATGCACAAAGAGAGATACTTCAAAAATCAAATCTTTGCAAACGGGCCTACTTTTTCTTCATCCTAACTTATTCCTCATACAATTAGGAATATCCAAGCCCAATGCCATGAATTTTTGATTTATTTTTCTATTTAATTTTGAATTTATTCATTTAAGTACAAATTAAATTTTAAAATAAATTATAAAATCAAAATTAATTGAAAGATTGATTTTATTCTTTTCGGGACTCAAGCAACTCACCAATGCCTCGCAATTTTCAAATTAAATCAAATTTGGCAAGATTGATTGAGAATTAATCAAATTTTGAAAATTTGATTTGGACAAAAATCAAAATTGATTTCCATTGAATATTGATCAATTCTTTCCCAAATCGGTCCCAAATCCATCCAAAGATATATACTTGATGCATACCAATTGCAAAAGAAAAATTGGCTCAAACCCTATTCTCAAACCGAAAATCGAGTTCTCAAGCAAAGTGCAATCCTATTTCCAGTAGTTAATCAATTCTAAGGTGTCAAACACATTCTTGGCATCTCCAGTCGATCCAGATACTTACTTTGCCAAAACCATCCGTAATCGTGAAATTAAATCGGTTTGTTCTGAAAATCCAAAATCGATTCGATTTTCATGCATATTTAACATGTTTTGTGTTTGTTTTGTGATTAGTAGAAAGATTGCAAGCTCGGTACTTTAATTGCATTTTCATGGCCGGAAACTCAAGGTGCCATGGTTAGGTTCCCGAGTTCGCTTTAGGTTTCACGAAATACATAAATTGGATCACGAGACCATGCCCATCGTGTTCGGAATGATGCCTCGAATTAAACCATGTCTTTAGAACTCATTTATATTATGTATGTCAAGCTTCCATTTAGCTGTCTGAAGCGTCAAGCAAGACCGACGCTAACTTTGAAAATTCAAATGAAGAAGACGGTTCATGCTAAGGAGGAGGCAATGGAGAAGTAACGCGGTATTCCACTCACTTCAGTTTCAAACAATGACATGCCTAGCTCGGCTGGTCAGGCTGGTTTTCAAGGTTTGAGCCTGTGTCCCCGCTTCGAACCATGCCGACCATTATTTTTACAAACCGACTTTTCCTCATATTTTCTATTTTCCAATTTATTTTAATATTTGCATCCTATTTTAATTAATTTCCACATTTTATTTTTGCATTAAAATTCACCAAAACATTTATTATTTTTGCATTTACATTCTGAAAATGTTTATTTAATTTAATAAATTTAAAAATATAATTTTGCATGCATATCTATTTTATTTATAATTTAACATTTAAATCATTGTAAATTAGTTTTTAATTACTAAAATGCATCTAAAAATCCCAAAAATTATTTTAGCTTATTTATCTTATTTCCAGATATATTAATTTTCTCATATTAAAACTTGCATTTTTCTAACATTTTTTTCTTGTTCGATCATATTGCATTTTCCGATTTCTTCTTTTTGTACAAAGGATCCGATTTACGATTTTCCTTTATCATTTTATCATTCTATTTTTCCAATAATGTAATTGCATATGGGTTGTAATAGTTTTAATTAGGATTTTGTTTTCTGATTTTAAATTATGTATCGCCTAAAGCCTTGTAATAGCGTAGGTTTTACTTTCCGCACCTTTATATTTCCGCTTACATTCCGCATTTTACTTTTCGCACCCTTATCAATTGCTAGTAATTAGGCGTGTATGGCAAGACTAAAATTAACTTAGCCCACTAATTTTCAAGATAATATATTCTGAATTCAACACACTTATCACACACGCACTTCTTAGGGTAATTCGCCTCGTTGCTTACGAATTCAAAATGGTCATGTCCCTCGAACGTAGAGGTATTCTAGCACCTGGTTTTCCAAACAAATCATCATAGTCCCTTCGATACAAAGATCATAAGACCCACGATGTCGCCCGAATACATGATCTTGACCTCGATTGTCGCCACGAAAATGATGATAGTCCCTTCGAATGTGCTAGGATACTTCCTACAAGTTGCCTTCATGACCATCCGATGTCCCTTCGAATGTCCCGCTATATCCTATGAATGGAGCTACCTACTAACTAATGGTATGGCTAGCTCTATTCTAAAGGAACGAGAAGTACTAAAACCACCAAATTCGAAAGTGGGTAATAAGTCTCCTAGTTGCTCGCCTATCAAAATGCTTTTCACACCACACACTCTTTTTCAAAAGTTCAAATTATTTTCAAACGAAACATTTCCAAACACTTTGTATACACTCCACATGAGTCATTACAAAGTCAAAGCGAAATGCCTTTTCAAAACATTTTGTCAAACACACGTAAAGCAATTTTTAAAAGTGATCTAGAGTAACTAAGAGCCCAGATAACTACGGATGGAAAGGGGTGCTAATACCTTCCCTTTTCATAACCATTCTCCGAACTCGTAATCTAACGAAGGTCTTTTTCTTGCTTTTACCTTCCCTTAATTGGATAAAATAAAAGTCGGTGGCGACTCTTGCTATCCGCACATTTGGATACAAAATCCTACAAAGTCGCCCACCGTGTTACAACCACGCATACCGCTCGAGTCAACGAGTCACGACGCCGAGCGCTAGCTCCTGGCCTTCTCCGGTGCTCGATTTCTCTAACCCGCAAGATGAAGCCGATAAGAAAGAGCATGCCATCTACTACTTGAGTAAAAGTTCACGATCGGAAACTCTACTCCATGCTCGAAAACATGCCGTGCTTTGGTGTGGGCTTCAAAACGCTCCGCCAAGACATGATCAATCATACGACTTGGTTAATTTCAAATGGATCCAATCAAGTACGCCTTGAAAAGCCCGCCAATGTGGAGAATTGCTCGATGGCGATGCTATTATCTCGAGTATGACGTCCAATACCGCACTGTATGCATCAAAGAAGCATTCTTGCCGATCACTTGGCTTATCATCCGCTCAACGAATACCAATCTCTCAAGTTTGACTTCCCACGAGGATGTTATGTACTTAAAGATGAAAATTGTGACGAATCACGCCCAAGAAGGACCATATCCGTAATCTAGATGGGGCCTAATTTTGACGGAGCGCTAATGTCTTTGGCAATAGAATCAGGGCCATCATCACTCCCGAGGGTTCTCATATCCCGCTTTCCGCTAGATTGCTATTTGATTGCACCAACAACATCGCAATATGAAGCTTGTATCATGGGTATCAAGAAGCCATCGACTGAGGATCAAGATTCTTGACATATATGGAGACTCAAATTTGTGATCAACCAAATCAAAGACAAGGAAACTCATCATTTGGGTTTAATTCTATAGAGATTATGCAAGACGTTTGTTGACTTTCTTCAACAAAGTTGAACCGCATCATATCCCCGAGATCGTAATCGAATGGCGCATTTGGCTACTCTATCTTCCATATTCAAAGTCAATGATTGAACGATATGCTTAAGATCCGCATCGACGCCTTGAAAACCTCGCATATGTGTTCAGAATCAAGCAGCTTTCGACGATAAACCGTGGTTCCACGACATCAAATGTTTTCTTCAAACACGAGAGTACCCACTGGGGCATCGTATAAGGATAAGATAACTCTAAGGAGGCTTTCTAGAAATTTCTTCCTCGGAAGATGTGCTATACAAAGAAACTTCGACATGGTTCTCTCGAATGCGCCGATGCAAAGAAGCGTATACAATCGTCTATGAAGTGCATGAAGGGTCCTTGAACCCATTCAAATGGGCATAAATCGAATATGCGATTATCAGATGGACAACCGTAATAAATCTTCGTCGTCATTACTCCAGAGAGGTAGCAATGGCAAGACGGGATATCTTCCCCTGTGCATCGGTGTTGATCCATTGCTCGTTATCGGAGGATAACCGGGCGGTTTTCGATAGTTTTCCGCCGGTTCGGGCTTAACTCGACCACGTCGGAGGACAACCAGGTGGTCTTTCGATAGTTTTCCCATCGATTCGGGCTTAATCCGACCACCGTCGGAGGACAACCAGGGCCTTTTCGATAGTTTTCCGCCGATTCGGGCTTAATCTCGGACCTGTTATACAGACGTGACTTTCAATTGCTTTGAAAAAACAAGAGAAACTTTGATAGAATATTTGTTAGTTTTATGCAAAGTATGATGTATGACAATGTGTATGAATGACATATGTGTAATTATGACTTTATGAGAAATGTATGAATGATAGATGTTGTGGTATTTCAAAACATATCCATCTTGAAGAAGATGCGATGTTCGCTTGAGGATTTCTCGATTGCTGAGGATGAAGATCCCGAGAAGAAAGATAGCTTTGATTCCTCCGGCACTATCCGACCAAGTTTCGTGCCTAGATATTGTCGAGGAATATAGAGATTGAGAAACTCGCTATTGGAGATCTCATACATAGACCCCCTGGGAGAGTCTGGGAGGAAATCCATGGGGATCTTGTATGTAGACCTTGTTGAAAAATTAGGAGGCGCCCATCGATTTTGAGTGTAGATCTCACGGAGAGCATTTGATGGTTGGGAGACCGGTCAGTCTGGAATCTCCGACTGGGAATAAGATGTAAACTTCCTCCTGCACTATCCCGACCAAGTCTCAAGTCCGAAACCACCTGGAGAAAAGGGAATCGTTGGAGATATTCTCATGATGATAAATACCTTGAGATGAAGTGTTACCGTTGAGATGACGTAACATTGCTCACCTGAGTGGAATCACCGTCAGATTTTCCTCTACTCACTGGGAAGGTTCGTAGAGCAACATCTCATGGGGAAATGCACCGTGACTTTCGTCGTCATCTCAATTCCTAGAGCCTAGTAATTACTTTTGTATGTCCGCTCAGATGTTTGCAAAGATTTTTATTGTCAAATGCGATAATCATTCAAAGCAAACGTTGGACTTATTGCAAACGACAACAACAAGAATTTTAAAGAGAAAGAATTTGTATTCATTTGAAATGTATGTATGGCCAAGTAGTTTGTACAAAAGAAAGGTAAAAGCTATGCGGAACAATCTCGTTAAGTTCCAACTATGCTAGTACTATATTTCAAATATCTCATCTCCTTGTCACAAGAGAAAGTAAGTAGACCGATCTTCGCCATTTGAATCTTGAATGCGATAGTAGTCCCAAGGTGTGATCCGAAGGGACATAGTCACACGCTTAAATCCCTAACTTTGCCTAGACCGCCTTTCGGTTTTCGCCCATCGATACCCTTTTGCCCAAGCCGCCTTTTCGTGTTTTCGACTTGCCGGTGTACATGTTTTGCATATATCCTTAACTTTTCCCGAACCTTTTGGTTCGCCAGATGCCCTTATTTTTGCTCTAGGTTCGTCGACCTAGCGTGTCTCATTATGCGTAGTATTTTTTGACTATGTCTGCATTCACATGGTGTGGGAAGTCTTCACCATCCATGGTGCTAAGTATCATAGCTCCATCGTAAAATACTGTCTTTACTACAAACGGTCTCGAGGTGGGAGTCCATTTGCCCCGATCACCTTGTGGCGAATGATGCGCTGACTACTAGATCACCGACTTGGTAGACCCTTGCTTGACCTTCTTGTTAAATGCTCGATCATTCGCTTCGATAGATCTGTCCATGACAGATGGATGCGAGTCGTTTCTCATCGATCAAGTTAATCTGGTCAAGGCGAGTCTCGATCCAATCGCTTCACCTAACTCGCGACCGGAGGACTCGTGAGGGCATCCGAATCTCGATGGGTAGGACCGCCCATACCGTACACAAGAGAGAAGGGTTGCCCGCTGATGTTCGCCTCAGAAAGCGGTAACCATGAAGAGCAAATGGTAACATCTCATGCCAATCCTTGTGTTACCGCCATCTTCTCAGATAATCTTCTTAATGTTCTTATTAGTGGCTTCCACTGCGTCATTCATCTTAGGCCGATAAGGAGAAGAGTTGTGATGCTTGATCTTGAACTGAGCGCAGAGTTCGGTGATCATCTTATTGTTGAGATTGGAACCATTATCTGTGATAATCCTTTCGGAGTGCCATACCGATGATAAGATTATGCTTGATGAAACGAGCCACAGCATTCTTAGTAACAGATGCGAACGAGGCTGCTTCTACCCACTTGGTGAAATAATCAATTGCCACAAGGATGAAACGATGTCCATTGGAAGCCGTGGGCTTGATTTCTCCAATCATGTCAATGCCCCACATTGCAAAAGGCCAAGGAGAAGTCAAACATTCAGAGGTACCGAGGTACGTACTTTGTCGGCATAACCGGCATTTGTGACAAGATCGAGCATAGCGGTGACAATCAGCTTCCATGGTGGACCAATAGTAACCTGTTCTCAAAATCTTTTTAGCCATTGTATGTCCACTGGAGTGGGTACCAAATGCGCCTTGTAACTCTTCCATGATGCGTATTGTTGTCTTCGATCTACATGTGAGTAAGCACAAGTCGGTTGCGCTTTGTATAAGATGTCGTGTAAGGAAGAATTTGATGCAAACCTTCTCATGAACTTTATCATTAACAGATGCCCTGGGTATATTCCCGAGTCTCAAGATACCTCTTCACGCCATAGTACCAAGGTTTCTCTCGTGTCAAGCTCATAACAATATGCTGGTTCAAACTTCGATGATGATCCGGGGAGCCGTTGTCCCATCCGACCTTGAACATAGACGACATAGTAGCCAATGCGTCGCTAACCGATTCTCTTCTCGTGGAATATGATTGAAAGTGATTTCTTCAAGTAGGGATCAAACTCGTAACATGCTCGACACGGAATGAGATTCGGATGCTTCGATCCCACCGCCTTAATCGACCGATCACTAATGTCGAGTCTCCATACACTTGTAAGAACTTGATTCTAAATCAATAGCAGCTTTAATACCCATAATGCACGCCAGATTCGCCATGTTGTTCGTAATGAAACATAATCGGCGGTGAAAGGCGTGTGTCCACAGGGATGTAATGATGGCACCAATGCCATTGCCAAGGTTGAGGCTCCATCGAAAACCATAGTCCATCGGGATCCTTGTTCGGGTCCTTCGTCTGGGCCTGGTTCTTCGCAATCTGTGACTAGCAAGACATCCTCGTCTGGAAATTCGAACTGCATAGACTGATAGTCATCCACGGCTTGATGAGCCAAGTGATCGGCTACTATACTTCCTTTGATTGCTTTCTGAGAAGTATACTGGATGTCATACTCGGTCAAGATCATCTGCCATCTTGCTATTCTTCCGGAGAGAGCTGGTTTCTCAAATATGTATTTTATTGGATCCATCTTGGAAATCAACAAGGTAGTGTGAGTCAACATATACTGCCTTAGTCGGCGAAGCCCAAGTTAAAGCGCTGCAAGTTTTCTCGAGCTGTGAGTATCTTGTTTCACGGGTAAACTTTTGCTAAGGTAGTATATTGCATGCTCTTTTCGACTGCATCGCCATGTTGCCCCAACACACACCCCATTGAATTCTCTAATATTGTCAAGTACATGATAAGAGGTCTTCCTCTGTATGCATCGATGGGAGGATTCAGATACTCCTTGATTTTGTCAAAAGCGATCCGGCAATCGCCATTCCATTCCACTACTTGATCTTTCTTAAGTAACTTGAAGATTGGCTCACAAGTAGCGCAGGTGTGCAATGAATCGGCAATGTAATTCAATCGCCCAAGAAACCTCCGACTTTCTTCTGTGCGGGAGCGGCATCTCGAATAGCTTTAACCTTGGCGGATCAACTCAATACCTTTTCCATTGACAACAAAACCTAGGAGTTTTCCGGATCCGACTCAAAGGTGCACTTGTTAGATTAAGTCTTAGTCCCACTTCCTCAACCACAAACAGTCGCAGATGATCGAGATGTTCTTCTTCCGTGATCGAGCTATCATGTCGCCGACGACCTCTATCTCGTGATGAATCATGTCATGAAATAATGTCACCATAGCACGATAAGTGGCACCCGCTCTTCATCCGAACGGCATAACCTTGTAGCGAAAGTGCCCCATTGTGTAACAAAAGTAGTCTTCCATGTCTTCGTGAGCCATTTTGATCTCGATTATAACCGAGAAACCATCCATGAAGGAGAAAACCTTATGCCGAGCGGTGTTGTCAACCGTAACATCAATACGAGGAAGTGGGAAATCGTCGGACTTGCTTTGTTCGATCTCGTAATCCACACATTCGCACCTTGCCATCCTTCTTAGGTATGGGCACCACATTAGCAACCCACTGTGGATAGAAGTAATGCTAAAAACCAGCGTTGAACTCGTTTATAACTCGCTTTGATTTTCTCCGACATTTCGTGACGATGCGATTTAACCTTCTATTTCACGGGAGAAAACCTTCTTTTGTCGGATCGTACCACAATATCAATGTCCAAACCCGGCATGTTCGTATGACCAAGCAAAACCTCAATATAGTCTCGTAGCATCCGAACCAACCTTTCTTTAACACCTCTCAAGACCCGCCCTATCTTGATCTCTTTCTGCCTTCACAAGATCCAAATTCACAACCTCAACTTGCTCTTCGTGGTGGTCAGATAACTCGCTTCTTCTTGAAAACCGCAAGTTCTCCGGCACTTCACAATCTTCCTCACTTTCATCTTCGGCTTGTAGATCGGATTATCAAGTCATATTTAGCAATAGCATAGTCGTTATTAACTAGATTCGAGTGATTTTGCAGTATCACGGTGTGTGTAAGAAACACATAGCTTTTTGAAGGGGTGATAAAGTAAAAAAGAGAACAAACAATTGAATGCAAAAGTCCAACGAATTTATTGAATGAAAACGCAAAAATGATAATAACCTCTGAAACGAGCCATGATGCCCGCAAGGCATTAGGCTTTCAAAGTTTATTGTTCAAAACATAAAGAAATACGAAAAGCAAAACAAAACAAGAGCAATTACTCCCGACTAAAGGAGATTGGTATGACGCCTTCCCTTCCAATTGCCGAGCCCTTTATCCGAGTGGGAAGATCCACTTGTCGATGTCGAAGTCGCCGCTGCGTTCATAGCATGGATTCCACCGCCGATGCGAAAGGAAGTTGGCGGCACGTCGCGCGATCATCCTCGACCCTTGATGGTGAAGCCTAAACCATTTTGTCAAATTTGAAAGGAAGATCGTGGAGCTGTCCCCAAATAGCACTACCTCCTTCAACAGACTGAGCATCCTTCAATGAGGCCATCCTAGGTGGAATTTGCATAACTTCAGAGGACAGGAGAGTCAACAGCATGACTCGGGTATTGTTTCAAAAGCTTGACAGGAGTCTCAAGAATTCACCTTCCATCTCGAGGTATCGGAATGACCGTAGATGACCGACCATATACTTCTTCACCACATACGCAACAACCTTCCCTTTCACCGTACTTCCTCGATGCAAGGTAGAGGTATCAGCACCATGTATCCAAGGGCCCAAGTAGGCAAGAGTAGGCGGACGGATGTCCATGACAAAGAAAGTTGAATCAAAAGTCCGGGAACCGACTTTAACAGCAGTAGTGATCTCTCCAAGCATCGCTCAGAACCATCAAAAGCTCTCACAATTATGTCACCGGTCTCGTAACCAACCCTTTCGACATCGAGTCGATCAAAGCGCTTTGGAAGGATATTCAGTGAACCAAGATCCACCAAAACATGAGATGAGTAACGCCTTTGCATTCAACAGTAGATGTGCAAGGCTTTGTTGTTTTCTTCCTAAGGAGTCAAATCAAGATCGAGAAGCCTAGGCCGTTGTTGGCGCCGCTAGCAATACAAACTTCAAATTGCAGTAGTGTTTGAGGTACGTGAGCATTCTTTAAACTTCACCAAGGCATTAGCACGAGCCTCGAGCACAAGAGCAGAGCAAGCATGGATATCTTGACGGAGTCGTCCCAACTGCTCCACAACATTGTAGTCACTCTTCTTGATAATCTTGAATTTCCTCCATTTCTTGTTGGAGGTGTCTTCAAGAACATCCTTTGGCACTTCCGGCCGAGCGGTGATGAGTCAACGTTCTTTCCTCTAGCTTGGGAATGGATTGAATAGTGGAATGCAAGCCGAGTCGCGGTGTCTTTGGAGGAGAGATATCCGAGAGAATACTCTTCCGCTCGTCACCTTACTAGATCCTTGATGTTGTCAATGTCGGAATGGTAGCTTCAACTGTAAGATCTTCAATGGTCGAGGGTCTTGCTTGACGCCATGATAGTAAACATCACCCATAATTCCAAGGGATAGCCTTGTCGGAGGAATATGGAACCGGTCTTGAGAAGTAATGATGAGGGTGCCACTCTAGGCACGTAATCAGAGGAAATTCTTATTGTGTTAACATCAAGATAGTCTTCGGGAAATCGTCACCCCATCCGTCGCCTTTAACATCTTCAATAGGAATCTTGTAGCTCTCGAAAATGTACTTCACCATGTAATCATACTTTCCACTTGGCTGCCCCAAGGTATCCCATACAGATGGTACAACTTCTGCATTGTCAATCTTCAACTTAGACATTTCTTCACACACACGCATGTGGTTTCGTAAATAGTATCTCACTTGTCCATCATGCATCGAACACGCCTTCTCAACCAAGCACAACCATCGTGTATGCACCACCGACACCCCTCTCGGGCATCCTGGATTGACACGCTTGTAGCAAATTCTTCTTAATACCATCGAGGAATGGTCAAGTCATATATGTTGAAAATGTAAGTATCGTCCACCAAAGATTGAACTCTTGTCATGATTAGGCATAGGCGCGTTGATCACATTCGAGTCTCAACAGAGGATCAAACTCAATCGCTTAGCTTCAATCATATCTTGAATCTTGTTCTTCGAGCCCAACAATCATCGCATTATGTCCCGGCTATTGGAATGGTAAGCACACTTAGCATTAGGATTGTATCTCTGAGAGGAAGTGTTGACATTCCGGAGGATCCCTCAAGGTAATCACTCGCTTTCAACATGTGTTGCAAGGCTTGCGACAATGGCATGTTGATCTTTGTAAACCGCCTTCGTGGCGCTGCTCGCCACGTGCACCGTCTCACCGAGGTCAGCCGATGGAGGATCGAGATCACAACCGCCTCTAGCATTGAGCGCGGTCGGTTTGGCTCGGCTTTTCGACCATACACGATTAACTTTTCTTACCACCAAAAGATCTCTTCGCAAAGATTCAAGATGACTCTACCGAATCTTCCCACTTTTGATACCGCCTTCGATATCGTCAATCATCATATCATCAACTGGTCAAGAGTTTCCAATCGATGATTGAAGAATGGGCCTGCGTGTTCCTATAAACATATCAACCAACTCCCTATTGGACAAGGGTGGTTGAACTCGCCTGCTAGATCTCTCCATTTCGAGCATACTCCTTGAACTTCGTCACGACCCATAGACATGCTTTGTAGTTGCATGCGAGTGGGTGTCAATTCAAGATTGTACTCATACCTGCCGTAGAAAGCATCACCAAGTCACCCAAGTACGGATACTGGCCATTCTCTAGTCGATAATACCATTCCAACCGGGTTCCGACAAACTCTCTTGAAAATAGTGTATCCACAACTTTCTGTCATCAGTGTGGGGATTGATCTTCTAGACATAGGACTTCAAATGCAGCTTTTGGCAAGACACGCCATCATACTTAGCAAAAGTAGGAACTTTGAACTTGGGAGGAATCACAACACCATGAACGAGACTCGATCATCAAAATTCAGCCCGACATCTTCGTGTTTTCCACAAGATTCAAACGGTCTTCAAGTTGCTTGTACTTGTCATCTTCATCGAGTATTGTCCATTATCATATTTTTCGTGCTCATGCCGACTACCTTCACCATCACCCTTGTTACTTTGCTCATCCTCCTTCTTGACACTTCCTTCAGAGCTCAATTCGGCTAACCACTCTAGGACCTCCTTTGTAGCCTCGCCCATGTTGAGAAGACCAACAACCTTCTTCTTCTTGTTGATGAGCTTCTTCGATCTTCTTGGCCTTGGACCAAACTGTGAACATCTATTAAACCGAGCATTCGAGCTTGAAGATCTTTGACAAGATGTTCAAGAGCCATTTCGCTAAAATAAATAGCGTGAATGAGAAAACCAATCTTCAATGTACCGTGATGCAATGTTATGCTATGATATGCAATGTTTATGGATGCAATGCAATGTTTTCAAGGATCTTAGAGATTTAAATTTGTTAAACAAGCAATGAACAAACACTTATTATCACTCTTTTATTATCCTTCTTTTAAGTACAAGAGATAGTTCAAAATAATAAAGAAAACATATAAATCTTAAATCTCTAAGTCTCCCATGGGCTTCCTCTTGGTGCCGATGTAGGCTGATGTTTCGCCTCGTGAAGTAGCTTGGTCAACTCTAACACTTTCTTCTCACTTGCATAACATCGAGCTTCAAAGGTATCCCTCTCTTTAAGTGAATCCGTGATCTCTTCAAGTCTTCAAAATCGTAGGCATGTCGATGGAGAACAAGATGTAGTACGCCACCTATAGCAACAGTTCCATAATTACCGGTAAAACAGCGTGAATGGCATCATGAGGTTTTGAGCTCGAGCTCGCACCCATTTGAGGTAAGGTTCCCAAGGAATGAAGTTTTGGTGCCCAAAGTCTTGGTATCGCCTTCTTTACCATGCCCCAGCGCAGTATGAACCTTCGCTTGCAATTCGAGATCGTGATTGTAGTCGAACACAATATCTTGGAGAAGCATATCATGAGGACCATCTCTTCTGCAAAACCAAACCGACGAGCTAAAGAAGGGTTGTAAGTAATACCTCCTTATACCAAGTAGTGGTACATTAGGGAATTCTCCACAACGCCAATGAAGGTGAAATCCTTTTGAGAGAAAAGATTCCAACGGATGTCGAATGAGAGAGTGACATTAACCTTGAGACCATCTCAACCTTTGTTCATTCTTCAAAACCGATGGAGGAAGGTGCAAATAAACCACCGAAAGTAACGGTATGCAACACATGAGAGTTCCTTGTCTCTTAGTAATGAGTGGAGAGAATGTAGGATATCTCCAAGTAAAGTAGGCACCGGATCATGGTAAGAAACAACTTGATGGTGTTGACATCTATGAATTGATCCGAGTTAGGAAATAGAACCAAACCATAGATTATGTCTTCAAATGCATGGAAACTCATAACTTTGAGGAATTCTCGCTTTCTTAATTAGGAACTTGGCAAACCCTTAACTCCACTTTTCCCAATTGGCTCAATGTCCGAGCTTTTAATGGGGGATGCGATGTCTTCATAGTTAGGAACCTTTTCTAATTGAATGGCATTTGGTCAAGAATAGGTATTAGAGAGAACTCTTCCAAGGTAGGAACCAATCGATAACCAATGTCAATTGCATTATCTCTGGACATCATAGATAACCATCTCAAACCGGAATTTTGTTTTTGATGATGGTATACCCATAAAGTTGATTCGGATAGTCTTTCTAGCCATAATACCCTACAAAAGAGCAAAGATAAATCTCTAGGTCCTTGAAATAGTTAGAAATGATATGCAATGCAAATGATGTCATGATGTCATGTTTGGCACACACAAACAATTCACACAATGAGCCTAGGGTTAAGGCTTGCATGAGGATAGGTGATTACCCCACCAAAAGTTTGAGTTGGTTCATCCGTCCCTATAATAGTAACCGGTTCTAGGAATCTCACATCATTGATCTTTCTCGTAGGCGCTTATTTCAATACGGCTACCAAGTGGTCGATCAAAATATCCCAAAAGTCCGATCTCAATGAGCGTAGCATCGAGTATCAACCAACCTTGGTCTCACCAAAGCCGCCATCTCACTACCTTCTAATGGCCAAGATGGGTCAATTAAGGTTCTAAAAGTTTAGTTAGCGCTTGATGACACCACGCAAGCCAAATACTATCCTCAACTTGGGAATGAAGAGTATCGACATCCAAAGTGTCACGCTAACGTAGCGATCATGTTGACCGCTTTTGATATACGCCTAACGGTCATGACGATTTATTGCTACTTACCTAAAAGGAAACCCGGATCCGGTGTAGGATCCCCACAAATATAATACCCAAGCAACCCTTAAAAGTAAAGCATACAAATCAAACAGAAGCTAAAGGTGATCTAGAAATCCCTAAGGCATTCTCTCTTTAGGTGTCTCCCTGCAGAGTCGCCAGCTCTAATACTTGAACCGACTTTTAGTGTTTTGTATCGCAATGTGCGGATAGCAAGAGTCGCCACCGACTTTTATTTTTATCCATTTAAGGGGTAAAAGTACGAAAAGACCTTCGTTAGATTCTAGTAAGGGAGAAGGTTATGAAAAGGGAAGGTATTAGCACCCTTTCATCCGTAGTTATCTACGGCTCTAGTTGCTCTTAGATCATCTTTAAAATTGTGCTTTCGTGTGTTTGACAAAAATGTTTTGAAAAGGCATTTCGCTTTGACTTTGTAATGATTCATGTAGGAATGTATACAAAGTGTTTGGAAATGTTTCGCTTTGAAAAGAGTTTGAACTTTGACAAAAGTGTGAGGTGAAAAGTATTTGATTTGAGCAAGCAACTAAAAGTCTTATTACCTACTGTAATTGGTCGTTGTGTTGTTTTATGTTCCTTTAGAATAGTGCCACCATACCATTAGTTGGTAGGTAACTCCATTCGTTGGATGTAAGCGGACATTCAAGGACATCGGATGGTCATAGAAAGCAACTTGTAGGAAGTATCCTAGCACATTCAAGGACTATCATCATTTTTCGAGGCGACAATCGAGGGTCAAGATCATGTATTCGGAGGCGACATCGTGGGTCTTATGATCTTTGTATCGAAGGGACTATGATGATTTGTTTGAAGGCAACGGTGCTAGAATACCTCTACGCTCGAGGGACATGACCATTTGAATTGTAAGGCAACGAGAGAGAATTACCCTAAGGGTGTGTGTGAAAAGAGTGTGTCGATTTTATATTTTATCTTGAAAATTAGTGGGCTATGTTCATTATTATCTTGCCATACACGCCTAGTTACTAGCAGTTTATAAGGTGCGGAAATTAAATGCGAATGTAAAGCGCGGAAGGTAAATATCCCACGCTATTACATGGCTTTGGGGCGTATACATAATTTAAACTTTATGAAAATAAAAGCCTAATTTAAACTATTACATCCCATAGACAGTTACATTATTGGAAAAAATAAAATGATAAAGAAGGATCGTCTCAATCGGATCAACCTGTAACTGAATGAGAAATCGGAAAATACGAGATGAATCGAATAAGAGAAAAATGTTAGAAAAATGCAAGTTTTAAAATAAGAAAATATGACATGTGGAAATAATATAAATATGCTAAAATAAATTTTTGGGATTTTTGGATGCAATTTAATAATTTAAAACTAATTAAATGTGATTTAAATGCTAAATTATGAATAAAAATAAATATGTATGCAAAATTATATTTTTTAATTTTATAAATTAAATAAGTATTTTCTGAAAATAAGGTAAAAGAAAATAATTTTGATGATTTTTAATGCAGAATAAAAATATTGAAAAGAAATTAAAATGCATGAAAATATTAAATAATTAGAAAATATGGAAAAGTTTGAAGTTTTGGAAAAGAAAAGCAAACCGGGCCGGAGAGGATCGAACTTGTGACTCGAGGGTATCTACACACAAGTGAGCTTTAACCACTAGGCCACGTGACACTTGGTGTTTCAAGTGAAACCAAACGCTTTTGAATGATTACGTGTCCTCGGATTATATTCAAACCGAGTCAGGCGTGACCCCATCCGCTTTTGAATGGACGAATCGAGAACGCCAAACCGCCACGCATACCGCCGAGTCAACGAGTCAACGACGCCGAGCCCTAGCTCGTCGTCTTCTCCTACCCGATTTCTAACCCGCAAAATACGATCAATAAACAAAAGAAGGACCTTGTCCCCCTAAATCAACCATGGCGAACACGATGGTGGTGTTATTTTTCCCTGAAAGTTCCTCTAACTATCGGTTCGAAACTTAACAGCTCTGAAACCCTAAACATGGTATTGTGAGATTTAGACGTTCAACCTTGCTAGCGATTGCCCAGATCGAGTCTATGGAGTCTCATGAACACAAAAACATTAGAATCGATTAACACAAGGTAATAATCAAATGCAAAAATCAAAAGATTTGAATAGGTATGTATGTATATGCATCGATTCTGGATGGTTTGATCAATGCCAATAATGTATTCTTACTCAAACTTACCCTCTGAGCACGATGGAATGATGTTTGAGGGCTGGAAGTGGCTGGATTTTGAAACACGATTTTTCAAGTTTTCTTAAAAAAATTTGCAAGAGTAAGGGTTATGCTTGAGCTAGGGTTTCGTGTTGCTTGTTGTCCATGATGTTGGTATTTATAGAGAGAATTTGGATGGCAAAGAGAGAAAAAGATTGATCATTGAATGTGTAATATTTTCTTTAAAACAAATCAAATCTTTGAAAAAAATGATTTTCCTTCCATGTAAGAGGCTAGCACGAATTTGGTAATTGCTATGGGCTATCTTGGACTCCAAGCATGATATAAATCCAACCCATTTGAAAAATATATTATTTTCATATTTTATATAATTTATTTTTGAATTAAATGTTCTAAAATTCAAAGATAAATCATAAAATAGAAAATCACCATGGCCAAGCATTTATGGGTCAATAATAATGTCATGAACAAGTTTGGATCAAAAGATTTTAGGCCCATTTGGAAAATTTTGCATTTTGACCAAAATGTCCTTTTGTGCTATTGTCCAAAATCGCCCAACTTCCGAATAGTGTATCTTGCTCAAATTTCCATATTTTGAGTGTTCTTGGACTTTTGGAAAGCTCTAAGAGTCCTCTAACCAACCTTTTGGTCTCATCTCAATTGAGTTTCCATGCTCAATATATCTTCAAAACAAAAGTTGACTTTTTGTTGACTTTGAAAATGACCAGAATGTCTCGAGCCATACCTCTCAAATGAAGCATTTTTGGACATTCTTGTGAGACATGAAATTGTAGAGAATTGATTTTCCTTCAAAACAAGAGGTGGTGGAAAAATTTCGAGAAAGTATGAAGAAGTTATGATCACCAAAGTTCAGTTGACTTTTCACCTAGAAACCCTAATTTAGAAAGTTTGACTTTGAGCAAATCTTGAGTTTTCTTGATGAATCATGATCAACCCTTGATCAAATGATGAATATAACTTCAAAATGAGGATGTTGACAAAAATTATGAAGTTTGATCTGTATGTTGACCACAGTTGACTTTTTGTCCAATACAACTGATTTTCAACCATCTGAGCAATTGTCTGAGGAAACTTGACTTGTAAGGCTTGAAACTTGACATGGAGAATATTTGAAGCATTTGAGGAGGCATGAGGACCATTGGAGATGTTGGAAGCTCATCTTGATATGAGAATTGCCAAACCCTAGTTTGGGTTGATTGTCTAGGAGAGAGTTTGTCTGATCAACTCTTGAGGAATCCTTGAGTATGGATGTATGAAATATCTTGAGAAGATGGAGGGAAAATTTTGGGGTATGACACCCATGCCAACTCTTCCAGCTAATATCAACATAACTAAGATCGGACGAGTAACGCGAAGTGGACGAGTACATACTCCGCTGCTACCAAAACCGCCTGTTGTTCCTATTGTCAGACAAAATTCAATTAATACACCATCTGAGAACCCTACGAGGATTCCCGCTGTTAATCCAAGCACAAATGTTGGTCCTCCTGATAGAACCAACGTCAACACAGATTTTGATGAGATACTAAAGTTAATCAAGAAAAGCGAGTACCGAGTCGTGGATCAGCTGATGCAGACTCCCTCCAAGATTTCAATACTGTCTTTACTTTTGAACTCCGAAGCTCACCGAGAAGCTTTAATGAAGGTGTTAGACCAAGCTTATGTAGATCATGACGTGACTACAAACCATTTTGGAGGTATTGTCGCCAACATAACAGCTTGCAATAATCTGAGTTTCAGTGATGAAGAACTTCCAGAAGAAGGGAAGGATCACAATCTGGCTCTGCATATCTCAATGATTTGTCAATCAGATTCCCTGTCCAATGTGTTAGTAGATATGGTTCATCTTTGAACGTAATGCCAAAACGACCCTTGCTCGCTTAGCTTACAAAGGACACCGATGAAGTTCAATGACATAGGGTAAGAGCCTTTGACGGTCAAGGAAGTCGCTATTGGGAAGTCGATCTCCGATGACAATTGGTCCGCATACTTTCCAAATCACTTTCCGTGTCATGGATGTGCCGCTTATAGTTGTCTACTAGGAAGACCATGAATCCACGAGGCGAGCAAGTGACATCCACTTCCATCGGTTAAATTCACAAGAAACGGGAAGCTAATAACCATCATCGGTGAACAAGCTTTGCTCATAAGCCATTTGTCCAGCTTTTCTTTCATCACAGCCAACGACGTTGAAGGGACACACCTCCCAGGACATCCGTTAGAAGATGAATCTACTAGCAAAAGCATATCATCTATCTCTTCTTATAAAGAAGCGGCACAAATAGTGAAAGATGGCAATGCTGAAGGTTGGGGACAAGTAGTCAAACCTGTCAACAACGAGACAAAAGCCGGACTCAGATTTGCACCTGTGTTCTCCAAAGACAAGCAAAAGGATGAAGCACTTCGTCCGATCAAGGAAATATTCCACAGTGGGGGTTTCTTAAACCCTGTTCTTCAAGAAGTAAACGTCATTACCATTGAAGGCGATGAAGACGATCTCTATGGATCTGAAGAGTGGAGCACTTATCTAAACAGCCCTGAATATGTGTCTCAGGAAGAAGCGCGCGCGCCATACTATCCTCCAACTGAGCAATTCAAAGGCATGTCCCTACAAAGGAATGAAAATCCGCCTGTCCCTTCTGAAATTTGGGATACCTTGGGAGAACCAAGTGGCAAGTTTGACTACATGGTGAAATACACTGCGCCAGAAAGCTCAAAAATCAAAATCGAAGATATCCAGCCCACTGGATGGGGTGATTCTTTTGAGTATCCTAGTCAACCGGAGGAGGTGTACCCATCTTCCCAATCTAATCAACCAATTGAAGTTCCAAATGAAGATCTCTGCTTTGACGCACCTGTGGAATCTGTTAAACCAGATCCTAACTACCACTACATCAACGTGATCACTGAAGATCAGGGGTACGATTCGGGATACGAATTGGAAAGTGTCGCCGATAACGAGTCTCTTCACTCAGAAGATTGGAGGGTACATCCCCAGAATTCAACGCAAAGGCCAACAGGAAGTACATATGCTGTATCCCATACGTCCCGATCTATTCATCAAGCCGAAGAAGATCGCTTCAGCAGCACAAAAGGCAAGGTCCGTCGTCCAGAGTCTTCAAAACCTGCTCAACCAACGACCAAAGTCTACTCAAGGGTTAAACCAAATGGAAAACTACCAGAGTACCTCGACTTCCAAGGAGTTCGTCACTACTAGAAACCTGTTGAAGTTTGGACTAATGTTCATAGTTCTAAGTAGTTTATCTTTGCTTTTGTTTTGAACTCTCGCCTCGTCCAAGGCGAAGAGATGTTTTATAGGGTTTAGCTTTTAAATGATTTCTCTTTGTCTTGCCCAAGACGAATGAGTTTGTATTTTAGGGCCCTGTTTCATATTGTGAATCATAGATAAAACGCGTTGTTTTGATTCCACACTTTGTGTTTATTTTCATTTTTACCCTTTCTTGGAAATGATAATCCTAAAAACACAAAAAATCTTCAAAAATATATAATCTGATACACTTTCACATTAACTTTTCAAAAAAAAGTTAATTAATCAAACATAAATCGAATATGCAATGTATGGACAAATCCATTGAAAGTAATAACTCTATGCTCTCTCCCGACTTTGAAATCCCCAGTGAAGTCGCTAAGGAAGAAGTTGAAGAAGAGATCCCAGATGAGATTTCTCGATTACTTAAGCACGAGGAAAGAATCATCCAACCTCACAAAGAACCTCTAGAGGCAATCAACTTGGGTTCTGAAGAAGACAAAAAAGAAGTAAATATCGGAGCTTCACTTGATAGCAACGTCAAGGAAAAACTGATAAGTCTTCTTAAAGAATATGTTGATGTGTTCGCTTGGTCCTACCAAGACATGCCAGGTTTAGATACCAGCATCGTGGAGCATCATTTGCCATTAAAGCCGGAGTGTCCGCCGGTTAAACAAAGACTGAGAAGAGTTCACCATGATATGGCCGACAAAATCAAAAAGGAAGTTAAAAAACAGCTCGACGCAGGTTTCCTCGTCACTTCTGAATATCCTCAATGGCTAGCCAACATAGTACCTGTCTCCAAGAAAGACGGTAAGGTCAAAATGTGTGTTGACTACCAGGACTTGAACAAAGCAAGTCCAAAAGATGATTTTCCACTACCGCATATCGACATGCTAGTGGATAACACTGCAAAGTTCAACGTCTTTTCCTTCATGGACGGCTCGCTACAATCGATCGAATGGCTCTCAAGACATGGAGAAGACATCTTTCATCACACCATGGGGCACATTTTGCTACAAAGTAATGCCGTTGATTAAAGAATGCAAAGCAACTTACCAAAGGGCAATGACTACTCTCTTCATGACATGATGCACAAAGAGATCAAGTTTACGTGGATGACATGATAGCAAAGTCGACATCAAGAAGAGCATATAGAATATCTCTTGAAGTTGTTTCAATGACAAGGAAATTTCAGCTCACGAATCCTAACAAATGTACCTTTGGGGTAAGATCCGAAAACTCCTAGGTTTCATCACACCAAAGAGGTATTGAAGTTGACCTCGACAAAGTCAAGGCTATTCAAGAAATGCCTACGCCACATACAAAAGCAAGTAAGAGGATTTCTGACGGTTGAATGACATCTCCGATTTATCTCTCAAATGATCGCTACTGTGGGCCGATATTCAAACTTCTCAAAAAAATCAAGAGGTTGTGTGGATGTAAGATTGCCAAAAGCGCTTGACAAGATCAAGCAATACCGTCGAACCACCAATATCGATTCCTCCGGTCGAAGGAAGACCGTTAATCATGTACCTTACCATGCTAGAAGAGTCCATGGGCTGCGGTTTGACAGCAAGATGAAGCCGATAAGAAGGAGCATGCCATCTACTACTTGAGTAAAAAGTTCACAGACGTGAAACTCGTTACTCCATGCTCGAGAAAACATGTTGTGCTTTGGTGTGGCTTCAAAACGCTCCGCCAAGACATGATCAATCACACGACTTGGTTAATTTCCAAATGGATCCAATCAAGTACGCCTTTGAAAAGCCTGCCTTAACAGGGAGAATTGCTCGATGGCAGATGCTATTATCTGAGTATGACGTCCAATAACGTACTCAGAAGGCGATCAAAGGAAGCATTCTTGTCGATCACTTGGCTTATCACCGCTTAACGAATACCAATCTCAAGTTTGACTTCCTGCACGAGGATGTTATGTACTTAAAGATGAAATATTGTGACGAATCACGCCCAAGAAGGACCATATCCAGAATCTAGATGGGGCCTAATTTTTGACGGAGCAGTTAATGTCTTTGGCAATGGAATTGGGGCAGTCATCATCACTCCCGAGGGTTCTCATATCCCGTTTTCCGCTAGATTGCTATTTGATTGCACCAACAACATCGCAGAATATGAAGCTTGTATCATGGGTATCAAGAAGCCATCGACTTGAGCATCAAGATTCTTGACATATATGGAGACTCACCTTGTGATCAACCAAATCAAAGACAAGTATGAAACTCATCATTTGGGTTTAATTCCCTATAGAGATTACGTTTGTTGACTTTCTTCAACAAAGTTGAACTGCATCATATCCCTCGAGATCAGAATCGAATGGCAGACGCCTTGGCTACTCTATCTTCCATATTCAAAGTCAATGATTGGAACGATATGCTTAAGATCCACATCAGACGCCTTGAAAGTGTTCGCAACTGAAGCAGTCATCGACGATAAACCGTGGTTCCACGACATCAAATGTTTTCTTCAAACACGAGAGTACCCACTTGGGGCATCGTACAAGGATAAGATAACTCTAAGGAGGCTTTCTAGAAATTTCTTCCTCAGTGAAGATGTGCTATACAAAAGAAACTTCGACATGGTTCTCGCCGCGACGCATGCAAGAAGCATACAATCGTCTATGAAGTGCATGAAGGTCCTTTCGAACCCATTCAAATGGGCATGCAATATCCATAAAAATCTTGAGAGTAGGATACTATTGGATAACAATGGAATCTGATTGTCAGAACACGCCAAGAGATGTCACAAGTGCCGATCTACGCAGATAAGATCCATGTGCCACCGACTTACTCAACGCTCTTTCCTCTCCGTGGCCTTTCTCCATGTGGGCATCGACATGATCGGATGATCGAACCAAAAGAGTCCAACGAACATCGCTTCATTCTAGTGGCTATTGATTACTTCACCAAATGGGTCAAGTACCTTACGCCAACGTTACAAGACAAGTGGTTGTGAGGTTCATCAAGAACAACCTCATTTGCCGATATGGAGTTCCAAGTAAGATCATTACAGACAATGGATCGAACTTGAACAACAAGATGATGAAAGAACTGTGTGAGGAATTTAAGATCAAGCATCATAACTCATCTCCTTACCGGCCAAAGATGAACGGCGCTGTTGAAGCTGCCAACAAGAACATCAAAAAGATTATCCAGAAGATGGTCATCACCTACAAAGACTGGCACGAAATGCTTCCGTTTGCTCTACATGGATATCGTACTTTAGTACGCACTTCAACAGGGGCAACTCCTTTTTCTCTAGTATACGGCATGGAAGCAGTGCTCCCCGTGGAAGTTGAGATTCCGTCAATGAGAGTACTCATGGAAACTAAGCTATCTGAGGTCGAATGGTGTCAAAGCAGATACGACCAGTTGAACTTGATCGAAGAAAAGCGCCGACCGCCTCGTGTCATGGACAACTATACCAAAGAAGAATGAAGAAAGCTTTGACAAAAGGTCCGACTGTGAATTCCGGGCACCTCGTGCTTAAAAAGATTCTGCTTTTCAACCAAATTCTAGGGCAAATGGACTCCTAATTACGAAGGCCCATACATCGTCAAAAAGCTTTTCCAAGCGGTGCTATGACTCTCACAACCATGGACGGTGATGAACTCCCGCATCCTGTAAACGATGCAACAAGAAATACTTTGTCTAAAAAAGAACACCGGTAAGTCGAAAACCAAAAGGGCGGCTTAGGCAAAAAGAGTCTCGGTGGATTGAAAACCGAAAAGGCGGTCCAGTAAAAATTAGAGACAATAAATGTAAATTATCCCGATAGATTGAAAACCCGAAAAGGCGATCTATGCAAAAATAAGGATACAAAAAATGACAAAGTAATCGCATTAGTCCGTATTGCCAATCAAGAAATTTCCATCAATGGATTTTCAATCAACTCTTCCACAACAAGCACATTTGGAATTCAAAGTTGTTAGGATAATAGCGTTATTTGCTTTCAATGTAGCCTTTCCTAATAAATTATCATTTCCAACTTTTGTAAATAGCTCATGGAATCACGCCTTTGGCGGATTACCATTCTATCAATAAAATTTGAGCCTTGTGCCTTTGTGTTTGCAATTCTTGCTTTATTCAGTTTTGCAAAATAACACTTTTTATTGTGAAAATCACTTTTGGAACTAAAAGGTTTTAAATGAATTTTTACTTCAAAATTTTGAAATAAAAGCGAAATTTTCCTTTGAACTATGAACGCAGAAGGAACTTCAACAGTTTTCTCCACGAATGTTACGATCTCTGAAAGATTGAACAACTACTTTACAGAGTTTTTCTTCTCCACAGCAGAGGTCATCAAAGGACGGTGTTCTTATCAAAAAAAGAATTCCCCAAAAAAGTTGCTAATGAAATACCTTTCCAGGAAGTTTAAAGCATGCAGCTTATGTTCATCAACAGTGACGTCTACGCCATTGTTGTAGATTTTGCTGAGTATTTGTTCGAACAGTGACGTAGTCCTTTCCCCAAATACCTCTTTGTTATCTTGTCAAGTATCGTTAGCATGCATATGACATTCATAACATTCATCATTCATACATAATAACATCATTAATGCATCTCTGCATTCCTCAATGTTTGTTTCCATATCACTGGTTTAGATTGCATCTACTCAGGTGTGTGTCATCTCTCCAGCAGATCATCTCCAAGCAGAGAAATACATCTTTTCTCTATCATGTTCCCCAGCAGAGAACAATTCCTCATTGGGAACAATATCTTGATTGACTGTTTCTTTCCAGTTCACTCCTGGATAGAACCTTGTCTCTAACCAACAAAACAATAAGCAATAGCCTCATTATCCGAGCCGCTTATTTTCCTTTTCATCTTAAAACTTATCATAAAAAGATTGTTCTTCTTAGCAAGATCAAATCTTGAAAGTTCAAGAAATTTCCACAGTTGTCTTTCTGTCTAAACGAAAATCTGTGTCTTTCAATCAAAAATGCCCGCATCTTCTCAAGAGAGAGATCCTCGGCAAGTTTGTATCTATGAAAATAGAAACTCATTTGAGATCTGTTTCTATTATTGACTGTTATTCACAAGGCTGAATACTCAGGAATACATCTTAAGATTTACCTTGTTATAGTTATCACTGCGCTGATAATTGGTAATATCTTCATAACTCGTTTGAGATCTGTTTCCATTATTGTCTGTTATTCACAAGGCTGAATACTCATGAAATTTTTCAAAGAATTACCTTGTTATAGTTATCACTACCGATAATTGGTAATATCTTCGTAATTCATTTACCATGAACTATCACAAGGATGATAATTGGTAATATCATCTTCGCTACCTTAAACATTGTCACAAGGTCGATGTAGGTAATCTCTTTGTTTCCAAAGTAAATGATATTCACATGTTTTGTGAATCTCTTTTTCCCAATGAGACATATTTGCATGTTTCCCAACAAACAGATCCTATTTTCTTAAAAGATCGAGTCATCCTCACAAATTTCTCCCCACCATGTCATTTCTTTGATATCTTCGGTGAATCCTTTTGCAATCGTTTGCATCACTGCATCTTTGGTATCTTAGGTCCAAAATTTATGTTTCGATATTTAAGTCTCTTTACAACTATCAAAACGAAGATATTCATCTTCATATCTCAGGTTAAAGAAACTTAAATAGGGGCATCTATCATACCCCAATTTTTGACCTAATATACCACCCCACATTTTCATCATTGCACCATTAACAGCTCAAAATGTAATCAATCGGTGGATTTCACGTATCAAAATTAGGTTTCATCAAATTTTCATCTGATTCAAGAGGAAAGCAATTAGGGTTTGATTTTTACTCACCTCATTTGATCTATCTTGATCAAAACATCAACCTCTGATCTTTAGATATCCAACTTTCCTCATAATCAATCAAGGATCAACCAAATTAGGGTTTGCATCGAGGGTGAGCAATATCTGATTTTCTGATCAATGAATGACTTTTTTGATTAGAGATTGATCTTCATATCCTAGATACAACATGTTGACCTAATTTCTGGATTCAAAACATCACAGAAGTTCACAGGATTCATCAGTCAATTTTTGAAACACCTGATGAAATTTCATCTGCACAGAAAAGTCAAACTTTGACTTTTGGTCAAATTTTTTCCAAACAAAACTTTTTCAATCATCAAAATACTTCAAATGATCCATCATGATCATAAAAAATCAAGAAATTTGGAAAAGTCAACAAAAAGTCAAAATTTCTAACACTTAGAAAAATTTTCAAGTGTTAAAATTTTGTACTTTTTCCAAACTTCATGGCATTTTTTCACATAGTTCCACTTTGAATTGGAAAAAACTCAAAACGTGAAAGTTGTAGCCCTTGAAACAAGCTTTCCAAAATGTCCAAGAACTCTCAAATACATGGAGTCTAGCTACACTTTTGATTTTGAAACATAGAGCTCCAAAATCTTTGAATTTCAAGTACAAGGTTCAAGATTATAGGTCATTTTTGAGTTTCTTCTTCTAGAAGCAATGCCACATTGAAAAGTGAGTTAGGGCTGATAAAAAATAAGATGGAGATAATTATGATGAGATAAGATCAAGTTGGAAAATTAACCATGGTTAAAAGGAAGTTTCCTTTGCATTTAATGCAAATGACTACCTTGCCCTCTAAGGCAAGTTGAAATTACCAAGGCCAAACTTTCTCACTTATTTTTCAGAACTCATGGCCTATAAATAGAGGTCTTGTTTTCAATTTCAAACCACACCAAAGTAATGCAAAGACATGCTTTCTCTCCTTTTTCTTAAAAATCAAGAATCATAGTTCAAATTGAGAGATTATGCATTTTTGAAAATTTGTGAAAGAACATAAGATGTTTGGTGTCTAACATGTTTTAATATCCATATGAAACTTGTTTGAAACATAAAATCAATACTAGCCAAGCTGAAAACCAGTTTTTACATTTCATGTCCATAAGCTTGCTAAAACTGCCTTATCATTCGAATTTGAACTTTGGCTTGAGCAACTTGTGATTTAATCATCCAAACATCATCAACATACATCATAGACATGATGCAGATCATTAACAACAAGCTGTAATAACTCTAACCACGATTTCCAGTTTCAGTTTGAGCTGTATGCAGGTCGACTTGGTCAGAATAATCCAAGCAAGCTCATGATGTGCAGACCATCCTCACACCTTCCATAAGGTCCGTTGGTGCTCAAGCAATCACAAAAACTCAACTGGAAACACTCAATACCAGAATTCGATTCCAGCTTCAACATTTAAGAACACTAACTTCGAACTCTGTGATTTATTGATTCAAATGAAAAAAACTCTTGGCCATTTGTTTTCTGCACTATCCACGATCATTAACCCTCAATCAATTGAACAATTCATCAACCATACACGATTTCAATTAGATTTTTTAGTTCTAGGGTTCTTCGTGTTCTTCACAAATTCAATCATGTTATGTTTAAAATAAATGAAATTAAGTGATGCCATCATGTTCCTGGGTTCAAAATGATCAACTTTCATGTTTACATCTTTGGATTTCATCAAGAAACGAAGATTTGAGGATGGATTGAAGGATTGGAGGAAGAACAAGGCTTGCGCGCGTTTTTCAAATTCAAAAAATCTGTTTTAAAATATATTTAGTTTGTTTAAACACAATACACGAATGTATTGCCGCCCAGAGGTTGCCAGCTCACTCTTAAGTCACTTATGTCTTGCCTTGCCTTGAGGTCCCGGGTTCAAGCAGCCTTGGGACCATTTTTTACCAAACTTTTTAATTTTCACTTCATATTTTTTTCAAACTTTGACTTTTTCAAAACCCAATCAAAAC